>JAJTUV010000260.1:1072500-1479644 GCA_021653895.1 Mastomys natalensis | reverse complement strand
CCAGCATAAGCTGAAGGTTCGTGCCTATTTATGAAGACCACTAACATGGACTTTATGAGACAGAGCACAGTGTGTCTGAATAGATGCTGCACATACTTGTCTAGGGAGGTCTAATTGATAGTTTTTGAATAAAAAATAGCTGAATGCTTTCATTGATTGTCTAACCAAAAAGCTGCTGTCCGAGCTTCCTCTTGCTGTAGCCATCCAGGCAGCCCTATTCATGCCATCACTCATTTATTCAACAGGATGTCCTTGAGGATGATGTCAGAGGTTCATGCAGACAACATATTTCTGATGTTGACTGTTGGATTCTCTGGACCTGTGGATTTTTCAACCATAAGATTAATGTATTTAAAGTTAATCTTCATTAGTTTCTCATGAACATCGACCAAGAGAAAATGTAATTTCCAAGTTGGGAGTAACCAAGAGATGCTCGCTACCATGTAGGTATTCATTTGAATAAATGAAAAAAATTTTAATAATGGTTCTAAATTGCAGCTTCTCTCCCCCCCTTCTCCATAAAAGTACAGGGGCGGGTGGTGGCAGCTTTAATCCAGCACTGGGAGCAGGGAGGCGATTTCTATTCGAGCCAGCTGGTCTACCAGCGAGTTCCAGCAGCCCGGCTACCAGAGAAACCTGTCTCGAAAAAAAAAAAAAAAAAAAAAAAAAAAAGAAAAGACCCATAGAACATTAGCACACACATATACAAGTAGGGACAGGAAGAGAGAGTTCCCACTGCCTTCGTTATGTAATCTGTAAGTTAGTCTGAAGAATGAATCAATGCTTTGCTCATTTTGCACATGTTCAGTAACCATAAACTATTAAGAACTTCCTAGTAGTGATTAGAGGTCTTCAAATTCATCCAGTCCATAGTCCTTCTTTCATACCAGGGAAAAATTGAGGGAATATTGAGTGTCCCATCTTGCCTCACGTCTACAGAAAATCATCAATCAGTTATAACTAGTCTGGGATAAGAGCTTTCTGGCTTAGTGAGAATTGACTCTAAGCAGGGCTGGAGGTAGAATGTTGAGCTCTTGGATGGAGCCAACAAGGACAAGTAGAAGCGAGGAAGAGGGGAGAAAGAAAGAAAAGAGGAGGAAAGACATGATGGCATTTTCAAGCTAGGGCAGTTTCCTAAGACAGGTTAATCAGGGACTCAAGTCTATTGCACTTGTTTCTAGGCTATCCAATTGGATTGATCCCTCTAACTCGTTCTCATTCCCACCACCAAGTCCCTCAAAGGAAACATATTTTAGGAATCTCTTATCTGTCAAAGTTCATTTTCAAACAGATGCCTTCTCTCTCCGTATTAACACAATAAGCATTTATATATATTTATTTGGGCGTGGGTGCAGGCATGTAAATGCCAGAGATAACCCATGGGATTTGGTTTGACTTCCATCCAGGTGGCTCTGTGTGGTGGAATCTCAGGTCAGGCTTGGAGATGGTTGCCTTTACCTGCTGAGTCACCTCTCTGGCAATACAGCAAGTGTTTATGAACACAGAAACCCAGAATCCATTTGATTGTGGCTATGAAAGTCCCACAGTAGACATGTAGATAGATGTTCATTGGCTTTCTACCCACAGGGGTTGGTTTAAAGCAAAACATACTTAACAGGCTGTTAATTCAAGGCAACACGAATCCGGTATTAACTAGAGGTCAAAGCAGGATTGGTGCCAAGGGAAGCTGATGCTGCTTGGAGCTCAAGGGGGGTGGGGAATGTCGTGAGCTCAGTCTTGTGCTATGAGTGGGATTTTGATAGAACGTGAATGAGCGCAGGTATGTCTGGCTGTTGGAACTCCACAATAATCTGCAGTTGTGGGTACATGGTATCTGCTGGAAATGTTGGGGCTATTGTTATTGGAACATTGGGTGACAACGATGGTGACAGGAATGAAAGGGAACCAAAAAGGGTGCCAGATTGCAGAGAAAGCTGAATGCCAAGTAAAGGGCTTTGTATTAAGTTTGAGGAGGCCCAGAGAGCCACCAATGGTCTCTGACCAGGGGACTTGATCTCTAGTGACAGATTAAAGAGGTGGATTCCAGACTGGGTCTCATGGAGTCAGAGCTGTATTCAAACTCACTATATTCTCAACAATGATCTGATGCTGTCGCCTCGTGCCGTGCACCAGGCATGGGTCACTGTGCCTAGTGTGTGCAGTGCTGGTATCAAACCCAGGGCTTCATGCATGCTAAGCAAACACTCTATCCAACTGAACTACATCCCCACCTTAAAAGATCCTTTGGCAGAGCAAGAAAAAAGCAGAGAGCCTATAGGTGATTCAAACTGGTCCTGATCATTAAAGAAAGTTGTCCTCCTTCCCCCATTCCCTCCCTTCCACTCCCCTCCTCTCCCCTCCCCTTCCTTTCCTAGGCCTCCTCAGCTCCTTTTCCTCCTGTCCTCCTTCTTCACATGCTTCAAGTGTAGTTAGGAGAGTGACAGGGATTTCAAATCTCTTGTAGGTTGACCAGGTTCCTGCTAGGATCTATGTAGGAATTGGGCTTCTCTGTAGAACTCTGGGTTCCCACAAAATCAGCAAAATTCCAGGGTTCCTTGCTATCATATATGCTGTGTGCATCCCTCCTGGTGTGAAAAAATATTCACAGTTTGGCCTTTAAATATCGAATGTCTTCATAGTTATGTGTCTCATGCCTTCAGTGGGTTACTCTCGAGGCTTTTGAACTGTATCCACCGATGAAATAGTGTCACCTTCCCCCACAGGAGTCTTTTCATGTGGCCACCTAGGCCTTCCAAGTGTTCAAGTACTATCTTGTCCCAAATGTATTAGACGTAAGAATACTTTTTTGTCTGTGTAAGATGTGTTTGTGTATTTATGAGTGTGCACATACAAGTGTGTGTTGTGTGTGTGTGTGTGTGTTGTGTGTGTGTGGCAGGCACACAGGGGTATTCTTTGGAAGTCTTCAGCCTTGTTTCTTTGCTGGCAGGCTCTCTCACTTTGGGCCAGGGGCTCATAACTCTGACTGGGCTGGCTGAGCAGTGAGCCCCAGGTTTCTTCCTGTCTCTGATTTCCCAGCAGTGGTTTTAAAAGCTGAGTTTTCAGTCTTGTTTTGGGCCCCCTTTTCCTAGTGAATTGATTGAAGTGAGGTTGATTCACCCCCCTTGTATCACTGATCCTATTCACAACAGTATATGCCTAAGTATTTGTAAACAGTAAAAACAGATCCTGCCTTGAGAAAATCCTGCAATCTTCTTCTTTCAGGCCTTGTTTTCCTGTGAGTCTGTGTCTGCCCATTTTCCATGTCTACCCTCACAGTGGAACCCACATCACTGTACCTAAGCCCCCTTCCTCCCTGAATCATCCTTACTCCATCCACCCTTCCTTTGCTCTGACATCCTTGTATCAGTCCTTCTGTGTCACAGTAACATAGCCCCCTTCTTTGTGTGCAGACGAGGCTCCATATAGCACCAGGTGGATCAGTCATGGATATGTCCATGAAGGTAAAACTGTTATAGTATATGTACGTACCAACCCAGCAGAGTTGGCACTCAAGAAAGCAATTAATGTTAGCATGTAGATGCTAGGCTATATGTTTCAAATGATGGCTTTTTATGGATAACTCTGCCACTGATTTAAGTGACTTTAGACAATGTCATAATTTAGAGTTTTAAACAGCATCCTGTTAGTTAAAACGGTACATTTAATATCACTGATCAATCCTCTATCCATCAGTTCATCACTATCTCTTATATTAGTATAAAAATTGCCCGCAGTGGTATTTATCTGATGGTAGTGATGGGTAGTTATATTCTGATGAAAGAGCTAGATGCAATATTTAAAAAAAAAAAAAAAAAAAAAAAAACAGAAAAAATTTAAAAACCCACAACCCTTTTTTTTTTTTTTTTTTTTTTTTACAAATAATCTTCTACAGTGCTTAATCTCCTGCTAAGAAATGACTGCCTATCAAGTATAATATAGCTGAAATATCCTACAATGACTCTTTCCATTGATTGTGTTGTGGTGTGTGGTGTGTGTGTGTGTGTGAGAGGAGAGAGAGAGAGAAGAGAGAGAGAGAGAGAGAGAGAGAGAAGAGGCTGTCTATTTATAATCTCTGATTCTATCCACTATGTAAAACAAAAAAAGTAATATATCCTATCCAGCTCCCTGACTTGTGGTTCCCTGTTTATATGGAAGTCACCTTATTATTTGTTGCTTTTAGTAATTTTGGTTTCAGAAAGAATTTTTGGCCAGATGTGGCTTATAATAGAGGCACTGAGGGGGGTGGATTTGAAGATCTGGGGGGGAAGGCCTACACAGGGTCCTGGTTCTATCTCCCATCACTGTAAGAGAAAAAGAAGGAAGAAGAAGAAAGAAGGAAGGATAATTAGTTGGATGCATTTCTAGGTTCATATGAGCAGATCACACCACAGATTGAGTGGATGCTAATGGAGAGATACAGACCCTCAAAATAATATTACTCTCACCCTAAATAGGATTGTTCTTGTCTTGCTATTTAAAAAAAATATTACATTTGATGTAACTCAAAATCAAAGGGAAAATGAATTGAGAAAGTTTTAAACATCAAGTAAGCATTTCTTGACCACAGGGCACATCCTTTCTTAAGAGATCCCTGCTAGTGTTCTACAGGGATTAGGAAATGCCTACACAGGTGCACTGAGTGGCATTCACCCTCCATGATCGGCTCTAGGTACTGATTTATTCCCTGCTATGTAAATTAAGAACTTCCCAAATTCTTTCCCTGACTTGCCTCTCCTGGGTCTGCTTCTGTTGTTATAGCAGACACTTTACTAGCAATATCTAGTGATGTTATTTTTATTTGAGCATTATCAATTTTTGTGTCATTTCCAGTCTTGCATATACCCATAATTCATAGCTATTGTCTACCCATAATTCATAGCTATTGTCTAGGGCTCATTATTTCTACTGTATTATTTTATTGCATCTTCTCTGCTCTTGAGTTATTTCATTTTATTGTTTAACTGGCTAGATTTCAGTGTAAACACATTCCTCTTCTAAAACAGCTCATTGGTCCTGTTTCATTGAGCTCATTAATAGACGTTGCCTTTGTATTTGCAAAGCCTACTGTTCTTGGGCCAAACAGTTTGAGAGAAAGCGAGCAGCTTTCTTTTGCATCTTAGCTTTGCGTGGTCCTGAGAAAGTTGCTGGAATGATTATTTCTCTTGTTTGGACATCTGCGTTTTCTGACTGAATACCTAAAATGTTCTGTTTGTTTGTTTGTTTTTGTATTTTGAAGTTGTGAAGTTTATAATTTAATATTTCTAGAACTCAAGTTTTTGTTTGTTGTTTGGAGTTTAAGACAGCTGGGCTACACAGTGCAGCCTTCTTAAATTCTGTATAGAACAGATCAAATTGTTTATCTGTAAATGTAAACAACTGTGCATACATACCTCTTAGAGATGCTGGGCTCCTTTGTAAGTAGAGTTTGTAGAATCATGCCTGCTCCTGTAAGAAACACTACTTAAACATTGTTACTACTAGAACACTTTTTTTTTTGTTACTTCTAATACCTTTTTCTACCTCACTTGTCCGATTTTGCCCCTCCAATGACAGCTATTGTCATGACTATTATTTGGTTACTCATCTTTATCCTTTCTCTCTACTGGCTTCTCCTTGATTTACTTTACTAATTTGCGTTTTTTCACATGTGTGATTTTTCTTTTAGTCCGTAAGTCTGTGACTATAATCCCTTTTACACTGGGTTGATTGTACTCTGTGGCATTTTTGTTTATTAATTTTTGAGATGACCCTGTTTGGGCACTCATCCATTCATTTCTCCAGATCCGTTATGGATTCCCATCTCCTCCTGATATTTTGTCATTTTATGAACGTGTGCTTGTGTCAGGCCTTCTTCAGTTAAATACACATTGTAAAGCATTTGTCTTCTGTTTCTTGAATTTGATCTATTTATTGTTGCCTGGGAGGATGCATGTGTGCCAGTGTGCACACATAGAAGTCCGCTGACACTTCTCATTTTCTACCTTGTTAAGATGGAGTCTCTCTTGTTTCTGTGGTTGTGCTACATACTTCAGGCTTGCTGGCCCAGGAACTTCCAGGTGATCCTCTTGTCTCCCTCCCATTTCAACATAGGAGTGCCAGAATTATAGATGCATACCACCAGATATAGATTTTAAATTTATCTTTTAACCTAGACATGGGGATTTAATTCTGATCATCAGGCTTAGTAGCTAGCACCTTTTACCCACTTAACCAATTCCATGGCCCTGAATTATTTTCTAATCTGTTTCGTGTGTGTGTGTGTGTGTGTGTGTGTGTGTGTGTGTTGCTTCCCCGGAAGGGGTGGTGTTGGTGAGTAGATATGTCTTTGCTTATGTCAGTCCATTTTTTAAATCATGATTATGCTTAGGTAATTCTCTCTTACATCTTTATACCCATTTACTTTTTATTTTTAAAAGTTTGTGTGTGCATATGTGTGTACATGCATGATGTGTGTGTTGGCATGTGTGTCAGAGCCCATGTGTGTGGACACCAGAGGACAAAGTTTCAGAGTTAGCTTTCTCCTTCAACCTTCATTGGATTCTGGGGATGGAGCACAGATCGACAGACATGTCCTGCAAGCTTGCATGTCCTTTGTGACCTTTGACTGCATTTTACAGTATCATCTACCTTTTTCCTTAGGCCTCATAGTCAAAGCACTGATTTCTTTTTATTTTCGGAACCGACAAGGGGATAGGCTTTGCCTCCCTGGAGGTCTTTACTGGACACCCTGGTCTTGCCTTTCCTTCGGAGAATGTTTTAGTCATCCTGTGCCAGTGTGAACACCACTGACTTGGGGGCAGTATCTCCTTTGGATGGACAGTTAACATCTGGCTGGAGATCTATGTCCCTCTGCTAGACTCTGCCTCCTGGTACATTTTGCTGCTTCTCTTGGCAGCTATTTCCAGATGTTTACAGCAGGAAGGTAGAAACAGATGCGATTCCCTTACAGTTTTCTTCCCACGGGGTTTAGAATTTTCAGTGAGAATTCTTGGGGTGGGCTTGACTTCTCTCCAGAGCTCTTGAGGTGTGAGGAACAGTTGGGTTTCCAGTGGGAGCCTCGCCATTCTGTTGCCCAACTCTGCCACACCACCAACTTCTCTTTTTAACTGCTGCTTCCTGAGCCTCTGGCTCCTTGTTAGTTGTTGCTAGTGGACCCTGGACTCTGCGTCCTTCAGAACTGGTCGGGGTTTTCTATGAGGTCGTGCCAGTGTTTCCTTGTAACTCTTGCCCTTCCTCTGGGCTTCCTTCATCTCCATCTGCTTTGTTGCGGTCTCTCAGATAAAACGGGGAGAGGGGCAACAGTAATATGTGAAAACTTTTATAGCATCCTATTTAGTTACAGAAATCAGTACATGGACTTTGTAAGCAGTTAAACTCTATCTGGATGTGTGTATATGTATGCTCTGCACCGAATGTCCCATTTTCTCCCCCTACCCCCCTCTCTCTTTTTTTTTTTTTTTTGGCAGTGTTGAGGATGGAACCCTGTCCCATATGCTAGGCTAGTGCTCTGCCACAGAGCTCCACCCACAGCTTCCGGTTTCCATTTCCGTGAGAGAGCATCTGTGAGAGGTTCTGTGTATAAAAACTCAAGCACACTTTAGAGTCAAATTACAATGCTAATCCACTGTTCCAATAACCGCGCACGCCAAACTGGGTTTTCCATAGTTGGGTCATCTGGCAGAACATTTCCTAGTGTGGTCTTGAGAGACAATAGCTGGGAGAAGATGTCAAGGGCTAATTAAGCAGGGAATTGGGCTTGCCCAGTGCCCAAGTGGGACCTCATTCCCCTGCTACCTCTTCGGTGCCCCCAGCAGCCCCCTGCACACAGCAGCACTCACTACATTTTGTTGATTGAATAAACCAATGGCTGCCTAACAAGACGTAGGTACCTTTGTTTTGAAAGCCGTTTACAATGGCTCTGCTACACTGAGGTCAGGAGGAAAGGACTGGAGGAAGTAGCTGTGGGCAATTTGAGTAAATGTCTGTAGACAGCTTGGTTGAACTAATTGTGGGCTCAGTACTAAAGTTAACATAGATCACATGAGGCAGAGTTTGAGTCTGAGGTCTAGCAGGTGGAAGAGGGCCTTCACTCCTTTGCTTGGCCCTTAGGTTCCCATGTTTCGATTCAGCCATGAAGGTCCGTTTCAGGTCTAAGCTTGGATAGGTTTTATGTTAAAGGAAAGGTGCTCATCGTCAAAACCACGAGTAGCTGGGTGTGGACTGCGCGTGGCTTTGTGCCCACTCAGAAACACCCCGAGAGTCACAGCAAATCATACAGGCAGGAGGCTCGTTTGTTCAGTTTAGGGACTTACTCTCCTTAATTTATTTTTCTGAGATTTGTTTTATTGGTCAAGAAAAACATTAACATCTGCAGTACACTTTTGCTGTTAACCACATTCCATTTTATTGTTGTCATTAGTAGTAGTAGTATTTGTTGTTGTTGTTGTCCTTTTGAGGTAAGGTCTTACACAGCCCAGCTGTGAGTTTGTGTGTTTCTATGTTGCCAAGGCTGGCCTTTAACTCCTACCTAATCCTTCTGCTTCTACCTTCTAAGTACTGTGAGACTGAGCTCCAGCTCCAAGTAAGCATATGAGCCTTCTTTTCTTCTTTTTTCTCTCTCTGTTATTTCCTTCCTTCCCTTTCTCCTTTTCTCCCCCTCCCTCCCTCCCTCCCTCCCTCCTTCCCTTCCTTCCCTCCTTCCATTCCTCTTTTCCTTCCTTCAAATTCATTTCCCTACACATGCTTGGCAGGTTCTCTGCCTCTGAATTCTTTGGAACCCTAGTCCCCCTCCAAGCATTTTAGATGAGTTACCAGCTGACAGCCTCATTTAAGCCTGTGCTCCGACACACACACACACACACAACACACAACACACACACACACACACACACACTTCATAGTGCTGAATATGGGACCCAGGGTCATATGCATACCAGGCAAGCTCTCTACCACTGAGCTATCACCCTGGGTTCCCTGTGACTAATTCTTGACCAGGCCATTCAGCTTGTTTCCTCCCATTCTAACTTTTGTGTGACTGACTTATACTCACGTCTGACAGAAACTGAAAATTCATTGGTTATTTGAATTAAGTCAACAGAGGTGAGAGTGGGGATTCTTCTGGGAGACCAGAAGAGGGTAGGAAAGACTTTGTGGTGGTGTGGAAGCAGGCTTATTCTTAGAGGAGATCCATAGCTTTCTATGATTTGCTGCTGGCTTTGGTTGATTGGTTTAGTTTGTGTAGGTGGTTTTTTTGTTTTGTTTTGTTTTGTTTTTTTTGTTTTGCATTTGAGTGGTTTTGTTGTTTTAAACAGAATTCCACCTTATAGCTGGTCTCAAACTTGTGATTCTCGTGATTTGGCTTCTCAAGGGCTGGGATTACAAGCATGAGCCGATAATAGTTGTTTTGAATGAAAAGTGCTATAAAAACACAACTTATTTTTTAGGATTAATTTTAAAATTTAATAAAAATCTCTTAGGTTGTAAGTTTTATTGTTTATATACAGTTCCCAAGCACTTTGCTCTGTTAGGAAGCTTCAGTTATTGTTGTTGTTGTTGTGGTGGTGGTGTTATTTGGTAGCAAAAAACACTTCTGAGCAGAGCTGGTGCAAAAAAAAGACATGTGTGTAGCATGCTTCCTGAGGTACACACACAAGCTGGCCAGCTAGGGGAAGAAGATTGTACATGTTAGGTTATGGAAGTGGTTTTGGAATGATTGTTTTAAATTAGCCTTTAAAAGCTTGAGTTATAGATTAGAGCACTTGCCAAACATAAATCAGGGTGTAGGTTCAAACCCCAGCATTGGGGGGGAAAGTAAATAAAATAAATAAAAATATGTGCCTACTTTTGTTTTGGTTTTGTTTGTTGTTGTGGTTGGTTGATTGATTGATAGGTTGATTTTTTTTGTTTGTTTCTCCTGGCTGTTTTGGAATTCACTCTGTAGACAAGGCTGGCCTTGAACTCAGAGATCTACCTGACTCTCCCTCCCAAGTGCCAAGATTAAAGGTGTGTACCACCACACTTACTTCATTTTTGGTCATTGAGATTTTGCTTTTTTTTTTTTTTGGAATTATTAGAAGCAATCTTCACCCCAACTATTACATTTATATAAAACTTCAACGTGACTTAGGCCCGAGGAGGTGGTTCAGTCAGTAAGGGAAACACGAGAGTGTCACCCCCAGATCTCTACAAAAAGCTGGGTGTGGGGTAGATGCTCATTAATACCTCAGCTGGAGAGGCAGAGATGGGCTGCTCTCTCTCCAGGGTCAGCCTGCTCTCCAGGGTCAGCCTAGTCTAACTCAGGAGCCCCAGGACCCTGTGAGAGGTCTCAAAAAAGTAAAAATAAAAAGAGATGACAACAGCCAGGAAGGGCCTGAGGCTGACTTACTGCCTTCACACCTACACTCACACGCTCTCACACACATAAACATGCTCACTCACATGTACACAATCACACACATGTAAAACAAACATGCTCACTCACATGTACACAATCACACACATGTAAAACATGCTCACTCACATGTACACAATCACACACTCTCACACACATAAACATGCTCACTCACATGTACACAATCACACGCTCTCACACACATAAACATGCTCACTCACATGTACACAATCACACACTGAAAACAAAACATGCTCACTCACATGTACACAATCACACACTTAAAAAACATGCTCACTCACATGTACACAATCCACACTCACACACATAAACATGCTCACTCACATGTACACACTCACACTCACACACATAAACATGCTCACTCACATGTACACACTCACACACTCTCACACACATAAACATGCTCACTCACATGTACACACTCACACTCACACACATAAACACGCTCACTCACATGTACACACTCACACTCACACACATAAACATGCACACTCACATGTACACAATCACACACATGTAAAACAAACATGCTCACTCACATGTACATAATCACACACATGTAAAACATGCTCACTCACATGTACACAATCACACACTCTCACACACATAAACATGCTCACTCACATGTACACAATCACACACATGTAAAAAAAACATGCTCACTCACATGTACACAATCACACACATGTTAAAAAAAAAAAAAAACAAGAGAAAGTCCAGGGCTGGAGAGATGACTCAGTGATTAAGAGCACTGGCTGCTCTTCCTGAGGACCCAGGTTCAATTCCTAGCATGCCCACAACTGTCTGCAACTCCAGTTCCTGGGGATCCAACACCCTTGCACAGACATGCAGGCTTAACACCAATGCACATAAATAAGAAGAAATAAATTATTAAAAAATAGGAGAAGTTTTCATAAAACCTTATCCTACTGCTTCATTCTAATACAAATACTCCTTTTTTTAAAAGCTCAATATATTTTTCTGCATTTATTCTTAGCACAGTGATAAACTTGTACAAGAATTCAATCCAAATTTGCCTTTTAATGATGTTGATATAACCTTTTATTAGAAACAATGACATAGTACTGATATATTTTAACCTTATAATTGTGTGGCTAGCATTTGAAAATTGTTATGCTATTTGAGAAATATTTAAAATGTATGAAGCTTCTGTATTTAAAATTCATTATTATATAACATGAGCTTATTTTGAATTATAACATTTCAATTACTGGTTTCATTATATGAATTTCTACATACACCGTACCTTATAAGTATTGTACATGAAAAATAACTATGAATTCATTTAAACTAAACTATAATCCTGAATATTGAATAATTTCTTATTTCTCTTCTTTCAAATTATCAATAGTTTATTATACTTGGTAGATACTTATTTTGCCCCACAATGGTTCATTTTGTGACACTCAGAATACATGTGAACAAATAAGTCTCATTTAAACTAGGTATTCTTTATTTCAGAAAGAAGGACATTGTGAAAATACCATTAATGGATTTAATGGGTTTATATGGGTAAAGGCCCATTTTATTTAGTAACTATTGTTAGAATTTTGCTATTTTGTCGATGTCAGCCTATCTGAAAATTGTGTGCTTTAGTTTGTTTTTGTGATTTTTAATGTTCTCTTATTTTTTTAAGGCCTCCCAAAGTCATTTTGAAGGCAGCTACCATTGTTAACACAATAATGGTGTCAAAATTGAAACACAAAATTGGAAAACTAGTTAGAGCTAAGGTTTCCATCATCATCCATTACTGACACTGAATGCAGAATTGTTCTAACGAGTAGGTCTGATGTAATGATTCCACAAGCACCTTGGACCCCAGGGTTCACACCAGCTCACACTGCAAGAGGAATTTCAACTTCCTCATTTGGAATATAGTTATGTGATCTTCTGCCTGCCTCCTAAAATGTGATTTTTGAAATGCTTAAAATTGAAAACTTTTCTAATAATGTCTTCTTGGTTACAGTGCACTTTTACAGTGATAAGATTTGATACTTTTTCTGTCTACAATAAGTCAGCTTACAACTGTCTTTCTGTAACCACAGCAGGTTGCTAATTCCTTTGAGTTTCCTAGAGTTAGGTCATCTGTCTGAGGGCGATATTTCAAGAAAATGTCAAGATTTGCTGTTAGGAGCTGCTATGTGTAGAAAATCCAGCTAGGGCAAGGAACACATAGCCCATTTTTATATGGTTGGCATGGGCAGAGAGTCTTGTAACAGGAAAGCAGTCTAGCTTAGAGGTAGGTACCTAGGCTCTTTAGGAAGAGGAAGTAAGTAGCCTTTCGAGCAGGGACCTGGGATCCCTTGATCCTTCTTACCCTAGTTTTGTCTTAGGTGGTCCATGGGATAGAAGTAGAGTTCTAGCTACCAATAAGTTATGTTGTCTTCAACTGCTATCCAGTTTCATCTTCTAAAAATACAGATCATAATAATGGCCCATTCATATCATGATTGTTCTGAAACTGACTGGGATAGAGAATGGTGGATGACATAAAGTGCTACATAAATGTAAGACATTTATTATAGTAGGTAATGATCATGGGCTTTCCTTTGGAAACTGAGAGCCAATGTTCCTGTATTAGGAAGTATGTTCAAATGGCAAGTATCCTTTGAACACTCTATGCTTGAAAGCACAACAGTGAAATTATTTATAATGACCATGAGTGCAGCTGATTTAATGGCCAAGAAGTCCCGATTTTCCAAAGGCAGGTAACTGGAAGCACTAAGCCTCTAAGCAACGAACTATATTGCCAGAACATTCTAGAAAGACATAAGGAGAAATACATTACTTTCATCATTATATTAAAGGACCTGAGGCAATTAACTTCTAAAAGATTCACTGAGCTCACAATTTTGGAAGTTCTGGTTTAAGACTGAGTAGACCATGGTTTTGGCCCTCTGGTCGGTGTGCCAGATGGCAACACAGCAAACTGATATCCCTTCATCCAGGAAACAGAAGGAGATGAGGCTGGACTCCACAGTCCCCTTCAAAGGTGTGGCTCTCGGTGGTCTCAGGAAGTCCCTAAACCCCACCTCCCAAAGGCCTACAGCATCATGCAAGTCTGACACCATTTGGGGACCAAGCCCTTACCTCAGGAACCTATGGATGAACACTCAACTTTAAACTTTAATAATTAAGATCATTAACCTCTCTCTGTGAAAAGATAACGATCCTGAAATATTCACAGCAGAAACACCTCTTCCATTAAAGTTCTTCCTGTTGGCTGTATCCATTGTTGTCACAATTCTTTTTTTTTTTTTTTTTTTTTTTTTTTTTTTGCAGTCCAGGGGCTTTGAAGGTACAATAGAGAATTCAGCTCACCCTATGGAGCCTGATGCTGGGAGCAACATTCCTAAAGCAGCACTCCTCTGCTGTTATTTGAGTTGCAGTCATGGACGTGGCTGAGTCTGCCAGTTTGTGACAGTAAAGGCAATCAGCGCTCGATTGTAGCCTCAAAGTATCAGGAGGCTTTCCCCCAACAAACAATCATCCTTCTTGTCTATGTGGTTCATTAGTGTTTCAGAAGACATTTTCTCAAGCATTGGGGAATTTGGCTCCCACGACAATCTCAATTGTCACCATCTCCACTTGGAATTTAAAGAACCTGATGAAGTATAAGTGGAGTCACTGTAAAAAAAAGAAACAGGAGTCAAATACAGATGTGCCCCCCTAGCCACAGAGCACTAAACCAGTAATCCCTGGAGAATGCCCCATGCTTCCATTGTTTCTTTAATCAAATTATAATAGCCACATTCTTTGTGGAAGGAGTTGGATCACCAGATCCTTCTAAATGGGGAGGCCAGTCAGTTAATGCCCATCTTGGCCTGGGCCTCTTCTTGGGAATCACATGCACCTAAGATAACAGGGCAGCCTGAAAGCCCATGCCTTCCAAGCCTCACCTGGTGATTTCATGAGACTCATTTCAGACTCTGCTGGACAAGATATTTACTTCTCCAGACCCCTGCATCTGTAAAAGAACAACTGCAGTAAAGCCTATTTCAGATGTTTGCTGGGGATGTTATGTGAATTCATATAGAGAGTGCTTAGGTCAGACAAGGGCAAGGTGGTTTAGTGAATGACATGCATTATGTACGGTATTGTTGCACTGGGGTCTTTGCTTCATCATATGTCCTCAGTGGAATACCATCACATTCCTAAACTGTCTTCTCCCTTTTGTGAATGTCTGACCACAAGAGTACATGGATCATAGAAGAAACAAAAAGAAAAGGTGGTGTTGATAAGTGTGCATATATGGTATGTATGTGCATATATGTGGTAGTGTATGTTTGGTGTATGTATGCATAAGTACATAGTATATGTATGTGTGGTGTGTGTGTGTGTGGTCTTTATGTGTATAGTATATGCATATATGTTTGTATTTATGTAGTGTGTGTGTGTAGTATGTGTGTGGTTTATGTGCATTGTATGATATGTGTATTGTATGGCATGTGTATATTTATGGTATATATGTATGTGTGTGATGGGCATGTGTGCATATGTATGTGTGTGTATGTATGTGTATAGTGTGTGTATGTGTGGTAAGAATGTGCATAGTGTATAGTATGTGTGTGGTGTGTGTAGTATTCATTTGTGTGTGTATATGTATGTGTAGTGTGTATGTGTGTGTGTGTGTGTGTGTGTGTGTGTGTGTGTGTAAATACTATGTAGAACAACCTGGTATAAAAGGCCTGAGAAGCATAAATTAAACCAGAAAAGCCTCCAAGAGGAAATCGGTGCTGGAGTTCATTCCAAAAAGCATGAGCTCTTTACATGAAAGCCCTCAGTTTCTCATTCAGAGTCTGTGCTGTTGTCTTCCTCTATTATTTTAATTGCAGAGTTCAGAGGGAGCAGTGGTAGGAGATTGGAATATGGTGGAAACAAACTCTACATATGGCAGTGCATCCTGAGAGAGTGGCTCTTGTCTGGTTCATGTTATTGGCCAGGCTGTCAGGAAGAGTTAGTGGCCTTTCTTTAAAGAATGATATATACATTTTAAAAAGTTAAAATAGGGGCTGTCAAGATGAATAAGTATGTTTGCCTTCAAGTCCAATAACCTAAGTTCAATTCCCACAACCCATAAGGTTGAGAACTAACTCCCAAAAATTGCCTTCTGACCTCCATTCACATGCTGTACATGTCCACCTGCATGAGCGAGCACACATACAAATACATTCACACACACACACACTCATACACATTCATACATACACACACATTCAAATACACACACTCATACACACACTAAATTAAAAATACAATTTGAGCTGGGCAGTGGTGGTGCACGCCTTTAATCCCAGCACTTGGAGGCAGAGACAGGCGGATTTCTGAGTTCGAGGCCAGCCTGGTCTACAGAGTGAGTTCCAAGACAGCTAGGGCTACACAAAGAAACCCTGTCACAAAAAAACAAATATATATATATTTTAGTTTTATATATATATATAGTTTGAAAAGTTTTTAAAGGAATAGGATTGTGACTCAGTTGGCAGAGTGTTTGTCTAGCATGCTTGGAATCCCAGCATCTCAGAGGTGGAAATGGGAAGATCAGAAATTCCAGGTCACGCTCATTACACACTGAGTTGCAAGCCAGCCTGGGGTACATATGACTCTGTCTTTAAAAATGCAAAACAATAAATAAGCAAACATGTAAAGTAAAAATAAAACTTTCCCTTGATTTAAGAAACAATACTTTATTTTTAAAAAAATTAGAAAAGATACTTTTTTTTTAAAAAATACCCACAATTCCTTCACTCAGAAATAGCATCTTGGTGTACATGCCTGTGTACAGTTTTGTTTGTTTGTTTTATGAAGCAGACTCACACCGCATTTTCCTCTAACAGACTGAGAACAATCTTTCAGCAGGTGTCTATCATTGCAGCTCTTTCTGGGTGCTGGGGTGAAGGCAGGGCATTGGACACTTGGACATGCCATCTACAGCTCAGCTACATCCCCATCCTCCTGGGACATGATTTTGAATGGCCAGTGATGCCAATGCATGCATGCATCCTGGTAGGTTTCACCATTCCAGTCTTGGAAGATTTTCAACTTAAAACCAAAAAGGGTTTTTGGCTGTCGTATGTAAGACAACAATGAGAACAACTGTAGTTAAATCCTCGTGAGCATCCATAATTATTTCTTAGGCTAAATCAATGCCAAGTTGCTTTTCAGAAAAGTTCCAAATAGTACTTTTTGGAAAGCATCTAGAAATCAGTTAAATGAGAGTTAAAGCGCGCCAGAAGGGATGCTGGGTAAGGGGGCTTGCTTCAGTTAACACAACAGTCACGTGTGTGAGCTCTTGCAGCTTCTCCACAAGCAGCTCTGGAGTCTTGTCTCCTTTGCCTGGTTCAAGCTCAGTGTAGGAGCTACCTGAGTGGAGGTGAAGAAAAAAACAATCTACCAAGACTCTGTCTCTCCTCTATGCTGTGTGACATTAGGAAAATCTTACAATTCCTTTGAGATTTACTTTCTTTATCAGCAACATAAGAACAACAGTATCCCAGCTTCTTTCTCATGGGGATCCTCTGAGGATTAACATTTCCAAGTTGAAATGACAAAGAAGCCAGCCATCTGAGGACTTTAGAAATCTTTACCCATGTAAGCTGTGACAACCACAGTGAAGTGCATATTTAGTCTCCTGCAGAACCTGCCCTGATGATAAGGGAAGTAGATCCCCCCACCTTGGCAAGTGGGCCACGTTCTAACCCTACACCAGCCAGCCTTGACAGCAAGTGACTTCCTCCTCTCTGGAACTTTGTAAAGAGCAATATCACTATGTAATTTCCATGATCAAAATCCCAGCTAATCCTCAGCAGAAACCATGAGATATACTCAGAACAGGAATTATTAGTGGTAGGAAGAAAAGAACATCTAAAGCGGTAAATATGAAGCTAAAGTGCTCTAGGGTGGCAGTTCTCAACCTGTGCGGTGCAACCATCAGGAAACATACAGGTTCCAACGGCCTTAGGAACCACCAACCATTAATTTATTTTTTTTGTGGATACTCCATAACTGGAATTTTGCTGCCGAGTGGTATCTCAGTTCCCAAAACCATCAGAAATATGTTTCCTGATGGTTGTGACCCAGGGGTTGAGAACTGCTACTCTAGGGCCTATTCTTTGGTTTGACTGGTTTTGGTTTCGTTTTGTTTTGGTGCTGAGGATGTTCTGCAAGAGGTGTACTGCTGAGCTGTATCCCCAGCCTGCTGGTCCATCTTTGCATCTGCTTCCTTCTGCTGGGAGTGAGGGGGTAAACTGGGGTCCACATTTCCTAATTGTTTCTAGAAAGAAAAATTGAAATATAGTTCTCATCCCTTTTTCCTAAAGGATTCTTCTCTCAGTGTCTCTCCCCATCTTTTTAGCTGCTTGGGTGGTTTTGTTACTGTTTAGATACAATGACTCAGATATAAAGATATTTTAAAAAATATTTAGTGTCACAGAGACCCAGTATAAAACTGTGTTCCTTGGCACATCATGTGATCTTTGAAACCAAGAGTGCATTACACTCTACACATTCCCAGAATTTGATGTCATGTTTGTCACAAAAGTGGTGACTGATTATCATTGTTATTAAAGGCAGGTAGTGATGAGAGAGGTTTAGAGAGGACAAGCAAGTGACATTACTCAGTTCCTTATTATAGGAAGTCTTATTTGGACACTATAAAGCTACAAGTTATAAGAAAGCCTAGAGGAACAAAAAAAGGTTGGGTCCAAATGCTGACAGACACTTAGATGATTGATCTGCATCCCAGTTTCCTCCTAGGAGAAAATGGATGTAATAATGCCTCCATCTTTGTCCTACATATATTTAGACCTATACACACTCATATAACACTTGTGTATAGTAGGGGCACATTACACAACTGAGTTCTGCATCAGGAAAGAAGGTTTACAAAATGCTTTAGGAGTACCATGAGCAATAATGGAAAGTTTTGTTCTTGGATGTCTTTAAGCTGAGGCCACCATAATGTGGTGTTGGGTTTCCACTGCTGGGTCCAGCGGTGGGATATGTCAGTGGCCCCATGTGAACACACAGATTATGTGTTCACTTGGCCTTGGTCTGTGCATGACATCTGGGGAATAATTTAGAGTGTGTAAAGGAACATGGTGGTTTTCCTCCCAAGGCATACTTAAAGCTCTTCAGAAATTGCCACCTGGCTGACAATAAGTACATTTTCTTGGAAATTCATTAAGGACATTCAGTGTTCTAAGAGTTTGAATTTGATCCTTCCCAAACTCAGTGTATTTGGTTTGCAGTTATTTGCATGAAGACTGCCTATTAGGCAGTATATCATGGATCCAGCCTGTTTTCTTCCTGGTACCTAAGAGAGTCCCCAGACTTCTCAGATATTTTCAATCGTAGAGAATGCAACTACTTTTGAAGTCACTTTTTAAAAAAAGATCTATGACTTCCTACAACACAAGTGCTGCAAAAGTAAAGCTCCTTAACAAACGTGGACATGAAGCCCAGATATCTGTGTCCCCGTGTGCTTTACAAACCCTCATCAGCTATGGGCAATTCCACCAACGCAGACTGTATCCATCCTTCCACGTTACATTCAACCAATATCCTCTATATGAAGCCCTCCTTTCCCTCAATTCCAGGTGGGCACAGAGAATAATTGACTGTGTGAAGTTTATGGTTGGCAGTGTCGACATTATTTTGCTTGTTTTGTTTTGATCCTGACCTGCAGACTCCCAGAGGTGTGTATGGGAGAAGCTAGCTTGCTTCTAGCTTATGAAGAGACAGGTCTTCTCAGCAAGTAAAACAGTTCTGGTCGTGAGGGAGCAGCTGCTATCTCCTCTACAGTACCTGATGGAGCAAATACCAAAGACCATAGAGAATGCTTTAAATTCCCCATATACTCAGCTCCCATTGGATATTACCCTAAGTCCTAACAAGTACAGTGGAAATGTCTGCCCCTTCAGAGATGGGGCTCTCAGGCTTAAGTCATGGTACCTTCCCAGGTACATCATTATACAGTGACTCGGAATTAACTGTATGGAATACTCTATTTCTTCTTGGATCATGATAAATTCTTAGCAATCATAATTATTATTACTAAGATTAACAGTTTGAGTTTTTGAGACAAGGTCTCACATTCCAGGCCGAGGATGAACTTGAACTCCTGATCTTCCTGTCTCCACCTCCAGAATAATGAAGTTACAAATATGTGCTACCACATCTATCATCATCATCATCATCATCATCATCATCATCATCCCACCACCACTACCATTATCATTTGTTTATTACTAAAATGATAAGTGTAGGTTTTCTAGGAAATTCCATCTTGTATTCATTCCACAAAAGACTGCTACTATCTTGGTATCAAATATAATTCATAGGAAATGACTTTAAAAGCCTTAACATAGTCTTGAAGTTTTATGTATTTTGATAACAACAATTATTACATTGCAGTTAGATTAACAAACATGCTAATAATTAGATTGCTACAATTGTTATCGTAATTATTACTACAATATTTGTCCATCTTCATCTATCTTGGGAACCTTGTTGAGTAGGAATCTTATTCTCTATCCCTGCAGAGAAGATGATGTTTAATCAATATATGTGCATAATACAAATGGATTTACTTAATTGTGAGGTTGGGTGAATCTGTGGGAATATCTGAGTTTGATTGGAGTTGACCCAGAAGTTCAGGCAGGTCAGTGCTAATTTAAGCAAGGTATGTAATTTGATGGAGTGAAACATACTGGTTCATTCAACAGAGCTATGTTGATTGATCATCTGAGGTACACTGGGCACCTATCTAGACAAAAGGAATGGCTGCAGGCCAGAGAGATAGAGTCCAGCAAAGGAGGCAATTAACACAGAAGAAAATACAGAATGAAGAGAAGGAGGAAGAGGAGGAGGAGGGCTCATGTGAAAAAATATTAGGGAGCAGAATGGAGTATGTGGTCAAGAGAGGCCTCTTGAGGTGGAAGCATACACTCTGAGATTGAGCAAAGAAGCCTGTCTTCTCCAGGCCAACAAGGATCCTGATGAACACAGAGGTTAATCATAGACCTGAGAGTAACATGTCTGAAGGGCAATGACCAGGGTAAGGAAGTCCAGAATGCAGTCAGGAAAGGAGACAGGCAGGATCTTTCTCATTCTCAATTGAGCCGTTGGGGTTAATTCCAAGCTCAAGAAGACATTGGAAGGTGTTGGGGAAAGAGAAGGCCAAGCTCTCCCAAGTAGCTCAGATTACAGGCTTGTACCACCAAGCTCAGTTCTTCTCATGTTATCTATAGTGTATATTGCTAGTATGATATTTTCATATGTTTTATTTCTGCCTACATTATAAACCACATACCTGCATAAATACTTTGGAGAAGACCCATGTCTTTATGGGATGCTCTTTGCTCCATATGTGTCATTTTCCTTCCGCTTCCTTAAACATTTCTTACTATAAAATCTGCTGGTTATGCATCACTTGGCTCCCCACCCAGTGCCCTCTCTCAGGCAAAAGGCTTTTTAATTTGTGTTGTTTGAGGTGGGTTTTCACTGGATACAGAGTCTCCGTTGGCAGGTTTCTCTTCTTGTTCTGTGGGTGGTACTGTTCCATTGTCCTCTGGCTTCCATTGTTTCCAACTACTAGTCATCGATCTCCCTATTTTTCCTTTCCTTTCTGTGTGTCTACATTTTAATGACTTTTCTTCTAGAGTTTCAGAAGTATGTTTCCAGTGTGCCCTAGGTGTGCTTTTTGTTGTGACTTTGTGTCTATACATTTGCTGAGTTTGGATCTAAAGTTTGAGATTTTTCTATCAAATACTTTAGGAAGATGGTCCTCACTGGGATTTTTTGTTTTGTTTGTTCTAGTTCAGTCTTTATATTCTTTCTTTCTGAGGCTTCACTTATACCTATCTCAAACCTTCCTGTTTTCCTCAGTTTTCTGGGATATGTCCATTATTTCTATCCACATGCCCATTGTTTTACTGTCTAGGCTTCCTTTGCAGTGTCCAAATTATTGTTACGCTAATTCAGTACATTTTAAATTTTATAGATAACTGTTTTTACTTTTAGAATTTCCATCTGGTCCTGTTTAAAGATCTGGTCACTTTCAAATGCATTCTATTTCAGCATTGAGAGTCTTAGGGTGTCTGGGTTTGCTTAGTTCTTGACTTTTTAAAAATAATTTATAATTTTTCTTTTTCTTTTTTTGAGTAGACTCCTGCTATGTGATCCAGACTGGCCTCAAACTTACAGCCCTCCTGACTTTAACATCCCAAGTGCTGGTACTATAGGCAGGTACTTACTGCAGCACCTGAAGTGACATGCTTTAGAATCCTTGGAGGCTAATTGCAGCATCTGCATTACATCTGTATCTGTTTCTTTAGACTGTTTTTCCCCTTTGCGGATCACATTTTTCTGTCCCTTCACAGATCTATTGAGGTTTTTCCATGTGTGGAACAGTTTGGATTTCACATTGGAATATAACTCTGGAGGACGTTAAGTTCTGTCCTGCCCACTAATTAATTTATTCATAAAGTAGTTCCATCTTTTGAGGGCTTGTTCTTAAAACTATGGTGACATGATGTAGAGAAATTCTTGGTCTGGAAATGGAACAGTCTTACTCTTAAAATCCATACCTTTATTAAGTTGTAGCTCCATACCCAATATGTACAGTCATAAGACCTTATCCTACATGTGGAGATCCCCTGTGTTTTCTAGCCCCCCTCAATCACTTCACTTAGCTACATTTGTTTGTTTGTTTTGATTTGGTTTTTATCTCTGCCAGGATTTTTTTTTTTTCTCTCTCTCTGTGTGTGTGTCAGTTTAGTGTTCAGCTGAAAATTCAAGGGAAAAAACTCAGCGTTGGAAGGAATTTAGGTACTTGCACATGTAAGACAGGTTTTCTACTACTGACACATCTCCTCACCTCTAACAGACTTTTACACGTATTTCTGGAGCTGTTTCTCTAGACATTTCCTTCTTTTCAGAACCTATTGCATGAATTCTAACACCTCAACCACCCTGCATTTCTGTTTGTATCTTATGACTCAGCAAGATCATTGTCCTTTCTTTGGCTCCTGTTCCTGCTCCTGTCCAGAAGAGTCTCCAAGTGGAGACTCAAACAACTGGTGTCTTTTTCTTGCCTCATAGATTTTATTTTCTAAACTATATTTAAACCATGAAAAGTCCTGCTTTGGGTTTATATTTGCTTTTAGCAGAAGGATTAATCTGGAGTTACTTCATCATGGCTAACACTGGAAGGCATTAGTAGAACTGAGTGACTTGTGGTTAGTAGTTCATCACTAATGTTGGTACCTGCAGCTTTATCCTCAAGAAATGTGATGTCTTGAAAGGCATACGAATGTGAGGGCCAAGGTTAAGGTTGTGTGTTGTTTCAAATTATTTTTTACCAGCTCTGACTTAACGCTTCTCCTGAAGTATGGCCATGTACTTTCATAAAATTGTGTGAAAGAGAAAAAGGGGGAAATGGGAGAACAAGGGTGGGAGGAGTCCCTCGAAGGTTGAGAGGGCTTGCTGCCTTTTTGGAGACTGGAATTCGAATTCAAGCATCCATGTAACTGCCTGTAACTCCCACTTCAGAACTGAGATCAAATAAGTATCAAACTAGGAAAGATGTACTGGAAAACTTGCATTTCTTAAAAAGAATACCCAGCATTAACATCATTCAAAAAACTTAGGAAAGTGATTAGCATTTTGCAGCATTTTAAATGCATTTTAATGTAGCTCCCATAATTAAAAATCTTTCCTTTTTTTTTGAGGCAAGGTCTCACTATGTAGTCCAGGCTAGCCTTTATCTTGTGACCTACCTGCCTCAGCCTACCAAGGGTCGGGATTAGAAGCAAGCACAACTATACCCAGCAGCTCTCATGTTAACTGACTTCAACCTCACAGTATCCTTTTGTGCTTGCAACTTGATTTTACAGTTTACAGATTCTAAAACTGAGATAGAGGTAGACAGGGCATAACTCTGTTAAGATTCATGACTAATAGATAGGAATTGGGAGTTAATTCTGACTGATCTGAAAAAAATCTACATTTTAAACATCTATACAACCTTCATATTAGATGATGATATTTACGTTCCCACATTTCGTTTGCTTGCATCACACTAAAGAAAATTACACGGCAGTCTATGCGATCTGAAAATACCTTCCTGGGATTTGGACATGAGGTGAAATGCATGTTCACTTGATTCTGTTGGTCCACAGATTCCCACTCCCCCCACAGGCCTCTTATAGTCTCTTCCATTCCATCAACTTTAGTCACCAAGTTCTCCTTTGATGGTCAGCTGACCTTCAAGTATGGAGGAAAGTTGCTGAGTCACTTTGGGAGACTTTCAGTGTGTATCTTCTCATTTGGCAGTCCTGAGTAAACCAGAGGACCATGCTGGTGACCCATATGACAGTTTTGACATGTACTATGTTGCTCAAATAAAATCATTTTCCTAATTAATTCACATCCGGAAACGTTCGACCTCATTTTCCTTCTGCCTTTGGAGAGGTGAGAAAGACTAGAATGGTGGATATGGATTCAGACCACAGATACTTGGTCTCTACAGGATTTTGTTTCCCCTTCTAGATCTGACAGTTGAGATTGCTCTTGGATGATCTCTGAGCCTGTAGGAAGGAAGGAGCTAGCAGATTGCAGGCTATTATTACAGCAATATCATCTCTCTTTGGCCACCACACAGTTGTTTTCTGAGTCATGAACTACTCAACTCAGTGGCTGTTTAACTAAACTGCCTTTGAAAATCAGAGAAGAGAGTCAGTATGTGCCAAAACCAAGCCCCTGAGTCACCTAGCCCACAGCAGGCAAACAGCAGTGGACAGGGTTAGAAGAGATGATGGGACCCAGCCCTTGCAGGAGTGCCTATACCCCACAGAAACCCTCTCAGGTCCTACAATCTCGTGTCTGTGTAAACAGGAAAGACCATTGTGGGTTCCTTCCTCTACCTGAAAGATTCAGGGTTAGCGAGTTATCAACCTAAATGTCTTTTAACATGGATTGAGCTGTGTGTTATGGAGATCATGTTTTATTTGTCATGTCTAATGAAACTGCTTTAGATATTATGATTTATGAAACAAAACAGGCTGAGTTTGTGTTTGGAAACACAGCACCCTATTTACTGGGAAACCCAGATTTAGAGAGCTGTACCTAAGCCTGTTTCAGAAAACCAATGTATTTTCCCTCATATCAATTACAGTTCTGCAATGACTGTGTATAATTATTTTTCTTTTCTTTTTGGAAGGAATCTTCTGCTGAAGAAAGAATCTAAAGAGCTGCATAAATCCCTCTAAGACTAATAACACCAAACTTGATTTTATGTTATAGATGTTTGTTCATACTTTTTACACATGAGAAATGTGATCTTTCTTCAGAGACCCTCCCTGTGTTAGAGTTATGTTCTGGTGCTGTTTGAAGAAGAATCTGAAACCTCTGATGCTATTTGGTTGTTTAGTGAAGAATTTTAGATTGTGTTTGACCACTTATACAAACACACGCACATACACATAAGAAATAACCTTCTACTCAATATACATTAAAGATAACTTCTGGCTGACATTTCCTTACATAAAAACTTGAGACAACCTGCACTATATATTGATCATATATATGCCTAATTATATATAATTAATTTGCAGACAGCTGTTCCTTTCAGAGTCACCCACAGTAGTTAGACTCAACTCTTGAAGGGTCCTAGAGTGTGGGCTGGGCTCTTTTTTCCCTTTTATTTCATACAAAAACAAAACAACAAACCTCTCCCTCCAGCAAGCTGTTGGCAAAGTTCCATGTGATCGACGTTAAACTTGAAATCAGGAACCATTGTCATCAGTTCCTGAGGAGGCCAGGGCTAGAAGTCATCCAAAAGCTTCATGATGTAGGCCTCAAGGGCCTCAGCAAACAAATTCTGAGCTTCAGCCCCATCAGCTCCAAGGCTAAAAATAGAGACCCATAGTTTTCTTGTCTGATTATGACATTCTCCGCACCAACGTCAGTAAGTCAATGTGCATTGAGTGTAGCCAAAGGGTAAATAAATTAAACCGAAGTGACTCAGAAGCCACGGAGGGAACAAAGCCGTGTGGAGGCAAGAAGGGACTTCACTTCCGAGAGCAACCCCACTTAGGACTCAAGGGAGAGACTCTCATCAGAACAGTCAAGGAGCCGTAGAGCTAAGATAAATCTCATTTGCCAGCTTTCCTAACAGACTGTATGGAGATGACTTATGGACACTGCTGTCTACACTTCGGGGGTTTCTGAACACTTGCATGAGATTCGAACCCACAAAATTTTTCATTTAAACCAATAGAATGGCTGTACCATCCCTGCTAAAAATGCAGACCATAAAGATTGACTGAGGGTTTGATACAGAGACCTCAAGACTCCCCTCTGTCCCACAGGCCTCTTGGAAACTTCCTGTAAGAACAATGAGCAGTTGCTGAAGGTGATGGTGAATGCTCTGCTTAGAAATCTGCCTTTATTTCCCTGCTGCGCTGGGTTTGCTCAAACAGGACTCGGCCCAGTTGTTCACTGACTTTCAGGAAGGCACCTCTGGAAGGTTGTGAAGTCTACTTGTTAAAAAGGAGCACTGTGCTTGTGTTTGACCAGGATGAAGGTAGCAGGACATTATGCTGAGTCACACTTTCAAGCAGCTACCTGGCAAACAGGCCAATACCACTGAGCAGGGGTTGAGGGAAAGGGGAAGGGGGTGTTCATCCTTCACTCTGAAGTTAGCAAGCCTGGTCCCTGCTGGAAGACAGCAGGCTTCTCAAAATCTCTATACTTTACTTGCCCTCTCTCTAAATATCTTTTGCCTCTCTCCTGAGCACATATCACACACCAAGCCTGATACTCAGTCTCATAACAATTCCATGGAGTGAAGCTTGTTATGCTCATTTCACAGATGAAGATACTGAGACTTTCAAAGCCTTTGATACTCTTTCAAGGACCTGTAGTTAGAAAGTTGAAGAGAGCTGGGTGGTGGCGGCGCACGCCTTTAATCCCAGCACTTGGGAGGCAGAGGCAGGCGGATTTCTGAGTTCGAGGCCAGCCTGGTCTACAGAGTGAGTTCCAGGACAGCCAGGGCTACACAGAGAAACCCTGTCTCGAAAAACCAAAAAAAAAAAAAAAAAAAGAAAAAAAAAAAAAGAAAAAGAAAGTTGAAGAGATTCAGATTCTCCTCAGTCTCATTTTAGTTCTTAAGTCTGAAGTGCAGTTAATAATGGCATCATAACTGGCACTGTGATGGTCAAAGGAGACATTATTTGTAAGGTGCCAAAGTCATATACACCTGCCAGATGTTCCAGTTGTTACAATGAAGAATGGGGACAAACAAAAAACAAAACCAGGGCAAGATAGGAGAAAAGAACTCTGAAATGCCTGTGACCCAGAGCTGATCAGTACTAGTTAAACAACTTAAAACCTTCTAATGTATTTTTCTTGACAGTGAACCATGGAACTACTGTGCTCAAATTTTGTAGACTTATATTTAAAACAAAGAAAAAAGCAGTAAGAGGCCTTTGAATCCCATAGACCTTTCTCAGAAGTTGCATCAAATTCCAGGGTTAGAGGCACAGATCGAAAACTTTCTTTTCTGGGCTGGTAGTCAAGTAAAGTGAGCCCCTCAAATGCAGCCTGCTCTCAGCAAGGTGCTCTTGACTTCTGAGCAATTCTCCTGACAGGTGTGGGGTGGGGGCTTTACAGGAGGAAGAGGAGGTCTTTCCTACCCTCCTTCTGTCAGCGGCCTCAGGGGTCCACAGAACCCTGAGGGTTGTTGCATAGACAAATGTGTATGTCACCGCTGGATCCAGAGTGAAGGGACTGAGGCCACTCAGAATAGCTCAGTAGAAAAATGTAGAAAAAAAAAAATCTTTCAGTCATAAACTTTCACCACATTTGAAAAGAATGAAATGGGAAATGGAGCCCCACAGAACTGGCTCCACTCTCCTCGGTTGTCCTGGGTGAGATCCTAGCAGAGCCTCAGGAGAACAAGCTTCAGGTTTGGTTGAATCGCAGGACCAGTAGGAAGGTGGCTCTCCAGACTTTCTCCTTTGTTCAAAAGGTTTGAACCCTCAAAATTATGAAATGGCTTTTCCTAAAGCTGCATGGATGGGCTCTGTCTGCCAAGAAGTAGAGGATCCTGGGCAGGCTGAATGTGCTCCTCAGCATTTGGAGAGAAAGGGGAACGCAGCACAGATCCCCTCAGAGCCCCCAACCACCAGAGCTGTGGTAGTCCCCAACCTATCAAGGGTGGGTTTCACCATCTGAAGCCGGCCTCCCACATTCTTTGTTTGAGGCAGAGTGTTGAGAATTGCTTTGAAGAGAATTGGAAGAGGTGTCATTAGGAACGGTGATAGCACCATGACAGGATTTGTATAAAGAGTATAAATTGCAACCAATAGATACAGTTTGGAGTTTATAAGACAAGGATTCACAAGCTCAACTTCCTTTCCCTAGATTTATGTGGTCACACACCAGTGGTTCTTACCTCCCGATTGTGCCACCTTTGGGGGTTGCATATCAGATATCCTGCATATAAGATATTTATATTATGATTCGTAACAGAAGCAAAATTACAGCTATCAAGTAGCAAGGAAGTAATTGTATGGTTAGGGGTCACCACAACATGAGGAACTGTATGAAAGGGTCTCAACATTAAGAAGGTTGGGAGTCACTGTAAATATTCTTTCAGAAGAAAGGAAGGTATGAACAAGGGATCGTCACATAAGAGATGACGAAAATAATGCCTCTGCTTTGTTTTTTGTCTTGGTTTTAGTTTGTTTCTGATTTTTTTTTGTGGGGTGTTATCAGAATGCTTCCAGGTGAGCCCTAACCAATGGCTGAAGAAGAGACTGTCACGAGTACTTCAGCACTGCGATGGAGTCTGTAGTTCTCCATGGTTTAAAAAAAAAATCTTTTGAGCCTTCTTTTCTTTTCTTGTTTGTTCAATTTGATTAATGGTGAACAAGGTCCTTTTGTGATGCCAAAGAGTACGTTTCCCAGCAGTCACCGCATGGCCCTCAACAGCAACAACAACAATGCAACAATAAGAAGAAAAATAATGTTTATCAAGTAATTAAACAGCCCAGCTGATTTATAAAACTCAGCTGGTTTTTTAATTTTTAATCAGGTGGCTAAAACTATACTTTTCAGATTTTAATCTGGAGGAACGATGATTATAATTCATTTAAATGGTTGAAAGTGAAGGATGCCGTGCAATTCGTTCCTTACAGAGATACCAACAGTAACTGCGGAGGCAATGAACATCAGAGACACTAGGTCAATTGTCTCAACCTCTCTCTACTCTACCCACCTGCATTTGGGAGAATTACTAATAAAGCTTTAGGTATTTTTTTCTTTTATATTTCTCAAACTACATGATTTTTAAAGAAGGTAGTCTAATATATAGCCAGTTACACACACACACATACATAGAGATAGATTTGTCTTGTGAAATTATTATAAAATTTTTAAGATTTATGTCATCAAACAAATCTTACATCTAACAAATTAAGCCATTCCTGTGTCCAGTTTCTTTTGGAAAAAAATAACAGCTTTGGAAGAGTAATTCAGCATTGTCTTTAACAAAACAAAGGTTTCCTGTTGTTTTGGTTTTTTGTTTTTGTAAGACATAGGTTAAAAAATGTGTGTGTGTGTCGTGGTGTGTGTGTGTGTGTGTGTGTGGTGTGTGTGTGTGTGTTCATGAATACTGAGGAAGGGGAGGGGACAATAGCTTACATTTTCCTGTATATGAAAGGAAAATCTGTAATGGACTTCAGAAAGGGAGAATACAAAACCCTGGTAAGCTTAACCCTTGTGCCTGCACTTCTGGATTACGACTGGCTAAAACCCCTCAAGGTTGAGAGACTCCTGGACGCTCCATGAGGTTGTCAGTGGGAAACAGCAAGAATGACAGTTCAGAATCCTGCAGTTTTGAGAACCTGGGACTCCCCAGCCTGGTTCAGTCTAGTTATCTGTCTAGACATGTAAATTGAACTGAAGAGGGGAAGCAATTATTTGGATAATTCAAAGGAAGGAATCTCAGCAAAAGAAAAAAAAAAAAAGATTTGGAGAGTCAGAATTATCTGGATTGTTTGTCTCCACTGACCATTCCCTAGAATTTTGCTGCGATTTTGGAGACAATAAGAAGATTTGAGCCAGGGAAAACTTTTGTGAAATTTTACTCCTCTTCCTCCTCTTTTTCTTCTTCCTTCTCCTCCTCCTCTTCCTCTTCTTCCTTTTTCTTTTCCTTCTTCATTCAACCTCCATGAAATGTATATAATTTTTAAAAAGTCTTGAAAAAAATTAATCTTCTTTAAAAAAATTATGAAGTTGTTCTGGAAAGGGATAGGTAAGTGTGTTGGTAGTGGCTACTTTCCCCCTTCCTGTTTTATTCCTGAAGACTAACCTTCTAAGCATTATTCTTTTTCAGATGAGATGACAAGACTTAACCAACAAGAAAAAAAAAAACACCCATTTATCTGCCTGTATACTGGATATGATATGCTGTGGTGCAGACCACGTGTGTTTATGTTTCTATAAATCCAACGATTTAAACAAAGGAAGGAATTATTCCCTGCCTATATAGTTCACAGTAGGGTAGTGCTGATAAATCTCAAAATAAACAGTCAACCTATGTAGTTATAAAGTTCTAAAATTCAGAAGTAATTACATCAATTCTGAGCTCAAGCTAGGGGACCTTTTGAAGATATTTTTGAAAACCCATTATTTTAAAAACATTATGATTTACACTTTTTAATTTTTTAAAGTAAATAGTCACATAAGATTAAACTGCATTGCAAACTTCAATGTAAAATCAGGTAGATAAACCGTCATTAAATAGACTAGATATTAAAATTACAGCAAAATTTAAAAGGCATTCATCATGGAAATTATTACTGGAGAAACCTGTCCTATGTCCTATCAGGAAATTAGAAGTATAGTATTTAAAACAAGAATAGTTGCGGGAATATATCAAGGAGGCTTAGTATTTATCTGGACTGTAGTTTAATGTAGACTGGTACAATACATTCAACAGAATCATATTCATTGTAATATTGCTTTAAAGGAAGCTTCAGGAACAAAACTGAAAGGACAGTTTTTCTACAAACAAAGCTATTAAAATATTGTCTTCAAATATCAGGTATGATATACTATTCCCTCATCCTGAAAATCTGAAACTTCATGGAGTTAGACTGACATAAAAAACTAAAAACAAGACCAAAAATTAAACTCTCTGCATCTTTAATTTTTCAAAACATTTTTTTACAATTTTGTAATATTTGAAAAAAAACATTCTTACTATGGCATCCTTACATGATTTAAGCTTAACCTAAAGCTGTGGCAACAGTCTGCTTTAATGCTGGATGTTAAGCTAATTGTCCTATGGGGGGAAAAATACTTAAACACATGAAAACATATGAAGTTGAAAAATATGAAAGTTTTCATTGTCTTTTAAGAATTAATGTAAAACTAGACAATTCTGGAATAAACTAAAATAAAAGCTTTTATTATCAATATAATTTGGCAATTGATTTATAGTTCAGAAAAAAGAAGATATGTTTGAATGGTTTTTTTAAAAAAAAAAACATGTTGTATAACATATTGTAAGCATATAAAATATTTTATTATGTTTATATGAACCTTTTTTATTTTTTAAATAAAGGAGACAGAGAACAAAATTTTATAATGACTCTGTTACCCTGCAGTTTATACTGCTTAAGTTGTAACAGACTAGGAGTATTTTGATGAAGGCCAGTTAATTACAGATCCGTGTCTGTAATTCAGAAAAATGTTTAAAAAAAAAAAAGAAGAAGAAGACAGAAAAGAAAAAAAAGAAAAAAAAACAAACAAAGATTTTAACACTTACCCTGTGATTTTTTTTTTTTTAAAGAAAGCAATTGTATTTCTTTCTCAATAAATTGACAATTTCTCAATTCTAAAGTGAAAATTTTTAATTTCTTGATATTTGTACTTTGGAATACAACTATTTAAACATTTGAAAACTCTTATTCTGAGAACAATGTAACTTCTTGATATTTGATCAAATACTGACATTTGCAGTATTAAAAGAAATGTCAGTTTCATTAGTTAAAAGTTTTATTTCCTGAAAGGCAAAAATTATGAATAGGGGCTTTGTTGTTTAAGATTTTCTTCAAAATTAAAAAAAAATTGAATTTTAAAATTGTATATTTGAATCTGTTTGCGAGACAGAGAGGAAGCAGAAATACTATTTAAGAGCATTTTCTAAAAGCTAAAAGCAGTCTTCAGTAAACATTACAATTTTCAATCATCTTAGTTAAGCTCCTTTCAGATTTGTAATGCTAAATAGCAAAAATTTTACTTTCAATACCAGCCACTTAGGTGATTTGGTCTTTGATTCCTCAGACTTCTATATCTTTCCCTTGGAATAAGAAACTTCTATTTATTAATTTGTTTCTAAATGCTCAACCTCAACTATAGACTGAGGCTTTGTCACATACTAATTTGTTGGTTTGAAATTTTATATTAAAAATATTGCATTTTTACTTTTCTATATAAATAAATAAACCAGGAGTAGGAGGAGACAGAAACCTAGTAGTACATTCAAATGGGTTGTTTTGTTTTATTGTTCTAAAACAATGATTTTAAGAAAAGGGATTTTTAAAATTTATCTTAAGCCTATAGCATCTTAAATAACACCTTCAAAGAAAAACAATCATATTCTCTACAAAGTTTCCATTTTGTCAGGTCCTAGATTAGAATGAAACAGCTACAGCCAATTACAATTTTGATTCAAAGTGAAATTAAACACAGTTCATGATCATATTCTACTAAAATAATTATTTATTTTTATATAGAATAAATGTTGTACATCCTATGGAGAGTTTTTTTTTTTTTTTTTTTAAATATTAGATGAGGAGAAAGTATTACAGAAAGAAACAAACCAAAGGGCATTTTAATACAGTTTTTAAATCTCCCAATCCATAAATAGGTGCATTTGCTTTACTTAATTAATCTCACAAATTTGAGGGTAAAAGAGGGTCAGCTTGGTTTTAGAAGGAGGCACAGGGTGCTGTGACTCAGCTCTACCTGATGCTCACAAGCATCCGATTGTTAGGCATTGTACAAGCAGCAGAGCCCTGTGTGTTGCCGGAACGTCACCCAGACAAGCTGATACCAAAAAGGCACGATGACTGCTTTCATACTGATAATATACACAGTACTGTGCTGACATTAAAACAGTATTAGTGATCATACTGATAATATACACAGTACTGTGCTGACATTAAAGCCCTGTTAGCAATGAGCCCCACTGTCTCCCGGGTTTGTTATCTACCTTGTGAGATGCTCTACTCAGGTACCCTTTAATCAAAATAAATATATAATAATAACTACAGCAAACAACATTTAAGAAAATAATTTCTGAACTTGTATACAATAAAGTACATTAAAAGTAAATATTTTAAAACATACCTATTTTAGATGCAAAAAATGTTCATGAGTTAAAAATAAAAGTAACTTGATTTAGCAAAAATATGATAGTGCTACTTTATTTAAAAGCACAATACATGGATATTAAAATGGAAGTTTGCTATTTTATTACATCTTACTGTTAGGCATTCACCAGATATTAAAAATATTCTGTAAAAGATGATGTTAGATCAGTGACCATGTAATTTTTAATTAACCTTCAAAAACTCCCTAATATTAAAAAAAAATCTGTCCTTTGATCTCTTTAAGTAGTATGGTATTATCAACGAAAGCTTAAACTTGTAGTTTTTCATAAAATAGAACTTCAAGTATTTAAAATGATATTTTCTCAAGATCCTGATTGAAGAATTCTTGTCTAATGCTGAGTTTTAAAATCTTGATCACTGTAAATAAATCTTTTTAAAGTTTTGATCTTGAATAATATTATGAATCTTTTATGTCTTAATATTACTACTAGAAAGAATTCAAATGCACTAGAAAAATTCTTTTTTTTTTTTTTTGCTTTTGATATAAGTAGCAATTTGATTTTTTAACTCTCAATAGTAATCTATAAATTTTTGTCTTTGTGATTTTTTTAACAAAATATACACAAGAAATTTAAAGTAATAGCTTAGCATGTTTTATATCATCCCAAATAAAATAAATATCACTAAGTAATGACTATTTTAATTACTAGAGAAATTTATCTACATCTTTATGAGAAACTTACTTTCTCTTTATAAAAAAAATTTTTTTTTCTTCATTTTCTATTTTCTGTTGGCTTCCTGAGTCTTGTTTTTAGGGCCATTTCCCACTTTGCTGAAGAGCTTTCTATTTACGACCCACTCAGAATAAAACAGTTAATTTAAGCATTCCTGATGACTTTGTTGTCAGTCTTGTTTGGCAACGCCCAACTCTATCTTTTTTATTCTCAAGCAATTACTTAAAACAAAATAAAAAAAATAAAAACAACCCCCCGAGCCCCACACGTTAGCCCCTCTGCTCCTGAATGCTGTCCCTGTCACTAATTAATGATGGTTAGCTTTCAACAGCATTTTAACTTCTCAAAGTTTGCCAGGCATTCAGACGAGATTTTGCTCACAACTTGTAGACAGAAAATAATCAGCAATCCAAAAAGCTTTTGATCAGATGTAAATGTTAAAAATGGACAGGAAGACCACAGATTTTGGGCTCCTTACAAATACCTTAGTGCAGCTTTGGCTGGGTGAACGCTGGCCCACAGGGCTCTGTTACCCTTTTAGATCATCTCATCAACAAAGCACGATGCATATCAAGAAAATCTCATAATAAAACCCATATTCTGTATGCTAAAATTTTTAATAAAAATAAATATACATTTTATTTATATAAAACTGGCATCATAAAAACAGCCAAAAAAATTAGAAACCAACATGCTTTCCTATATTTAGGGTTTGTTATGTTTATTCTAATAATTTCTGTTGCTAAACTGCAATGTGACATTATACTTCTGATCTAGCTATCCCTAGCCACTCTTTAAAAGCTTAGCAATAGCACAGCATCATAATACCCACCATAAATATCGACATAATTGTCAGTTGTGTTTAAATTTAAAAAGGAATCATTTTTAACTGAGCATGGTTGGTGTCTGCCTGAAATCTAACCACTTAGGAGACCAAGGCAGGATCATCAGAGTTAGAGACCAGCCTGGGCTACAAATCCAAAACAAAAATCCATACCAAAAAAAAAAAAAAAAAATAGTGTTTTCCAAATTTGAGAAACGCATCTAAGTAATTTCCAGTCAAGTATGTGGGCTTGATAGTGTAGCTTGATGGCTCAGTCTAAAGCATCATTGAATTGATGGATGGATGAAGCGAAAATTTCAAAATGTTCCTTGCACTGACTGGTGATCTTGAAACATAGCTTTACTGAGATTCTAGCTTTGTTTGTCGTTAGTACAAAGCAGTTAAGTGGCCAAACATGATCCCCCCCCCGCCCCCGTCTTTACCAATTTTTTTTTCTTCTTGCTGACAGATGTGGAAGTTCACTTACCCAAGGTAGGCCTTCCTGAAAAGCAAAGCATTCTTATTCCTCTCTAGCTACACAATATGGAAAGAAAAGAAAAGGAAAAAAAATGTCATCCCATTTCTAGTGACCACAAATACCATCCTGTATTACATGACCAGATAGAAAATGTCTACAATTGGATTCCAGACATGGTAAAAACTTGATGTTTGTCTGGAAAGAAATTTATAAATCAGTATGGTCTCCATTCTTCTTAACTGTTAGGAAGGGGGAATACACCATTGGAATAATGGTTTTCAAAGTAACCATTTTATTTACGTTAATCTCCAATTTATTATTTTTTTTTTATTTTTGTTTTCTTGTTTATTGAGATACTAAGGAAAAATCACTCCAAAAAATTGAGAGTGCAAGCAGAGGCTCTGAGTTTGCCAGTGGAGCCGGTCATTCCTGTCTGATGGAGGCTTTTCCTCGACTCGACATGGTCATGGTTATGTGTATTGTTTTTACATCGGCTATGAGAACATCCAATTCCAGGAGACCCAACTTTACCTCTGAGTGTGGCAGTGGCTTATTGTTTAACTTTCTGTACTTTTTTTTTTTTTTAAATTTAGAAAACAGTATCAGTACTCCATCTACTCTCCCCCAGACAGTTTGTTATCCTGCATGTGAAGTGACATGTGGGTAACCATTTTGGAAAGGTAACATTGCAGTCCATAAGTAAACAAGCTGGAAGGGAAGGCTGGATTCTGCTTGGTCCTCGAATGACTTAGGCAAATCACTTCCTATCTCTGGACCCCAGCATTCTCTTTTACAAAACGTTAGAATTGAAAGCGATGGTGCTTAAGACTTCTTGTAGCTTGGACAGCCTGTCTTTCGGACTGCTGGTGGGTGATAGGACAAGCCTCTGGTGCTGTCGTCTACAAGGTGCCACACTCCATGCAAATGCGGCATTCTCTATGACCCAGGTTAACTCTTCTCATCTTGATTTGCTTCTTGCCTGTCTGGCTTCTCAATGACATTGTCTCTGTAAGGGACTTCAGAGCATGACAAGATAAAGTACCTTTAGGTATGTGAGCACCACCCTAATCTTAATGACTAATAATGCCCTCAATTTCTGGGTACCTATAAAGTTCATTGTCTTCCAAGAGCTTAACTGTGTGTCTCTGTCATGAAAGGGTAAAAAGTATGAAGGATTGAGGTGACTGAGATGGTACTGCCTTCATTAATGTGCCATCTCTTCTTAAATGGCTTTAAAAGGAGGCATTTAACTTTGAGGCAATCTCATGTAGTCCAGGACAGCCCACCAAGCTGCTCTGTAGTTCAAATAGCCTTAAACTTATCTTTTATCTCACTCTCTTTTTAAAGTAATTTTTCTTACAAAGTTGAGCTGTTGCTTGGGTATATGGCTTAGACTTACAAGGAGTTTAAAGTTTGGTGTCATCAGAAAATTGGTGGTAATGGTTTATCCAGAATTTAGGAAGAATCTACAATGTTTTCTAAGAAAATGCAATTTGGGCAGGAAGTTAGGGCTCTTGGGTGCCCCTTCTTAGGATAGCTAGCTCCAAATTAGCAAAGGGTCTTCTAAACATTTTGCCTCAAAATTCCTAAAAGGTATCTTCTAATTTATCCTGAACACTGTTAATGCTAATGGACCCAAAGAGGAAAAGAAGAGACTGGCAGAGTTAATCCTAAAGTCTTGAATAAGGGGACTGAAAGGAGGAGGAGAAAAAGAGGAGGAAGGGGAGGGGAACAGAGAAGAGGAGAGGAGGAAGAAGAGGAAGAGGAGGAGGAGGAGAAGAAGGAGGGAAAAAAATCTGGTTCTCCAACTCTCTTCTCTTCCTTTCTTTCATTGATTTATTCTCTGTCCAGCCTTTAGCAGCTCTGGCCTAAAGATATTCTCCAGCTGTTGCAATGAGTTACAGATCCCAATAGAGTCAGAGTTGACTAAGGGTTTTTTTGTTTGTTTGTTTGTTTGTTTGTTTGTTTTGTTTGTTTTGGTTTGTTTTGGATTGTGTACCGACCAACTTTCATCTCCTACTGGCAGTGAGTGCTCTGCTCTCTCCATTCCCAAGCCTCTGATCTAAGCACAGCTGGGTTAGTCAGGACACTGGAAAGCGGCTTGTTATTGCCTATCAATGTGTGAGGAAGGCAGGGGACTGTGCTTGGTGTTAGGGACAAATTTTTAGATTCACTTCCTTTCTCTGAAAAATTGTCCAAAATTATACTTCTTGAGTTAGGGGTGTAGGCTCTGGGTTCGACTCCCAGCACCACATAAAGCAGGTATAATAATGCATATATGTAGCCCCAGCACTTTGGAGGTAAAGGCACAAAGATCAAGAGTTCAAGATCGTCTTCAGCTCACATATGGAGCCTGAGGATCCTGCCTCAGAAAACAAAGGAACAATTCTGCCTCATTTCATTTGGATGGTTATTCTTGCTTGCTCCTGGGTTTTACTTTGGCAATTTCCTCCTTTGGGGTCTTTGTTGAATATTTTAAAAGAGAACTCAAAAATCCATGTGACTTTAGTAAATCACTTCTCTTCTCTTGTCCTCATTGAGAGACATGAATTGAGTTAGATGCTCTCTGAAGATTCTTCTCACTTTAGGACCAATATATCTACTGCATGTAGAGAGCACAAGTGAATGTTCATTAGATGAAGAAATGATGCTACTGGCATTCTACATCCTGGAGGGTAGCATGCCAGCAAAGAATGGCACTACAGAGCAGTTCAGAGTGTAAATGTCATCTTTAGAGGCACCTTTAAAAATCCTCCCTCTGTGTGTGTGTGTGTGTGTGTGTGTGTGTGTGTGTATGTAGTTGTTTCTTGTAGCTGTTATTGAGCGATAGCAGGCTGCATCAGACTGATCATCTACGCAGGGAAGTATGCAGAGTCCATCTGTCCATGGACTCACCTGTCAGGAGGCACTCCAGCCAATGCCATGGTCAAGGTGGACTTCTTAGAATTTAGATCATCAGGGATCTCGAATCCTTGATGGTTTTTTTTTCACTCCTGGCTTGTTTGTCGTTGTCCTGTCTTCAGGTTGTTGTTGTTTTTTTTGTTTTTTTTGTTTTTTGGGTTTTTTTTTTTTGTTTTTTTTTTTTTTTTGGGAAAGTAACCAATGATGAACTTAGTTATTTTTTCTGGAATATTCTTTGTGACTCAAGGAATATGAGAACTGTCTTTAAATTCTAGTTACCCTGTCCTGTCTCATTTTCAGGAGAGTTCAATTTGATTCTATATATTCATTTTTTGTAGATAAATTATTTATAGCAACATAAGCCTTTCTATATATTTCTTTGTGTATATATAAATCTGGGTATGTTGGTGTGTTGTTTGGAACACTATTTAAACTTTATAGTTAGTCAAGCTCTATCCTACCTATTTAACTTTGAAATAACCCAGGCATTTCATCACTGTGGATTACAAGAATACCATGTTTTAGGATTAAAGGTGATGTGAACTTAAAACAAATCTGAGATTCATTGAATTTGACTCTGTATACCATCTTTTTTATGTTGTGTAATTTGATCACATAGATGGGTACTGAAATATCAGGGAGCCCATTTAAACTCAGGTGACTCTGTTTAGGTTCTGTGGTCCCCCTTTTCTGCTCTTTGCTCCTTGGTGAACAGTGGTTATTTAAGGAAAGGATCTCCTTGAGATGGCAGTTTCCTTTGTCTATTTTTCATCCGTGTTTAAGGGCAGCCGAGAGAAGTGTGTGTCTGGCTGAAGTGCCGGCTGGCAGGGCATCTGCTCCGTGCCGAGCCTTGAGGGTTCTGATAGCCAGGAGAGTGAGCTAGAACCTCACCTTAGAGCTGGTTTCTGGTACTTCACTAACAACAGAGCAGGCATATAAGCATTACTGTGGAACTCACATTCTGGGAAGAAACACTGGAATGCGGCGCTGGGATTGGAGAATTATTGTTAACTGAGTAGGTATGATGGAATTGTGGTTATGTAGAAAAAGATACTTATTTTATGCCATATGCAAAATAAAATTTGGGAGGAAAAAGTGATTATCTGTAATTTCCTTTAGAGTATTTTAGTTAAAAAACAATGGGGCAGATATGCAAAAGTGGTAATTATTAAGTAAATGATACATGCCTGGGTGCTTATTATACCATTCCTACTTGTCTGTAATAAATAGTGAAAAATTTAAAACCTTGGAATGTGCTATTTTAATATTAAAAATACTGCACATACCTATAAAATCTTACCAGGATGACCTGTTATGTGCAGGCACAAGGCGGTGCTTAGATTTAAACTTTCTCTGGACTCATGAGCAGGGCTCTAGTTCTCAGGAGACTAGTAACTTATAAGTAGGTATGTAATGGAAATCCTGTGTTAAAAAATGACCATTTTTAAAAATTTTTTATCGCATTTTTTCAATTATAGAAGTAAATTTGTAAGAAAAGTATAATGACTCAAATGGAAGAGAAACAAAAAACAAAACCAGAAAAATAAGTATCATTTATCTTTACAGAGTTAAAGGCTGAAAGACTTTGGGGGTTCTGATGCCAAACTATTTAAGGATCTTAGATTCACAGATGAGAACTTTAGAGGGGAATTAGAATAGCCAACCCAGCTATGGTGGCACTCCTGTAATCACAGTACTCCAGAGGCTGAGACAGGGGATCACCATGAGTTTAAAGCCAGTCTGGGTAACAGAGCAAGACCCTGCCTCAAAAGAAAGAAAGAAAGAGAGAAAGAAAGAAAGAAAGAAAGAAAGAAAGAAAGAAAGAAAGAAAGAAAGAAAGAAAAGAAGGAAAGAAAGAAGGAAAGAAGGAAAGAAGGAAGGGAAGGAAGGAGGTGGGAGGGAAGGAGAGAGGGGCTGAGGTATCGTGGAGTAAACATGGTCACATGAGCTGTGAAAAGAGAAAGTTCTGAGATGATTTGGCTCATAACATCTTTTAAATTATCAGAATAAGGTGTTATTTAAAGTGCCTCTTCTGTTTTGAATGGTTATTACTATAGTAACTATGTCCTAAGTCATAGAGTTGTATCAGAAAGTGTGCATGTGTTTGTGTGTGTAAGAGAGAGAGTGGGGGTATGCTATGAAGGCACAGAAAAAAAAACACCTCCAAAAGTGAAAGAGTTATTTTGGGGTAATATTCAGGTGCCGAGTTCCATATTCAATGTTGTTGATTCCTTGCTGTAACATGATGCTGCCCAAACTTACAAAATTAAAAGTATTAGGACTGGGTATGCATCTCAATGGTACAGCATAGGCTTAGTATTCGTGAGACTGGGGTGGGAGCTAAAGCTGAGGTTGCCTGCATAAACCTGAGGCAGCTGGGTAGCCTTCAAAGCCTTGCTTCCATTTCCATGGGGAAGAAGTGGTTTTCTGGACGCCTGTTTACTTTTTGGCTAATAAATATAAAATGAGCTTACTTTGAAGTAGCTTATATTTGGTAAGAAATGGTTTCACCAACTCAAAACCACCATCTGGTAAGACTTTAAACTTGTCCTCAACAGGGAGATGGTTTCAGATGATCTGGTAATCTCACTCTTCCCAAACTGCTGCTCTGCTGGTAGCAAAACCCTGCTGGGTGCTAGAGAAAGAAGGAAAGCTTTGCATCCTCGAGTCAAGCCCATCTCCAGAACTGGGGTGCTTTTCAGAGAAGAGCTGTGTTACAGGTTCCAATCTTACATTTGCCTCTAATTACTAACGCCATTGTCTTCCTGGGCAAATTGAATGGCCCCTGTTAAATAGCATGCACTGTCATGTCACCAGACACTTTGGTCTGCAAGGAAAGAATGAAGTTATCTTCATAGGGATGCTGGATGGTTTCTTGGAGGAAGAAATGAATTAGATTGAAGGGGGGGAAGCAAAAGCAGGGCTCAGTGCAGAGAAAGTGGATGTTAAATTATGATCCAGCAAAATTTTCTTAGAAGTACAATGTTCATCAACTGTATGTTTTCTTTTAACGTAGTGAAAGTTAAATAATGTGTAAGGGGAGAATTATTATATAAATAGCATCATGGATGGGGGACAATTATGTCTAGAAGGTTAATTATGGTTGTTAATTAGCAAAACTGACCCAATGTGCTCTCTCTGTACACTTATATATATCTGTACACCTATCAGTGGAGATACCATAGGTCTGTGCTCTGTAGAATTAGTCAGAAAGTAAATTTTCAGTGAAGCCTTTTGCTAAACCATCACTGTTTGGGAGGGGGAGGGAAGGCAGAATGAAGAGAGACAGTGGGAACACATATAGAAAGTCGTCCAAATGTGGGTGCTTATATGGAAATACTCCAGTTTCTCTGGATCATCATGGCCACTTATAGAATGTTTGAGCTAAATGGGACTTTGGAGCTTGTCCGGTGCAACCCCCTCATTTTACATTTTACATGTCTATGAAGATAGAAGCTTCGTGAAAATTGGCCAGGATTGCAGTACAGTGCAACCATGGAATTTGGGAGTATGCTAACAGAGGATCTTAAGGGAGGAAGAAAGAAAGTGTGTGTGTGTGTGTGTGTGTGTGTGTGTGTGTGTGTGTGTGTGTGTCAGGGTATCGAGGGATGGGATCCTTCCTTTTCAGAGTGATGTCTAGCTAGGAAAGTAGAGCAGAGAAGGTGATTTTTGCCAAATTAATTAAAAGAGAGAGATTTCAGGAGGAGGGAGATAGAGGAATTGTCTAAATTTTATGCTTCAAAATCTTAGGTTGGATTTGCAGTTTATGTTTAAAAGTTAATAAGGGAAACTGATTATTTCTAGGAACTTCGTTTCTTACATGGAAAGGAGTTTTGGAAGAGAATTTGGCAGTTCTGCTGGATCAAGCAAATGAAGATTGGCAGCTGTGCTGGACCCACCTGGTAAGTAGTGTATGTTAATTTGTTGCTGTTTAGGACCGGTTAGGCTTGGCTCTTTAAGCAATTGCTCTTAACTAAGTGTATGTATCCTTAGTACTTTGTTTTAAATTGTGGATTGCCTTGATAGGAATTAACGAGTTAGATTAATGTGGCTTGGAGTCCGGAGCAGAGGACTGAGCAGGATCTATTCAGAAGGCTGAGATTGCTTTGCTGAGTTTCTTTTACAATATGCTGGCCTGGGCTGGGTTGGAAGGTATCTTTCTGCAGGTTGAAAGGCTCCCTATTGTTCCTGCCTCCCCCTCCCCCCAGTTACAAAGGCATTGGGTCCCTGGATGAGGACCAGTGTGCTGGTTGCCCTGCCTAGTTTGCCTGTTTTCCTAGAGAAGAAGCTTGTGGTGATGAGTAAGAAGCAAAGAGGTTTGTGTGGCTCTGTACCCATTTATGTCTCATTCTTCATTTCAAAAAAAAAAAAAAAGTACCTACTATGTCTGAAAATGATTTAAAGAGGATTTTTAATTTGGCATTTTTAAATTAAAAATAATATTATTCACCAATATCTTACTAGTTAATAGTTGGCACTTGGTAAAAGTTTGGGAATACTAGAAGCTCTTTATATTGTACCCCTCAGCCTTGTATAAGGACAAAGCCTGCTTCCATTGTAGGAAGAATGGCTGGGGAAAATGGACAGAGCTGAGACATAAATGCCACCCTAGCTTAGCTGTTCTCTGTTAACTCTGGATTGTGCCTTCCCTGGCTTCTCTTATTCTAGGGTCTGCTTGTTGTGCTGGGTGATGAAATCAAGTCAGGAAAGAATAAATGGAGACAGTGTTGTTAAATGTTTACCTTCAGCCTCTCATGAGCATGTGACCAGGCAACGGATGCAGCAGTACTTAACTGTGTGTTTTGAGTGCAGAGACTTGGAGGGTTAACTGCATCGGCCAGAGGCCTTGGTTGGGCCTGCGTGTGGCCAACTTGTCTACCCTTGAAAGAGACCTCTGCTGTGCACATGCAAAATTATTTCATAAAGATCACATCCTTTGAGAAAGTTAGCTGAGACAATCAAAGGTTGCAAAGAGTGACATATAGGAACAGCATTTCTTTTTTCATGTTCATCTATATTATACAGAATTTGCATGTTCTAGATTGCCCTTGAAACATCTAAGTCAGTGCTAAGCAAGATACCTTCAGTGGCAGGCAGGGTCAAGGCTGTGGCTGGCATTCTTTACTGAGATTCTACCCCGATGTGCTCTCCAACCTCATGCATTTATCAGTATGAGAACTCTCAAATGCAGAGAAGGTGAACAAGAACTTGCCAGGGACTGGAACTTGGTTATGTTTAGAGTAGGGAGAAAGATTCTTCATCAGGCTGTATTTTACATCTAAACCCCCAGCCAAAAGAGACTATGCCATCAAGTTCTGGGGAGAGAATTGTTAAGCAAATTTTGTTGTTCTATTTGTAAAAAGAAAGAGGGAGATGCTGAATGGTGTGCGGCACAGTTGATCTGAGGGAAGAGCGAGATAGCAAGTCCTGGAAACATCGTTCAGAGGGAAAAACATCAAGAGAGTGACCATTTCCCCCTCTCTAGAATTTCAAATAGCAGGCACATCCCAGAAATGAAGGAGACAGGGTCAGAATTTGAAAGTTTTCTGAACAGAAAGTTTTTCTTGCACAGAAGGCAGATGAGTTAGTGACTAATCTGAATCAGGGAGAAAATGATGGTCTGAGAGAGGCGGGAGTAGCAGGATGCATGTTTGCTAAAATCCAGACGAAGTCATAATCTAAGAATATTTAACCTATCAACCATAGAGTATGCAGTGTTCCGAAGATTTTGTTTTAAATAAATTGATGCGGAGCTAGAAAGATATTGAAAAGTTTGGCATTTTAGGTTTTAGAGGTTTTTTTTTTATTTCATTTTTATTTGAAGTTTAAGTTATAAATATTATGTTTTAAACAGACAGACATTGTTATTTATTAGAAAATTTGTGAAGACAAATAAGGTTAGTTAATGATAAAATATCGTAAGAGGATTTAAAAACTGGAGTCATAAATAAGATCCTCTCACCCCTAAACACATTCATGGCAGGATAAAACACAGAACAGTTGCAGCTATAAGAAACTGCAAATCTGTGACAGCTTTCTGACAAAATTTAAAACATGATTTTTTTAAAAAAGTTTCCAGCATCTATTAAATTATTTGTAACCTTTGCTATCTAACATTAAAACTGAGAAATTCAAATATCCTTTGTCCTATTATGATTTATCACAAAGCAGGAGTGACCATAATCATTTACTTAGGTTGTTTTTTTTTTTTAATTTCCTGTAGGAAAATACCACACATTTTACCTCTGTAAAAACTGTGAAATTCTCTCTCTCTCTCTCTCTCTCTCTCTCTCTCTCTCACTTCTTTCTTTTTTGAGATTTTTTAACTTCAAACTTTTCTTTTTTAGGAAAGGAAATATTTTCTATTCTTTATTTATTAGTTGACAGGGAAGTATTGTAGTCAGAGAGTAACAATAAGTACTTCCACTTTGCTTGTTCTAAATAACAGAGAGCACAAAAATGACAAAAAGGAGAATTAAGTTAAATGAAAGTAATGAATTAGAAATTTTATTTAAAAGATGTGTTGGTTAGTTAAAGAGAAGGAGAGAGAGAGGGAGAAAGAGAAAGAGAGAGAGAGCATTTTGCTTGGTTTTTGCTGTAGATTACCAGTACAGGATTCTCATAAAGAATCTTTGAAAAGTACTTAAAACATGAGGAAAATTAAAGTGAAAGTTCTACTTACTTATGATGTAAAGTCAGAAATAAAGGTTTCTTTTAGATTATTTTAAACTTTTAAGCTTTTAAACTTGTTGTAAATAAAAATGTTGACCAGTTCAATAATAAAAAATACTATTTGGATGAATTTAAAAGACTGGTCCTTACTTGAGAAGCAGGCCGAGAAATTCAAATTTGTTAAGCTTTGAGTAATTAAGCTTAAATTACAGGGGAGATTCTTAAATATGTAATAGGAAATAATTGTTTTGAAGGGTCAGGATAAAAATATAAACAATTGGTTTCATCTGCCGAAAACCTGCACTTCATGTGTGGCCTCTTTTCAGGTTTGGGTAATTATGTTACAGAAATGACGTAGATAAGGATAGATAGACTAATTCTGGAGCATATTGTAATTTCAGCAATCCATTCTACTTCTACCAATACTTTTATTAACATGGTTTATATGCATGGATGATATAACTTACATGCACTGAAAGCAGATATTTAAAAGCAGATAGTCTAAAAATGGAGTTACAATATCTAAACAGACAGTTTAGATATTCTGTTGGATATTATTTGAAATTAGAACAAGGAAGTGGTTACAGAAATTACACATAGAATCTTTTTTAACTACTCAGGGCTGCATATTTTAGGCACATAACCAGCTCCACATTTGAGGAAAGAAATGTTTCCTTGTTTATCTACAATTGGCAGGTATCTATTCCCAAAGCATACAAGATTTCTGGTAATTTCAAATATATTAATACAGATAGATGTAAATACTTTGAAAACAATTTAGTAGAAAGTTTAGGTTTCAAAAAAACACATGTTAAAATTCATGTAGTAAAATAGAATTTAAAAACATTGGTAGAAAACAGTAAATTTCTTGGCATGAAGTTAAACAATTCATTTCCACAATAAAATTATTCTCTTCCTATAAAGATATCTTTATTAACATCAAATATGTAGTTTAAGGCTTACTTTAATTGCTTAGACAAGATATATTGGGCTAAATTACTTTTCAAAAAATCTTAAATAGAAAAAAATTAGAAAGTTTTTTCTAGTATAATTTTTATATACATTTCTTTTATATAATGACTTTAATTTTTTATTGTAACAGTTAAAATAAAAGAAAATATGACTGGCCTAATAGAAAATATGGTTTCATAACTCTGTGAGGAAAGTTAGAAGCTTGGATAGATATATGAGACCAGTTTCATTTCCTCATTATTCCTGAGCCCTTCTTATAAATCAAATATTTAACAGCAAAGGATAATATATAAAATAATTCATCAATTGTTTATGTTTGATAGTTATTTAAAATAGGGAGAAAATGAAACTTTGTCTGGTTAAATGCTAACTACAGTGCCAAGTGAAAATTAGAAAAATCTGAAATAGTATAACAACCTAAAAATTTAAAGACACACATATTTATCATTTTTTATATCTTAGTATGTAGTATAGCATTTGTCATAATTATTTATTAAAGTACAAATTGAAGTAAGTAGAAAGTGAAAGATGGTTAAGGATTTTTCTCATTGTACTTCACTTTTACAAAACATAGTGATAAACTAACTGTAACATTAGGTAGAGAATCATTTAAAATAGAATTTGAAGAATTGTACTGTATAATATATAAATGTATCTATATAGGAAGGCTTTGGTGTGGATGTATATATGTATGTTTAGTAGGACTTCTGAGTTTTGTGATCTAAAATGCATGATGTATTTTGAATGCCCTTTCAAATTGCAAAATACTTCTGTGGAAAAAGTGGACATTGTGTACATTTGACTTTATATTAGGGACTAGGAAAAACAGCAAGTATTTTGGAAGAATACTAGTCATTTTGGTGCACACATCAAACTCCAAACAACTGTTTTGTCCCTTAGTCAGTTACCTGTCTGGGCATGTCAGTTTATGTGTGTATATTATGGGCTTTTTAAGATATATTGATGATACAATAATCTCTAAAAATGGGTTGTTAATCTTTACTGAAATTATGGCTAAAATATTTGAAGGAAATACATTTAAAACTCTTATTTTTAATTAAATGGAAACAGACTTTGAAAGAGTTTGTTCATGAGTAAAATATGCAATTGTGCAGTTTCCTGAAAGAATAAATTCTCAGTATAGATTTTAAAATATTATAAGGATGTTTATTTGTTGTTTGTTGACATTCTTAAGTCAGGAAAAAAAATTGGCATTATATGCTGTTGTTATTGAAACAGTCTGTGTAAAAAAGGAAGTGTTGTTAGCACATGAGGTTTTCTTCCTAAAATTTTAGCCTGAAATTGAAAATGTATATTATCCACAATTAATTTTTCTTATTAAGACTTACTTGAAGTTACATGAAGTTTTTAAGTCAATGTATTTGAAGAAAATTGTTTTATTAAATAGAGAGACATAGAACATTTTAACAGCTACAGGATGGTCTTTCTCTTGATTCCCAGAAATTTTTAAAATGTACTTTAAATTAATAGTGTTGAGTATAAAATTCTCTGAACTATGGTAACTTAGAAAAATGCCGAGAAAATTATAAAGGTTAAAGGGAAAATTAATTGAACCTAAATATATCCTTGCAATGGTGAATATTTGACTGTGTGACATCTCTAGAGATTAACAAAAAGTACTCTGCCAGGGATAATGTTCTGGGAAGCTGAGCTTATTTATATGATAAAGGAAAGAGTCGAGATAGCGTAACTGTAGTTGTTTGTCAAAAATTCCGAAGTTAGTTTCTGATTGTGACGGTTGAAAGTAGGTGCAACAGTTTGGTTTCAGGACGAGGAAGGGTACAGGGCTCGCCAGCACTGTAGCCCAGACAGGGTTAACAGCGGGGCCGCCCGCTGCACTCTGGGAGTTGTAGTTCGCGTGCATTGTGGGAGTTGTCGTAAAAAATCCGCTCTTTTTTGCTGTCATGGCTGCCTCCGAGAGGGCGATAAGAAGTTTTCTGCTTTCTGAGGGTCTTGGGGGACTGTCTGATATCTTAGAAGGCCACCAGCAGACCCTTGGGGGTGGCCGAGGCCCTGGCAATCTTGTCTGGGCGTGGACAAGAGGCCTGAGAGGGTCCATGCTGGGCTTGCAGTGTTTCCACGAGCCAGGAGGCCTCAGGAATCTGAGACTGCTTGTGGGGTCGCAGGCGGCCACATCCTGGTGGTCTGCCCTTCTGCCTTTGAATTGTCTGTGTGGCCTGTCCGGGTGTCTGGAGTGTGCTCTCTGCTGTTATGGTTTGTGTTCTGCTCTGTCCTCTTGTCTTAGACTTAGCACACTCTGTAATCGTGGTTGAGCGGGACCCTGGTGTTGCTGGGGCTTTTTTCTAGGGATAGTGGGCCTTAGGAGAGAGCCAAAATTTTAGCAAGTGTGTTTATGTGGGTGTTATCTATCTGGTTTGAGATGTAAGAACTTGCATGAGTTCTCAGCATGGATGTGGACGTGTATTTGATTGTCTTTTGCTTGTACTGAACTTTGACCTTGTTTGCAAAATTTGCTTGTCAAGCAATTCCAGCTTGTGAAATTCTCCTGTTAGCGTGGGTGTGGTTTTAAACCTGTACAAGTGTTCCCAGGAGTGTTTTTTAGTTGTTTGTTGATAGGTATCTGTACAAAACTGAAGTGAGAGCTGATGGCAGGGTCTTTAGGGAGGCAATCTCTTTGACTTTTCTGGTGCTGAGAAGTTGTTTGGATTCTTTTGGGGAACCCAGGTTTGTTGTTACCTATGTTACATTTGGCTCACAGTGTTCCTCAGCAAATTGAGTATCTTTGATACTGGGTCCTGGGAACACTTGAGGCAAAATGGATTCCTGTGTTTTGACATGAAGTGGCATGCTTTCAGAATCTTAGGCTGTTAGATAACGTGATTGCTGAGCATATCAGCACCTGTCTTACCTGGCCATACAGAATTGGGTCTCTGTGTTACTGCCAGTATGTACCTTCAGTCTATTTCCATAATCTGGAATTATCTACCTCTCAGGTATAACTGGTTTTGAAATAAGGTTTTGGAACCCTGATACCAATTTTTAGCTTTAAGGGGTGTCATGTGACAAAACTCAAACTGTTGCTTTGTTTTTTGTGCTAAATCACCTTTGTGTATTGTTTAAGAATGTTTTAATGTGTGTGGTGAGTGGTGGTTTTTCTGACTCCTTTCATCTTTGCTTTGTTCCTGACCACCTGAATGTAATAGGAAAAAAAAAAAAAAGAACTGACTAGAATTGTATGTGCAATTCTGTTTAAAGTGATTTCAGTCTCATATTCATTAACTCACTGCTTGTTGGCTTGCTAGTCAACTTCCTCTCCTTTGTCCTGACTCTGTTATTTAACTCACTTGCCAGTGAAGTATGAAGATTGAGAAATGTGTTTTGAAATGATTGATACTGTGTGAATGCATTAATGCTGGGAAACTGACATTGTGTCTGGGAAGACTGAATGTCTAGAGAGTAGCTGGGTTTGCAGGGGCATTCCAAACTATCACAAGCAGTGTTAATTTGCTTTGAAAGAAGTTACAATTACCTGTGGCTTGCTAAATAATGCATTAGGAAGCTTTCCAAAAGTACTTTGGGAAGGGCAAGGTCCTGACTTCAGTAAGGCTGGGGATGAGTTTAATCTTTGTTTAGCACGGAGCTTGCCTGGATACTTACGTAAGTAGATAATTCCCTCTGAAGCAGTGAGGTTTGTGTACCCCAGAATCCTGGCATTTCGTCCCCAAGGCCTCTGTTTGGTACTGTACTTTCCACGGTTTGCATTCCAGTTCTGTAACTGCTGGGAAATGTTTTCTGTGTCATACAGTAGTAGCAGCGTTAGTTGTTTCTGAAAAGAAAATATTGGAAAACCCACTTATTTTTTTTGTTTATATTTTTAAGGCTGTACACACTTGCTTGATAGATGTGCCAAAAAAACTGTCATTTGAAATTTAAAGTTTTGCCGGGCAGTGGTGGCACAGGCCTTTAATCTCAACACTTGGGAGGCAGAGGCAGGTGGATTTCTGAGTTCGAGGCCAGCCTGTCTACAGAGTCAGTTCTAGGAAAGCCTGGGCTATACAGAGAAACCCTGTCTCAAAAAAAAAAAAAAAAGAAAGAAAGAAGAAAAGAAAAAAAAAAGAAATTTAAAGTTTTACAATGGCTTCACCAAAATTTCTTTTAGTGTGAAATAACACCAAAGATTAATCTATTTAGTTACATTTGTGTGTATGTGTGTATTCGTTCAGAGTAGAGTTGGGACAACCTATGGATATTAGTTCTCTCCTTCCATCATATAGGTCCCAGGGTTCAAACTCAGGTTATCAGGCTTGGTAACAAACATCTTCACCCAATGAACTAGCAATACCCTCAAAGAGTAATTTTCCTAACCAGTATCTTATAAATGTAAGCTTTAGAGAAATCTAGTGTTTTTCAGAAAAGAAATCCAGGATCCTGAAGAGATAGCTTAGCAGCTAGGAACACTTGGCCTTCCAGAAGACATGAGTACTTGAGTTTGGTTCTGAACATCTACAACGGACAGCTTGTAACTCCAGCTCCAGGGAGCTGGTGCTTCTGGCTTCTCTGGAAACCTGTCCTCACGTGACACTGGCATGTGTACTTTCACACATGTACATTTTTATGGTTTTTAGAAAGTAAAACCTTAACTCAAACTTTTGAAGATGACAGATACTTAGCTTTTCCATTTATCACTATAGCCAAGATGAATGGACAGTAAGTAGGGAGGGGATGAGTAGTACAATCTGGGGCCTCAAGTCAGGCCTTTAGAATGTCTTGTTTTCCTGCAGTGGTTCCAGTTCTGAGAATAAGTAGTTTATTAGTATATCTGGATCAGTGAACATTTTTTATGTGCACGTGTATGTACACATGTTACATGTGTAGGGAGGCCAGAAGTTGATATAAGATGTCTTCCTCCACCTTATATACTGAGGAAGGATCTCTAATATGAACCCCAGAACGCCCTGATTTGGATAGTCTAGCTAGTCAGCTTCCCTTAAATCCTCAGTGTCTGTCTCTAGAGCTCTGGATTTACAGGCAGGTCACCTTGTAGATTCTGGGGGATCTAAACTTTGGCCCTCAGTTTGCATGGCAAGCCCTGAAGCATCTCAGCCCATCTGTGAATCTGAGTGTCAAAACTGTATAACAAGATCATGTGTCACCCATCTAGAACCTGATCTTTAGTTTCTGTTTGTATTATTTGAAAAATAATTGGTTATTGCCATTTGTATAGCTACATAAGGATTTCTTATTTAACATATTTGGCTTAAAATCTCAGTACTCTTACAAATTTGTGTGTGTGTGTGTGTGTATGTGTCTGTCTGTCTTTGTATCTCTGTGTGTATTTGGTGGTGGGCTTACATGTGCCATAGCACATACATGGAAGTCAGAGGACGATTTTGTGGAGTCAGTTCTCTCCCTTTATGTGGCTTCCACGGATTGTGCTCAGGTCATCAGGCTTGTACAACGAGCATTTTACCCAGTGAGCCATTTTGCTGGCCCCAGATTGCAGGACTCTGAAAATGAAGAGTGTTGTCAACCCCCTCCCATGTATGAGGGGTTTTTGGCAAGGTGTTGTTGTTGTTTGTTTTTGTTTGTTTGGTTTTTGTAACTCAATTGTGTGGTCCTTGAGTGTGATCTTTGTAGATGACAACACTGAGTCACATAAGCATCAAAAGTTTGGTCAAGCCTGAGGATATTTAAAGTTTTTTCATGCTTTCTCTAATGCATTTCATTTTTTGGTTCTCCAGTATGCATTTCGAAAACAGACTTAATTAGTTTTGGTCTGCTGAGCATCGTCATCACCACCGTTATCATCGGTTTTTTTCCAGAAAGGGTTTCTCTGTGTAGCCCTGGCGGTCATAGACTTGCTTTGTTGACCAGGCTGGCCCTAAATTCAGAGATCTTCCTGCCTCTGCCTGCCAATGCTGGGATTAAAGGCATGCACCACCATTTCCAGCTAAGACCTTATTATTTTTTAAAGGCAGAGTGTTACATAATTTTAGTAGGCAGGATAGAGCAAAACAAGTTACTTTCAAAACACCGAATGTTGATAAAAGAAACTGATTCCTTCGAATAGGTAAGGAAGTGAGGTGGCATGCAATTGTATTACCACTTAGAGGTTTTGTGTCCTACAGTGGCAACGACCATAAATGATCGTTTCTGTTTGTTTCTGCCTAACTGACTTTTCCATTCAACTTTCTACCTCAGTACAGTTTTATGGTTCTACAACTTAATTGAGGACCGGGAGTGGTATTCCACACTCGTGATCCCAGCTCTAGCGGCTGAGGCAGGAGGATTGCCACAAGTTTGGGGTCAACCTGGGCTACAAAGCGTATCACTGTTACAAAACAATAACATTTAAATGACAGCTAAATGAAATATTTATTATGATTTTATTAAATCAATGTTTCCCCAAAATTATGAGCTTTGACCTGCTTAAAAGCATTTGTCACAGGAACATGGCGACATTAATGAGGAATTCTCATCCTCTTACATTTTTATACTTAAAAGGCTTTAAGTGTTTTATTCTAGGAAAAAACAGGAGTCAGTGACTTTGCTAGGTCTTACCAGAGTTTGGTCTATAAAAAGAAAAGAAAGAAAATTTGGGATAGAAAGATGTAGTTTCCTTTTCTGCAATGTAGACATTGCACTGTGAAGACAGATGTATGGCTTGCCTTTTTTCAAAGGAAGTCTAAAGACCTGGGGTAGGGGGAAGGGTTGGGGGGGAGGTCGTGGGGTAAAGGGCTTGCTGCACAAGCAGTGAGGCCTGAACACAGATTTCTAACATCCACATATAAAACCCGTCTCAAGTGGATCCCAGGGCTCACTTACAACCAGTTTGTCAGAAATAATGAACTCCAGGTTAACTGAAAGATCCCACCCTGTCTCTGCACACATGGACTCACATGGGCAGGTGTGCCACCCCCCGTACTGGGGCATACACCTGTGCCACACACTCATGCAAAGACTCTGAAAGGACTTCTTGCCTAACACTCATGAGATAAGTAGATTGTGGAAATTTATTGGGATGATGTAAGAAATTGTGACTTTAGTCATCAAGATAGCTCAGTGTAGATAAGGGCACTTGCTACCAAGCCTGATGATCTGATTTCAGGTTCTACAACCACATGGTAAAAGCTTAGAGCTGACTCACAGTTTGTCCCCTGACCGCCACATAAGTGCGCATGTGCGCACAGGCCGATAAAAGTTTTTAAAGTAAAATTTAAACCTGTGAATGAGACTGGAGCCTTGGCTCCTGCTTAAGAGCAGATACTGCTTTTGTAGAGGACTGGAGTTCAGGCGCCCACACTGCTTTTTGTAGAGAACTGGAGTTCAGGCGCCCACACTGGGTCACTCGGAGCCACTTGTAATCCCTTTGGCCTCCATAGGCACGTGTACTTGGGTACACAGAATTGAAAATAAAATTAAAATCCTGAATTCACAGTAGGATAAAGTGACTCTGTACGCTTGTTAATCTAACAGTGTTTGTAAACTACTTTCATAGTTTAGAAGAAACCCCTAAGTCCATACTTTTCAGTGTTTCCTGGGAGTTTTGTAGAGGTTTTGTTTTTTATGAGAACGCCATATATTTTTCAATGAAATTGTATTGAAAGAGTAGCTGGTTTTTATGTTTCATTACTGCCCAAATGTACAGAGTACTTGCAGTGTATCAGGGAAAACGGTCCATTGAACTAAAGGGTTAAAATGAAGGCAGCGATTTTAAACTGTTCTGAACCATTTGCTAGAATTATTTTCTAGAGTTCTGGAGAGAAGGCTCAGAGGTCAAAACACTTGTCTTTAGAAACAGGAGTCTGTTTTCCAGCTGTTCACAAGCAGTATGGCTGACGGTCCAATGAATCAGACACCCCACTTCTATTTAAATATCTTATAATGGAGTTAATTTTAAATATTTATGTAATGACCTATTCCTAGGTAAGATCCTATATACCTCATATCAGTCTTACTTATTTCATAGCAATTTAAACTTTTATTGTGTGTGGTGTATGAGTGAGTCCAGGCTCATGTGTGCCACAGTGCACATGTGGAGGTCAATTTTCAGGAATCCGTTCTTGTTCCAGTATGTTGAGGAAAGAGCTCCCTTGTTTCCTCTGTGCCTTGTACTCCAGGAGAACTGACCTGCAGGCTTCCAACTCTGCAGATTCTCTTGTCTCCACCTCCCATCTCCTAGGAATGCTGGGAACTTCTGGTCCGTGCCACAGTTGGCTTTTTTTCTGTTGATTGAACTCAGGCGGATGCTTATAAAGCAAGTACTTTTATCTGCTGAGGCATCTTGATGGTTCCATACCAGTTTTTGAGGCACATGGATTTTTTTTATCCTAACATAACATTTTAAAAAGTAAATCAACATGCTTTTAACTTTTGAAGATGTGTTCTAAAAACTTGGAGAGGGGCTTACCTGCTGCTTTTCCAGAGGAGCCAAGTTCTATTTCCAGCACTTACATGTAGCTAACAACTGCCCAGTGCCCTCTTCTGACCTCCTTGGGTACCACATGTACATGTAAGCAAGTAAAACACCTACCTATACATGAAAATAAAAAATAAACCAAAAGAAATTTGGAGGTTCAGGGTGGTGATTCATACCTACTGTTCTGGGATTTGGGAGACCTCGGTAGGTAGATTGCACTCAGAGCCAACCTGGTCTACATAGTGTGCTCCATGCCTTCCTGGACTACAGACTGAGACTGTCTTAAATTAGAAAGCATTACAGCTGGGTGTACCTTATATTCCAACACTTGGGGGCAAAGGAAGATTAAGACCAGACTGGTCTAAATAGCAAGTTTTAGGACAGTCAGGTCTACAAGATACCTTGTCTTAAAAAACAAAACAGTTTTTTTTTTTTTTTTTTAAAGGCCTGAGCCTGAGATAATAGTTTTCATAAATCAGTAGGGAAGCACTCAAAGAGAAGGCTGTGGTTTGACCACTGGTGAATGTAAAATATTTAAATGACAATGTGGCAGATTGTGTCTTCTAAAGATAGCACCTACACTGTCTCCCTGCTCAGCTGCCATTCAGCAATATGAAGTTTGATCAGAAAAAGGCTGGTGGTACTCATTGGTTCAGCATGTACTTATGCTTGATGCCCAGGGTTCAGTTTCTCCAACCTTCAAAAAAAAAAAAAGACAAACTGACTGGAGTCTCTCTGCTTAACTTTCTTGCCATTGGAAAGCTAACCCCTGTGTAAGAAATGTCACCCGGAAATCACTGCTGAGAACTCCAAAGTCATGTGAAGGTACCCTGGAAAGACCCCGAGGATGTCATTAAGTGAAAGAGGAAGAAGCGTCTCAGATACGGACAGTAAGCCCTTCAGCACCAGTGCCCTGTGCTGCAGTGTGAGTCTGAGGGACCAATGGAGGCTGCCCCAGTGCTAGCCTGTAAAAACCATCAACAAAGTAAAACAATTTATTGTAAGTTTGTAAGGTGTGGGGCAGTTTGTTTACAGCAGCAGGTAACAGGAACAAATATTTGGGGAAAAACTGTATTTTATAATAGAAAATATGAGAATATATTTGACAACTAGTATTTACATGAGACAAAGGTCATAAAAATAAATAAAGATCCCTATAGAACAATAGTCCAAGATTATAGACAGGCAGTTTTTAGGAGAGTAAGTCTAATGAGCTAAGAACATTTTAAAAAAAAATGTACTCATGGTCATTAAAAATCAGAAGATCCCAAATTAAATTGATAATATTCTTTATATCCAGTAGACTAAACAAATAAGAAAGACGAATGAGGGAAAAGTCTTGGGGATTATGAATAAAATGGTAAAGCCATTCTGAAGACAGAATATATTGTTTCTAGATGAAATGCGTTAAGAAACAAAGGCAGCCAGGCAGTAGTGGTGCCTTTAATCCCAACACACAGGAGGCAAAGGGAGATGGATCTCTGAGAGGTCAGCCTGGTCTACAGAACGAGTTCCAGGATAGCCAGGGCTACACAGAAAAACCCTGTCTCAGGGGTGGGGTGGGGATGGAACAGAGAACGAAAAAGGAAAAAGAGAAACAAGTACAATAATAAGCATCACAGTGTTGACAACAGAGGCTTAGATCTAACATGACATTCATCACTGTGGAGTTTTATAGATATACTGGATGTGTCATCTGGTAGAAGGAAAAGAGGACCACAGGTATTCACAATACATGGCCTTTTAGAAGTATTAGGATTAGATCGATGGTTCAGTGGTTAATAGCAATGACGACTCCTCCAGAAAACCTGGGTTTGGTTCCCAGCACCCACATGTCAGCCCACAAATGCCTGTAACTCCATAGATCAGATTCCTGCACACATGTGTTGTACATGTGGTATGATCAGGTATGCACATATAGATAAGTATGTATTTTAAAAATAGTGTTTAGCAGAAATAATAAACAATGGAACCAATACTTAATGTGACTTAATACTGTCAGTGTACATCTTAAGTGTATATAAATGGAGTGTTTGTCAACAGACTGTTCCAATAGATATATCAGACATGTTGGAACAGATACCTAGAGCCCCAGGGACACCTAATGAAGGAGAAGCATGGCCAAAGATGTTCATTCTGTTGAATATGAAAATTGCTATGACCTTTATTGAGGATTGTATGAGTCCTTTAAAATGCTCCTATTCTCACAAGGAACCAAAACCATTAAAATATTACCAATAGAAATATGTAATTCCAGACTAGAGAAATAGCTCAGTGGTTAAGAGCACTGCCTGCTCTTCCAGAGGTTGAGTTCAATTTCCTAGCAACCACATGGTAGCTCACACCATCTTTAATGTGATCCAATGCCCCTTTCTGGTGTGTCTGAAGATAGTGACAGTGTGCTCATATACATAAAATAAATAATTATTTAAAAAATATGAAATTTGTCAGTGTGATGATTTGAATATGGTTGGCCCAGGGAGTGGCACTATTAGGAGGTGTGGCCTTGTTGAAGGAGGTGTGACATTGTGGGGCTGGGCTTTGAGACCATCCTCTTAGCTGCCTGAGGACAGTCTGCTCCTGGCTTCCTTTGGCTGAAGATATAGAACTCTCAGCTCCTCCAGTGCCATAGCTGCCTGGATGCTGACATACTCCTGCCTTGATGATAATGAACTGAACCTCTGTAAGCCAGCCCCAATTAAATGTTTTCCTTTATAAGAGTTGCCTTGGTCCTGTGACTTGTACAGTGAAAGTGTGAAGTTGCTAAATGGAATGAGTACCTATGTAATGAAAGACATGCTGTGCTTGTGGACTGTAAGATCCAACACTGGGAAGCCTGCAGCTTTCTTCACATGAATCTATAAAGGCCCATAAACAGTCCCAATCAAAATGTCTACATATTTTTATGAAATTAGCTGATTCTAAAATACAAGTAGAAACTCAAAAGCTTCTTCAAAGTCATCAAGACAAGGGAAATGAGTTGGAGGGTTTAACATTGCCTGGTTTTAAGATTCCCTTTGAAACTTAACTTCTGAAGTAATCAAGAAACTGTGGCTCTTACAGGATGGTGGATGTATACATCAGTGGGTCATTACAAAATGGAGATCGACACATACCACCAAGAGATTTCACGAAAATGTGAAGGCAAGTCAGTAGGGGAAGATAATCCTGTTCAACAAACGCTGCCAGAAGAGCTTGGTCTACATGAGGGGAGAAGATCCTGTCCTATGTTTCATAATGTATTCACAGATTAACTTGAAATGGTCACACAGCTAATTGTAAGAGCTAAACATTTTTAGAAATTCGTAAACTGGAATCATGTAAAGTCTTCAATAGGACATAGAAAGGAAGAATTGTTGCAAAAAATAAATTGGACTTCATCAAAGTTAAAAACAAAATTATGTTTTAAATATGCTCTATTAAGAACATGAAAGGCAAACCACACATATGGAAAATTATCTGATAAAGAATGTTGTCTAAAATCAGGTGATGATGCACACTTTTAATCCCAGCTCTTGGGAGGCAGAGGCAGACAGATCTCTGTGAGTTCAAGGCCAGCCTAGTCTACAGAGTGAGTTCAAGGACGACCAGGGCTACACAGAAAAACCTTGTCGTGAAAAACAAAACAAAAAATGCTGTCCAGATTATAAGACCCAGAGTGGTTGATGGTATCAGGAAAACTATTTTTGAGACACAACAGGGTAGTTTGCAATATGAACTTCCATGGATTGTGACAGCATGCAGAACACCTGCTCAAGCTAGACAAAATCTCAGCTTAGAGAGGGAAGTGGGCTGGATACTGTGGGGCAGTTAGCTCGTGAGTGGGCATGGGCTTGGGTCCTGTTGGGCGGAGTTGTGGTTCCCGAGTATCTTCCGCCCCGGGCGGCTGAGCAACTAGCTAACAAGACTGAGAGCACCAAGATACATTTATGTGGAGTGACCAGCGAAAGGACACCAGCACCTAGGGGACAGTGGGTAGTTTCTTATAAGAGTAAACACTATGGAATTCCCCCATTGTTTCCTGCTCTTCTGTATTTCTTACCCAAAGGAATTAGACATTTTGTTCACTCGTTGAAATAGGATGGATGGCAAATGAGCTTCAGGTACCTGCCTGTCTCTACCAGTGGCCCCCATTTACAGATTACAGATGTGCACCACCGAGGGGCCTTCTCTGTGTGTTCTGGGGATCTGAATTTAGGCTCTCGCACTTGTCAAATGGACACATCACTAAGCTTCTTCTCAGACCTAGTTTTTGCTTTTCTATTTATTTTCAAACTAGCAGAGACTAATAAACAATTTATTCTCTCATTAATAAATAAGGGTTACGTGGGATTTTTTGTGATAATATATAAATATTTAAAGATACAGGACATCAATATATAATTTTCTTCCCATGGGAAATGGATGAGATTAAAATTTTAGACCCAAATTCTTTAGCAACAAGATCATTGATTTCCTTTATTATAAAACCCACTCTAGGGGCTGCAAAGATGGCTTAGCAGTTAAGAGCACTGCTGCTCTTCCAGAGGATCCAGGTTCAATTTTCAGCACCCATATGGTAGCTCACATCTGTCTGTAACTCCAGTTCCAGAAGATCCAACACCCTCATACAGACATACATACATGCAGGTAAAACTCCAATACATATGAAATTTAAAAAAAAAACATAAAAAGAATGGTGATTCTGGGTTTTTGTATCTTCCATAGCACTAAATTCAGGGCCTAGACTAATGTAAGAGCATAACACATGGTGTATTTTTTTAAAATTAAAAAATAACCACTCTATTGTATAGAAAACTTTAACTGGTGGCATGCCTTTAATCCCAGAACTCAGGAGCAGAGGCAGGTGTATCTCTGTGAATTCAAGACCAAGCCTGGTTTCTGGGCAGCCAGGGCTACTTAGTAAGACCATCTCAAAAAATTGTTTATATCTTAAAGCAGAGGAGACTGGATATGAGGTTTGAACAAGGACAGAATTGTGATTAAATTTAAACTGGAAGCACAGCAGATTCCCTGGGGAATGGACAAAGTCAGAATGTCAGTCACATCCAGTGAGCAGGTAAACGTTCCCATCCGTGGCGGAGCTACTCCTGAGCAGGTGGTCAGGAGTATATGGACCTCATGGATCACTGAATGTTCTCACCTGCAGGCAAGCAACGAAAGAAGTTATCTGCATACGGTTTGAATATCCAATCCATAGACACTAAAAGCCTGGGACACTCTTGGATTTGTCTCTATGTTGGTGTCAAGAGATTATGGTTTCAGAATTAAGGAAATATGATGAGGCCTCCCTAACATTGGCTCCGGGACAGCAATCTAAATGGCATAGGAAATATTAAAACAGTTGGAAATCTTTTTGAGTGTCAGATAAATTTTCAAAACTAAAGAAGTATTGTTAGTAGATTTTTACTTATTTTTATTTTTGTGGTCATATGTGTGGTGTGTATATGCTGTTTTTTACATGGATGCGGGTATTGAACTCATCCCTCATGTCTGTGCAGCAGGCACATATACCCACTGAGCTGTGTTTTCTATGTGCTTGTGAACTGTATTCAAAATTGTGATCTGTCCACAATCTTTGTTTTCCTCCCTCTATAAGTTTGCAGTGAATTAGATGTCTATAGCAGCACCGTTTCATAAGCTAAGACCAGCTTATCTCGCCTCTTCTATGAATAAGAAGTAGTCTTTGGAACGCAAGTCTTTTTTGAACATTACCATTTAAATGATTAAAATATCTCACTCATGAAATGACAAATGAGTAGCTTATTCAGAAGGACTTGGTGGAAACATTGATGTTAAGTCTCTTGCTCTTGTAAATCAGACCGAAAATAGATCCATGCTGTGGAACTTTCCCAAGGACTGTTCATTTGTAGCCTAAATAAACACATGATATGCAGGGATAATGAGATATGGAACTAGTCACCAATAAGATAATTTCTGAGTGATATCTGAGACCACATATAGGTTAGAAATAGAAACGAATACCCTAGAATCACTTAAATAATGATAAAAATAGTTTTTCTAGGGGCTAGGGAGACGGCTCAGCAGTTAAAGCACTTGTGCTCAAGTAAGTATGAAGACCTAATCTTCAGCACCCACATAAATATTTAGTGAGTATGGTGGCCAGTTCTGAATCCCCATGAGTGGGAGGTGTAGACAGAGGCTCTCTGGAGCAAGAGGGCTGGCTAGTAGGACCAAACCAGTGAGTTCTGGGCTCAAGTGAGAGACCCTGTCTCAACATAGAGGATTCGGAGCAATCAAGGAAGATTCCTGACGTCCCCTGGCCTCAACACATCCACACAAGTGCATATACAGTGCACACATAAACAAGAGGAAAAGGAAGTTTCTTTGACTGAAACTGAGGCTATGAAGTTTTATTTCCAGGTGTCTAACAGCTGTTGTCTATGTGCTAGTATTGTCCTTTCCTTCTGAACTTGTATAACATGAGTATGCCAATGTGTGTAAGTTTCCCATTGGGGTCCACTCTAAGTCAAGACCTGGCACCACACGGTGGCTCACAATTATCTGTAACTCCAGTTCCAGAGGAGCCAATGCCTTCTTCTGATCTCCTAGGACACCAGGCACAGACATGGTACACATCCATATGTGCAGGCAAAGCACTCATACAGTAAAAAATTCTGTGTGTGAGTGTTTTTAAGAAAAGGAAACTTTGTCATAGAATGGAATCTGGGGACCTCATAGAAAGGGCCCTATGATTTGAGTACACACAAACACATATGACATTGAACTTTATTGAAGTTACAGATGATCACAGATTAGTGGCTTAAATCAATACCACACATGCTTATTACAGGTATTCTAGAGACTAGAAACCCAGTGTGGGTCTCAGTAGACTGAAATCAAGGTGTCTACATAGCACATTTTGGAGCAAACAATATTCAAACATTAGTCTCACTATATTATCAGAGTGTGGATTAGAGCACCTGGGTCCTGGCATCCTGAACAAAGCAAGGATCAGCGACCCATGGTCAATACTTCAATTAAAGAGACAAGCAATTATGAAAAGCAGAGAAGATATTCATTCGATGTCCTTTTATTTGAAAAAGAAACAAAGTGGTCTAGCTGAACCTCCAAGTCCATCTTTTGGGTCCTGAGGGTTAGGTTTAAATAGAAGGCAAAAAGTATAGATAGCCAAGCAGTTTAAGTCAAGGTGTAGTCCTACCAACCTTTGACCCATCATTGTCTCTGCTCCAGTCTCTCTTGCAAGGTTGTCTGGCAACTTGTCCCAGGAGAAGAGTTCCCTTGTGATAGGCATCACACTTCTGCCTTTTCGTTCTAGCTGATATTCCAGAGGTGACCCCAATTTCATGGTGACCATTGTTTCAATAGTCAGTAGTTCCAACAGACCATTGCTCAATAGTCTGTTAGGCAAGAGAGAGACACATGTGTCTCTTTAAAGTAACTTCATTTCTGTCAGGACAGATAGATACAACATTAAAGAGTAGACATTTCTTGGGGCCAGGAGGATGAGTCAGTTGGTGAAGTGGTTGCTCACAAGCAGGAGCACTCAGTTCAGATTCCTAGTATCCATGTGAAACATGGGTGCTGTGGCGCATGCCTATAACTCCAGCACTGGGAAGTACACTCAGGCAGATCGGGAGCTCATCAATCAGCCATTCTATCCAACTTTGTGAGCCCCAGGGTCCATGAGAGACTCTGTCTCAAAAACTAAGCTGAAGAGTAATGGAGAAAGGTATGTGATAATGACCTTTGGCTTACACACACACACACACACACACACACACACAGAGAGAGAGAGAGAGAGAGAGAGAGAGAGAGAGAGAGAGAGAGAGAGAGAGAGAGAAACAGACACCCTCACAGAGACAGATACACAGAGAGACAGAGATAAACACAGAGATACAGAGACATGAACACACACACACACAACTCACAGAAGCAGATACAAACACAGAGAATCAGAGACAGAGATACAGAGACATGAACACACACACACACACACACAAAACACACATAGAAACTCTTCTTGGCTTTTTCAGTTGTTAACAATCTTCAGCACCCCTTGGCTCCAGGCTGCTCCTCTATATTCAGCCTCTTTTACCACTTGGCTTTTTTCTCTCTACCTCTCTGTATTGCTCCATATCTGACTCTCTTATGAAGGCTGATAGGATTTAAAGCTATCCATACCCAGCTCTTCATATTCCCAAAGACCTTATTGCCAAATAGGGATATCTGTTTCAGATTGGAAGGTGGCTAGATCTTCTGAAGAGACATATTGCAACCAGTGACAGGTTTTTCAGGGAACAGACTCTGAGGCTGAGATTTGGTTGCTCAAGATCTATAATGGAGTGCTCTGAGGGCAGCATCTGTAAGTCAATAAGGGAAGAAGGGTTCAGCTGAAGGAGCTGAACTGAGACCATTTACAATAGAGGCCTCAGGCAATCTGACAGGGAGCCCTGAAGCTGGGAGGGCTTTTCAGAAGTATCTATACATAAAGTAAAGGGTTCAGACTTTCGTGGGTCTGCATCTACCAGTCTCGGCGTGCAAGCTCCCATTGCAGAGGAGGTAAGGCAGCTCCACTGGCTGAGGATAATGCTCATGGAGGGACACAGCTGTGGGCCTTCAACAACCAACACTCTGGCTAATGGGAGAGCAAATGTCTTAGTTCTATAAGGGACAGCTGGACTGATGCCCCAGCCTCCACTATATGATGCTTATGAAGCAGAACTTAAAAATAAAACAATTAAGCAGTATTATGTATCTGTATACCTCTTTCTACAGACACCTAAATATATGTATTTGTGATAAAAGTGGGTTTAGGACAGTTCTTGGGTGGTTAGTTTGCCATTTCCCATTACAGTTTGCTTTATAAATAACATTTTCTCTTTGGTCTGAGACAGAGTTACATTATCTAGCTCAAGCTGTCCTCGAACTCTGGACCCTTTTGTCTCAACCTTCTAAGTGCTGTGCAAACACCACCATACCCATGTATAACTAGTTTGTATTTTGCATGGTCTTTTTGTATGCATCAAGTATATTTACCAAGAAAATAAAGAGAGAAAAAAAAAAAGAACTAGACAAAAGCAATAGAAATCAAATTAACATGATTCTTTGGGAGGGAAAAACAATCCATCAGCAGATGATGAATCCATTGTGAACATGAGCATTTAGGTGAAGAAAAACAAAGAATACACATTCCTCTGTACACTTTGTGTTTGCTTGTGGAACTGTCCTAATATTTTGCAGGTTTTATCTGGCAGTAAGACATGGATAAAGCATACACAAACATGCCACAAGCACGCGCGCGCGCACACGACACACACACACAAATAAATAAGTATAATAAATAAACAAAAACACAGCTTTAATAGCTCCCTTATTTTTTTCAATTCACAGGCTCATACAGACTTAAATAAAACAGAAAAGGGTGCCAAGCTGTTTACCTTTCCTGATTGGTAGCTCATGTGTCTTGACATATTTGTCTTGCCAGTAATCACTTACTGTATTGTATCACCAGATTTAGTAATCACTCCAGCTATCTTAAAAAAAATAAATCAGCGCCACATTAAACCAGCTGTAACTAGGTGAAAGGGAAGCAAACAGTGATGTCTTATATAGGCCAGAGGGCAGTCTGAGGGAATTGGTTCTCTCCACCATGTGGGTCTTGGGAATCTAACTGAGGTCACCAGGCTTGGTGCCAAGCACCTTTACCCACTGAGCCATCTCACTATCCTTAAAGCTCTATCAAATGGGCTGATCTCAGTTTTATTTGAAAACTATGTTTATAGAAGTGGCCATGTATTGAGCTCAAGTTCTGTTTGAGCAGAAAGAGCCCTGGAGTTTTTAGGTACAGAATGTTTTGTAGGATAGAAGAATGATCTGGCTGTGACATATCACCCGGTGAGTGCCAGGGTAGATTCAGCTAATCTAGTTGGCCAGGCTAATGCTCTCTTCTCCTTCCCTCCAGAAGTTGTGGGCATGGGGAAAGAGGATGAGTTTTTCTGATAAAGGAGGTCTGACTCTTTAGTCTTCTCTCATGTATTACATAGTGATCAGCAGTTTCCTCTCCCTCCTCTCCTTCCAGACCCTCTTCCCTACCTTCTGTCTCTCCCAGATACACTCCTCCTCTGTTTCCCTTCAGAAAAGCGTAGTCCAAGTAGGTCTGACTTTAATCAAAAAGCCTGTGAACAGCTGCCTATCCCTGCTGGACCTTCAGATAGCTCTTAAGATGATTTATTTCTCAAGTTAGACCATAGCGTTTAGGGGTCCTTGCAGAAGAAGGTTTACTAAAGCGCTGTTGTCTTTGTGGTGAGTAGGGCTCATGTGTCTGAATGCAGTGATACACAGGCAAACACTTGACATGAAAGCACAATATTCTTATGGTAATGTGTCACTGCTTAAGGAAGCCAGATAGTAACTTCTAATTAACCAAATGGTAAAGGTAGTATTTGTTTTAAATTAGTTTGTTCATCACAGAACTTTTTTTTTTCTCCCTCAACCCAGGATTTGACAACTGGATGTGAGAATCAAACCAAAGCTCATTGTGTCCAGCTGGTTGGCAGAGTGCTTCCCCAGCACAGAGGAAACTGGCTCTACTGGTGCACACCTGGGATTCAAGCACTCAGGAGGCAGGAGGACCAGAAGCTTAGGCATAAGGGGTTCAGGGTCAGCCTAGGCCACATGAGACCCTGTCGAAAGCAAAATCCAAACTCAATGTGTTGAACTATATTCTACTGAAGATTGGATATTGCAGTAGATGACAGAGCTGTTAAGAACAGGTAATGAAGGATTGGGCTCGTGTCTCAATTGTTAAGCTATGATGGTATTCTTAAAAACACCCAACTTCTATGAAATTTCCTAATTATGAAAATTTCTTTTATACAGTAAAGTACTCATGGTTTTGCTGTGAAAATTGACTATGGATTTGTAGAAATTTGTATCAAAATGTAGAAAAACTGCCAATGAACATCAAGGGAAATTTCTGTGTACTATTACAATGCAATGCTGTTAATTCACGTTGCTTACATTAAAGACAATTTTCAACTTTAAATCTTTTAAATAAATGATTCTGAAGACCCAATGTGGTTGTGTCTGATTCTCTGTGTCTTTTTTTTCTTCCTTCCTCCCTTCCTCCCTTCCTCCCTTCCTTTCTTCCTTTCTTTTTTTCTTTCTTTTCCAAACAAGGTATTACTTGTCTGGCCTGGAACTCATTAGGTATGTAGACAAGGTTAGCCTTGAACTCACAAAGACCCACCTGCCTCTGGCTCTCGAAAACTGATATTAAAGTTATGCACCACTATGCCCACCTTCTTATACATTGTTTAAAAGCAATTCTATAGCAACAAAATTTGTTTGCCAAGACAGCTTTAGAGAGACTAATAATGAATCCATTACCATATTCTAGGATAAAACACTCGAGGTTTGCATTGGCAGTAGCAGAGCTAAGAAATCTGTCATGGTATATTTTGTTTACAGAGTGAATAAGACTTGTTGAAGCACTGGTTATAAGAATTTAATAGAAAAGAAGGTTGACCCCTAGGTTTTGCATCTCAGAGAAATGAGTAGTGGTCCAGTTAAGGAGATGGGTCTTAGTTAAGATGTGTCTTAGTTACTGTTCTATTGCTATGAAGAGACAACATGCTCAAAGCAACATAAACAAAAGCATTTAATTAGTGTCTTGCTTACAGTTTCAGAGGGCAAGTCCATCAACATCATAGCAGGGAACATGGCAGCAGGCAGGCCAGCATGACTCTGGAGAAGCAGCTGAGAGCTCACATCTGATCCGTAAGCAAGAGGCAGAGAGAGCTAAGTTAGAATGGCATGGACTTTTGAAACCTCAAAGCCCACCCCCAGAGACACACCTCCTCCAACAAGGCCACACCTTCTAATCCTTCCCTAACTATTCTATCAACTGGCGAACAAGTCTTCAAACATATGAGCCTATGAGGGGCATTGCTATTCAAACCACCAGAAGAGACATATGAGGGCAGGAGTGAGTTTTAGTTTTAAATATATTAAGCTTAGGTTGAGAATGTAGCTCAGTTGATACAGTCAGTACTTGACTAGCATGGGTTCAATCCTCAGCACTGAATTAAAAAAAAAAAAAAAAAAAAGACATAGTGTCATATGCCTGGAATTCCAAACCTTGGGAGGTAGAGGCAGCTTGGGATATTTGACATCCCCGTCTCAAAACAAAAACAAACAATGAATATATTGAGCTTGAGTGGAGATATTGAATGAGCACCTGGACATCTAAGTAAAGCCTGAACAGAGACTCCATTTGTTTGTGTGTGTGTCTGTCTCCTTGGCCCCTGGAACTTTGCTGAAGTACTTCTATGCTCTTCCAGACATCAGATTTTTGTGTCCCCTTAAAACTTCCCTTCAGGGCAGGGGAAATTGCTTGGTGTATAGGTAAAGAGCTTGCTGTTCAAGCATAGGGCCTGTTATCAGATCAGGGCCACAGCTTGTGCATCAAGTGAGTTTCATAACCACTTGTCCTTCTTAAGTCAGCTAAAACAGTCGAATTAATAGTGAAGAGCAGCAGGAAGAAAGAAAAGAAAAAAAAAAAAGATTTGGAAAAATGTATAAAGAGAGCCAGTACCTCCCACCAAAGCCATGTTTTAGTTTCTGATATGCAGTTATGGTTTAAGAATGGGCCAGAGTAACACATGTCTAAGCAGTCCCAGTAAAAGCATGGTCCAGTCTATCACTGGCCCCTCATTGCTTCCCCTGTAAGGTGTTTCTAGAAAAGTTTGCCCAGGTTTTAGGTTTTCTTTTACCCCAGCATGAAGTCCCTAGGAGGGGGTGGATGGGTTCCTGTTTTGATTCCATTGTTTTGATAGTTTTACAGTAAAAGGAAACAAATATCTCTTAAAAAAAAAATTTACTCCTGCCATCCTCCCACAAAACAAAAATAAAGTGACTTTTGGTTTTTACTGGATCAGGTCCAGTTTAAAAAAAAAACAAAAAACAAAAAAACAACTAAGTATATCCCAGAATTGCTCCATAAGCTCTGTTCTTGTAGAATACTTTTCATTCATCTTACAACTTTAACGCTACTACGTAGTAGAGTTTTCTGGAATTCTTGGAACAAGTATAAAGTTAATTGTGGGAGCTAAGGCAGTCATTCAGAAAATGGAGCAAAAGTGTGCAGCGCAGACAAAGGGGGAACCGTAAGCCTTCATCCGAGAAGCTCAAGAAATAAACAAGGATCTGAGAGCTTTTATTACAAAGGCGTAACCACAAGACCGCGCAGTTGCCGGCCGACTTCTACTACAATCTTCCCTTTCCGGTTCCATTTGACCAATCAGCGCGCAGACTTCTGTAGTCGTAAGGGCCACCTCTGCCAATGAGAGATCCCTGCGCTTCGGTGGTGCGATGTAAAGCTTGTGGGCGGAACCAAACATTGAGTGGCTGGTGAGCGAACCACTGTCTTTAATACGGAAATGCCGCGCTGAGCACGCCGAAGGGGAGTGTGGGCGGGGCTACGAGACGGAGGCTAACCAATGGGAGACACAGTAAGCTCATAGGAAAGGGAAGTCACCTATGGCCACAAGGCAATGACTGTATGGGCGGGTCTTAGACCTAAAGCGTTCAAAGAGCGGCGTCTGTCCGCAGCGTTTTTGCCGTCACGGCCGGCACCACCTCCTCGTTCCATTCATTCGTTTTTTTTTTTTTTTATTTCCCATTCACTGTAGTAGTGAGGCCTAGTCGCGAGCCATGGAAAGCACTCTCCCGGCGGCCGGCTTCCTATACTGGGTGGGCGCGAGCACCATTGCCTACCTGGCCCTGCGAGCTCGTACTCGCTCTTCAGGGCCTTCCAGGTGTGGTGCGTGGGCAACGAGGCCTGGGTCGGCCCGCGGCTCGGAGAATGGGCAGGTGAGTGGAACGACAACCGCGACACGGCGTGGCCCTCGCTTCCTGGCCGCTCCCGCTCAGCGAGCCAGCTCTGGAGCGCGGAAACTTCTTCAGACCCTGAGCGCCTGGTGGGCTCTGGGGCATCTGACCTGGCCTGGTGGGCATGGAGAAGACCTTTCTTAACTCCCCGGGCTTGTCCTGTTGGAGCCATTCTGGGTAGGCGGCGGGAGTCAGGCACATTGTCCGCTGTGCTCCTTGGAGTGTTGTTTTTTTTTTTTTTTAAATAAAGTTTTTCATTTGGCTTGAAAACTGGCCCTGTGCTATGGATGAGAGTATAGGTGAAGATAGGAAGAAGGGTTGCAGGGACATTGAATTTCAGAAGTCCTGATCTTGGGAAACTTGATTCTCCAGTTACTTGAGTTGGGTTTGTTTCACGTAATTTAACAAGTCCTTTTTTGGGGAGGTGGAGGTGGTGTCGGAGGACTATTCTTCGTTAACTCTTCTGGAGTTTCAATGAGTAAGAAGCGCTGTTCTGGGAAAGAGGCAAATCTTCATATTGTAATCAGTACTTTTTGCAAGAGTTTGAGAAAAAGTGTCTTCACAAAAACTGAGCAAAACACGCGAACTTTGTTCTTTTTAGTTGGCAGATTTTAAAAATGAGAACAAAGGTCGTATCAGGGAAGTTGAGAAAGTTCTGCCCCCTCACCTTTGTTTTTATTTTTTTGAGAGGAGGGTTCTTAAAAAAAAAAACAAAAAACCAACCTGTAATCATGATGTATATGTGGTTCTCTGGTATTTTGTAACCAATGTTCACGTTTCAAACATTTTGTAGGATTTTGGGATGCGGTTGCCCACCCACTATACACAAGACAAATCATGTTACTTTTCAGGTTTGTTTTGTTCATTAAAGAACATTTAAACAACTTAGCAGGAAAGACATGACAGTTAATCTTTTGAGACAACAACCTAATGTGAGCCCTTTCCTCGATGTGGGGCAAATAGTGATTTTATACCACTTTTCAAAATGATTTGGAGAGTTGTGATATTAGGATTAAAACTAATATGTAGGTAACATTGTTTTCTCCCTTATATAATTGCTGTCTTAATCTTGAGTGCTCATATCTGTGTGATCTTGATAACAAATGGGAACTGGGGAAAAAGTGCTCACTGTGATTAAGATTCAGATTATATAATTTCACAATTGACTTGGTTAGTTTCTTTGTTGTCAGCTTGGAAAAAGTTGTTTGTTGGCTTATTTATTTTTATGTTTTTTAAGTCAATGTCACAGTAATCCATAGGAAATCAGTTATCCAATAAAATGAAACTTGCAAAGAAAGCCCAGTGTTACTTTGGCTTTATTATTGTAAATTGTGTATACAGTCTAAAACTCAAGAGTGAAAGTCAAGGGTTGTGACATTGTCATTTTCAAGGTAGGTTTGGCTCCATCCGGAGGAAGAGAAATTGGTAAGTTAGGGAAGCATTTATATAAGATTTAGAAAAGAAATTTGAACTGGAATATTGGGCTACAAGAGAGAACCATAGTGGCATAATGTCAGTGAAGTATTGTTGGGGCCAGTTTACTTGAGTTTTGGATTTTTGTTTTTTAACCACATTTTCAATGCTTTAGCAAAAGAAATGATGAGCAAGCCAGCTTAGCAGGTTGTAGCCTGATCCCCATGCTCAAGGCTACCTTACAGAGAGGAGAGGCTGACTCCGCCAGTTGTCCAGTGACTTCTCCACATGAATGCTTTGGTACAGACATCACCTCCTTCCAGATAAAACAGAACCTCCCCCAGCCCCCAGGAGAAACGGAAAAAAAAGTGGTCAGCTGTAACTTGTAAACATTTGTATGTAGCTTAGATCTTTAAACATTTCCTTACTCTTCAAATTCAGATATTTCAGAACTAGAATTCTGATGAGTTCTTTGCAGTGGTTGGATGGGTGCAGTGTACTATTTAGAAAACAAACTAGCTGATCGAGGAGAGTTGTGATATTAGGATTAATGCTAATATGTAGGTAACATTGTTTTCTCCCTTATATAATTGCTGTCTTAATCTTGAGTGCTCATATCTGTGTGTGATCTTTAAATAAATGCTAGTGGGGAGCATTCTTAGCATGTTCTAATTTCTGTTAGTAATGTTAATTTATCTTCCTTTCTATAGACAGTTAAATAGTTTATTCTGTAGTAATTAGTAGTGGTTCAGTTTTTGTCAACTTGGCATGAGCTTGGGTCATCTGGGAGGAGGAATTCTAAACTGAGAAAATGCCTTGATCAGATTGGCCTGTAGGCAGGTCTGGGGGGCTTTTTGCCCATTAGTAATTGGTGTAGGAGGCTGTACCATTCCTGGGCCCTGAACTATATAAAAGAGTCAAGAGGAGCAAGGCAGTAAGCAGCATTTCTGCATGGCCTCTGCCTCCAGATTCCTGTCTTATATGCTACTTTGACTTTCTCCATGATAGACTGTGATCTGGAGTTGAAAGTGAAATAAACGATTTCCTCCCTAAGTTGTTTTTGGTCATAGTCTTTATCATAGTAGTTGAAAGCAAACTAGGACCTAATTGTTGTTGAATTAATAGTATAATAAAATTAGTCAGTTTAGACCATATAAGCAAATGAATTTGTGTAGATCAGTTCCAGTGCTATTTGTAGATACAGGTACATTTGGAAAGTTAATATTTTATTTTGCTTCTTTTCTTGTTCTTAGTATAATATAACACTATTGAGTGGGTCCGTGGATCTTATACTAGTAATCTAATGTGAAGTTTTAGGCCAAAAAACCCCTGCTCTGGCAGCCTCTGCAGGCTGGGCTCATCTGCCTATTTCCCAGTAATGGTGAAAATGGAGGAAAGCTTACTGCAGTTGGCCACTTTGGAAGAGGAAGAGATAAAGGGTCCAGTGATCCCAAGTGTCTTCAGCCAAAACTTTAAATAGAGGAGAAATTGGGCAAAGGACAAGTGGTATGTAATTAAGCAGCTGAGGTCAGGGTGTGGTCTTGACTGTTGCTGGCTCTTCCTTGTTTCAGCTTTGGTCCTATTAGCTGGCATGAGAAGTGTATCTGTTCATCTCTGTCTTCCTCTCCTAGTTGTCATTCTCTGAAGGGACCATTGTGGTTCCTACAGACTGATCACTTCTGTTCCAGGATGTTCTCTGCCCTTGTGGATAGTGGCCAACATCTGGGGTGGAGGGTTTGTTCCACGACCTTCCTGGAATTTCAGAATGCACATGGTTTCAGCAGCCAAAGAACAAGAACAGGCACAGAAAGAAGGAGGAGATGCCAAGCTTTCCTCCAGCATTTGGTTACTGCGTGGGCCCAGATGGGGAGCCAGTGCTGTTTAGTAAAAGCAGTTTCTAAGTGTCTGTCTCAGTAAGGGCCAGTGAGATGGCAAATGGAACCTCATGAGTAGATTATGGTGGGATTATGCTTAGTCCTCTGGGAGCTTGTAAGGGAAATCGGAGCCGTCTCTGGAAGTGATTCCCAAGCTGAGCTCTCAGGAGTCCACCTGCGTTAGCCTGGTGAAGAGTGGCAGAAAGCAGAGAGAAGAACATCTTGCAGATACTGTTTTCTCTGGGGAAAGGAAAATCCAAACCACTGTGGTGTGAGAATTCTGTTAGCAGTGTCTGAGTGATAAGGTTGTTGAGTGGCCCAGTACTGGATTACTATTATCTCAAGGAAGTCCATAATACCATAGTGTGAATAGAAAAACCTCTCAGAAGGACAGCTTTGTTTTATTTTCTGATTTTTTTCCCCCTAGCAAAACAAGGCACATTTTGTCATCTTTCCAACTGGGAATTCAAGACTCTACTTCTTTTTTTTTTTTTTTTTTAAAGGTTTATTTATTTATTTATTTTATGTATGAGTACACTGTCACTGTTCTCATACACCCAGAAGAGTGCATCATATCCCATTACAGATGGTTGTGAGCCACCATGTGGTTGCTGGGAATTGAACTCAGGACCTCTGGAAGAGCAGTCAGTGCTCTTAACGGCTGAGCCATCTCTCCAGCCCGAGACTCTACTTTCTAAAAAGTTATTTGTACCACCATCAAGTGATGTTTCTATTTCAATAACGTAGTCATAGGAGGAATGGAGGGAAGGCTAGACAATCTAAGAACTTTAACAATGATGGCCTCTCAAGGGTATTATGTTATAGTATAGTTAACAGAATGGCTTTGGAGTCATCTAGGCAAAGGCAAGCTTTTTTTTTTGCTCACTAAGTAACCTTGAACAAAGATAGCTAACCTCTAAATATAACTTCATCTTTTAAGTGAGATAAATCAGTTTCTAATGCAGTCTTGCAGATTTTAATGGGTAATAAGCAACCTCTGTCATATTTTGTTCATATAAAGCACATATATTTGATTAGTGGGGATTGCTGGAATGAAGAAACAATTGTAGTCCACATAGCCAACTTCATGCTAACAATCTGAAGTTATATAAGGATCATTGGGAGGTCATGAGCCTGACCACAGGATTGTACTTGGTAAAATTTACTAGGCAGTTCTTCGTGTCGGCTCCCTTTAGTAAGTAAAAGCTGGGATAGACTTAGACAGATTCAGTTATGTGCAGATTTTCAAGTACACTTGAAAAAACCTTGAAGTCATCTTTGATCCTTCTCCAAATAAAATGTTAGGGAATTTCTTTGACTCGAATTTCAAGATATTCAGATGTTATCATTTCTAAGCCTTAATAATCAACCTTCTATGTGCTTTCCCAATGGCTCCTCTACAGACAGGCTGTGGAAAGCTCGTGTCCACTGTCATCACCAGTCCACTTCTGGTTCTTTTTCCTATGAGATGGAAAGCATATGCAGGGACCCTGGGCAGCTCCTGAGCCTTCAGTGTTACTGACTAGTACCCAGCCGCTGGTGTAGCTCTGAGGGTATGGTGCAAGGACACTCAGCTCTTCCTCTAGAAAGCCTTGGCTTCAGGGTATTTGGCCTGGCAGCTGTCAGTGAGTGTATGACTCTTCAGCACTAGAGCATTGGAGCTAGTGATTCTCAATGGTGTCTGGAACTTGCAGCAACTGCTATGTTGGCTCTTCACAGCTCTTGCTTCCCTACAGCCTCAGCTCTGCAGTCTCTGCTCCTGGCTGTAATCTAGATTCTTCACCTGCCTTTTAAGTGCCTCTGCTAACATACCTCGGCTGAGTATGGCTAGGGCTGAGATGCCCAGGAGATGCCTGCTTTTGTGTTACCTGCTCAGACTCTTCCACCATGGTAATGATCTAGAGCCAATAGAATGCTGCTCATCAAAATCTCATCAATCTCCTGCGTGTGGTAGCTGTTATGGGTGGGGGAGGTGCTCTTCTCCAGCTAGAGTAAGGACAATAAGAACAGGGTGGCTGTGTGATCAGAACTCAAGTAAAGACTCCTGGAGCAATAGCCATGACAGTCAGGGCTTCTGGCAACTGGCTCGATGGCTCTCTGGAGGTACTGGGGGCTTGAGTCTTCTCTGGGTGTCAAAGGGTGGATTTCACTCTCCCTAGGCTTGTGGAAGATTTAACACACCCAGAGCTGTCATGATGTCAGTTTGAGGATCCCAGAAGGAGTGACTGCTTGATTGACAGCTCTGAGGGTTCCCTGAAATAGCTGAAGCTACAGTTGTTACTGAGTCCATGGATATACCTTCAGCATATTCATAAGTCCTGTAGACCAGATCTGGCCTGCTGGGTTTGCTCATCACTTAGCATTACCCTTCAGCAGTACTCTTTACCGGAAGTCTTATTCAAACTTTTCTGTGAACCAGTAGTCAAAGTTCAGCAAGTGCCCAGTTTGCTTCCCTATATTCAGTTGCTAGAATTACACTGTCCTTGCAGCATCTGGACTAGAGATTGCTAGCTCTTACTGAACCTACCATTGCAGTTCCTCTTCATCTGTGTTGCCTGAGTTCCTCTTCCTTACAGAACACTTTGTACAAGTGTACTGTTGCATAAAACCCCACAGTCAGATTTCTCCTTATACTGGCACAGAATTTAACTTCATGAACATCAAATTATTGGCATATTTTGATCTGCTTTGTATATTTCTGATATCATCTCTTTATGAATTCTTTAAAATAGATTGAGGGTTGGAGAGATGGCTCAGCAATCACTGGCTGCTCTTCCAGAGGACCTAGGTTCAGTTCCCACCAACCATATGGTGGCTCACAACTATCAGTAACTCCAGGGCATCTGCCCTCCTTGGGCACCAAAAACACACATGGTACCCATATACATAACAATCTGTGTGTGCACGTATGCTTCTGTGTGTGTGTGTGTGTGTGTGTGTGTGTGTGTGCGCGCGCGCGCGCGCGTGCATGACAGAAAGAGAGAGAGAGAGAGAGAGAGAGAGAGAGAGAGAGAGAGAATCTACGTATGGCTTACTGTATACCAAACTTGCTTATGCTTGATCTCTTCTTCCTCTTTGATGATGATGTTTCTGCAGAGGCATTTGCTAATTTAACCAGGTGTTGAATATTGATTTTGTTGTCTAAGATGCTCTTTCTCCTGTTTCACATTCATCTTCCCACTTTCTGCTTATAAATTCTATCCACTTTTTGGAGCATTGTGATTTTTTTCCCTCAAGGACTACATATTCAGGAGTCACTGCACAGTTTGGAGCTGTGACAATGCTTTGTATGTGTGTTTGCCTGTTTGTCACCTTAGTTGTGTGTGTATAGTCTTGTATATGTGACATGTGCCACACCCAGGTGAATGAGTTAATTGTTCTAAACTGTAAGCCCTTCAGGAGTTTATTAGAATTTTATGTAGTGAATATTGTGTTTTGTTTGGAAGTGGGTGTTTAGCTTTATTTTTGCATTTTGCAAAGTAATTTGTATATCTCCCCCTCTTGGTTTTAAAACTCCAAGTATCACATACCTCTGAAAAGCTAGATTGGAAGTAACCAAAGCTATTCAGACAAGGACTGGTTACAAAATTATGACAATGGGAGATCTACAGGACATTTTTAAATTAGTTATTGCTATGGATGGGAAGGTTCAGCTCACTGTGTGTGGTGTGACCCCTGGGCAGCTGGAGCTGAGTTGTATAAGCAGGCTGAGTGAGCCATGTCCTCAAGCCAGTATGCAGCGTTTCTCGTTGGCCTTGTTTAGTACCTACCTTGGTTTCCTCTGATAATGAAAGCGGAAGCTTTCCTCTCCAGCATGCTTTTGGTCATGGTGTTTATCATAGCATTAGAAAGCACACGAAGATATGGTTGCCCACTGTAGCACTGATAGCCATCAAAGGCTGCATTCCTGAAGAAAACTGATTACCCCTTTCCAGCAGCTATCAATTCCTAGAGTTACTCAGCTAGTGCTGAGAGTTCATGAGCTGGAATTTTGGTTGGCTGGATTTTGTGTAGGTCTTGTGAATGCAGTTGGAACTGCCAGGGGTTCTATGTTTTGTGGCCCTGTTGTGCACCAGTCCTCCACTACCTCTGACTCTCCACTACCTCTGAGTTTTGAAAGTGAAATATAGTCAGTCCTTGAGTAGCATGTTAGTAGTAACAGGCTAGCCTTTCTTCATCTGTGGTTTAGGAGATGTATACTGTCCCATTTAGTAAATATTTAAATATTAATAGAATCTTGGTAACACCTTTATTCATAGTTTCTTAAAAAACATTGAGTTTCTGGTGAAATAAATCCAAGCCTTCTAGAACCTTCAGCTCTTTTTAAAAGAAATTCTTTTTGTTTGGATCTCACGCAGCCAAGCTGACTTTGAACCCACTATGTAGCCAAGGATGCCCTTGCCCTTTGTATCTTTCTGCCTCCACCTGTCAGATGTTGAGATTGCAGGTTTATGTCATCATGCCTGGTGTAACTTTTAGATTTTTATTTTAAAATACTGGAAACAGCTCCTAATTTTTTAGAAAACTTCTTTAGTGGTAAAGACATAAATTGTATATATGGAAACAATAACTGCAAGAAACCTAAACACACCACTAAGTTGGTTCTTGTCAGGTCATAGCAAGGAAAATAAATTACACAATCATGATTATGCATGTTTAGAGAAGGTCTAGGTGAGCTTGGTAGTTAGTGTTCAAAGGCAGATGGTTGGTTACAGCTCTGGTAGATTAAGAGTGGAGTACGGACAGTGGCTGTGATGGCAGAGCAGTGAGAAGTTCTTGGGGTGAATTAGAAGAAAAGAGCAGCGATAACTTGTGGTGTCTAGCAAGCGTCCGCAATCTGAAATATACCCTAAATTCAATGGCCCCTAGCATATGGCACCCCCAGAATTTTAGATTTGGGAGCTTATGATTTTGAATTTGTAGTTTTAGTACTTGACTGATAAAGTTTATGCAAACGTTCTAAACTTTAAAGAACTTTAACAAATCCTGAAACACTTCTGGTCCTGTACACTTTGGATAGCCAATCTGTATCAATGAGGTTGCTGGTGAGAACACATTTTATCACACATTCTTCCAACTTGTATGAGGAAAAAGATAGCCCTCTTTGTGCAAGAGCCTGAAGATGTAAAGACATTGTAGGGACATCCAGCTCTGGAGGGCACCATTATGTCGCTCACTTCATAGACCCTCCTACACATTAAGAGTGGTGCATTGGGAGGGGGCAGGGCGCTTGTTTATTTTGTGTAGTGTTGCAAGCTAAGTTAGTGGATCCAAGATCTCTAGAGTCTCACTCAGCTGTGCTCATAAAATCAGCTGATTTTACTGATTCTGTTGATGACAATGAATTGCCAAGGAAATATTGCATAGATTTAGTGTATGCTTCTCAAGACAGGAAAGGGTACAGTTTCTTTTAGAAATTTAAATAATCAATTTTAAAGTTCCCTTAGCATTTTCAGCATGTGGAAAACTCATTCTCTAGATTGGTTTTTCTCTAATGACTGACATTAACTGCTCACAGTTAAGCTAGCTTCAAGTAGAAATGCTGCCATCCAAGGTCTAATGACAGCCGAGACTCCAGTCCTGTCACATAAACAGTGCTGGTGCAATAAACAAGCTCCCAAATCCTGCACATCCAATCCTAGAATTTTGATGTGCAACAGGAGCTTATATATGTCCCAGTACCTATCATTGCCTGTCATTTGAAAGGAGGCAGTGATGCCCATAGATAATGTGAAGAGAGAGAAAAACAACAGTACCACGTCAGGCTGGACAGCAACATGCTCACATTCTGGATTAGAGGACACTGAGTTCATGAGATGTAATTGTAATGGTGACATCTTTATTTGCAGAGTCCTTTTGAGTATTCTCAAATGATTCCATGGCAACCCCGTGAGGCAGGTTAGCTCTGCTTTGCTGTTTCCACACAGTACACCAGTACCAGGGAGCAGTCCAGTGGTGGGTGTAAGTAAGGGCTATACAGCTAGCAAATGTCAGAAAAATTGAATCTTGGTTTCTTTTTTTTTTTTTTACTTTAAATTCCATGCTCTTTCCAATTTACTCTTAAAGTTTCTGAGTAAGGGTTGTTTAAGGCAATCTGGAATACATGCACAAGAGCTCACAGTTGAAACATTCCTCAAATGTTGCTTAAATGTGAAAGGTCGGTTCATGTCATGGCTATATCTAAACTTGCAGGACTTACAAGAATCAGGTGTGCTTGTTCAAAATAGATTCTAGGACTTTTACAGACCTACTTAGTCCAAAGCTCTAAGAAAAGAATGTGAAGTGTGTGTGTGTGTGTGTGTGTCTGTGTGTATTGTTTTCTCCTCCACTTTCTCCCTATGTAGCTCAGGCAAACTTGGAACTCACTAGGTGACTCAGGCTGACCTTAAACTCACCCTCGTGTTGAGACACTGGGATTATAAATGTTTCACCTTCCCTGTCCTGAAAATTTATTTTTAATCAGCAAAGATTTCTTTAAAAGCAAAATACAACAACAACAAAAAAACCACTAGTACATTTATTTATTTGGGGCCAGGGGACACACATTCCACTATGGGAGTCCTGCCTTGTCAGGCTTGACAGCAGATGCATTTACCTGCTTAGCCGTTTTGTCACAGATAAAAAAATCTTAAGGAATAAAGAGGGATTAGCAGCTAAGAGCCCCTGCTCTGTCATTAGAAGGACCAGAGTTCAGATCCCAATACCTATGTAATAAGCTGGATGTTCCCACAAGATACCTGCAACCCCAACTCTCAGGGTGGGGTTAGGTGGAGACAATTTTCACTGGGTTACCAGGCTTTCAGCCTAGCTGAGAAAACAGGAGAGAATCTGCCTCAGAAGGAACTGGACTCTATTAACATTGTATGATAGGTCTGGGAAGACTGCCTCCTTTTTTTGAAGAGAGAGATTAAGAATTTTTATAATTGCTTTTCATCAAATTTTAATATTTTTGTCAAGTTTTTAGTTATTTAATTTGTAAAACAGTTTGCTTTGTACTGGCATACAGATATTAGGGTATATTGATTTAAAATTTTTGAAGCCAAGTGATCAAGTACATTTGTAATAAAAGTCAATGGATCGCTAAAAAAAAAAAGAAGGAACTGGACTCTGCACATGCCTAGGAGTAAGCATCCACACATACACATATGCATACATTCAATTCTCTTCCTCCTTCCTCTTCAAAAAATATTCTTAAGATGCCATTGTTTTATGAAACTATTATGGTCAGCTTTCTTAATCCATGTAGGCTTTTTTATATTCATTCTTGAGACCAGGGCTTGATTTATGATAGTGTTAAAACTTCCAGTGTTTCTGTATTTAATATGTACCTATAACTTTGACAGTTAAATAGAGATTCTTTTATTGGTCAATTGTGTGTTTGAAATAGATTAAAGACAGAGGAAACATGTGATTCTCCGTATCTTGCTCTGTGCTCAGAGCTACAGGAGCACCTCTGCTGTGTCCCAGCTGTCCTTAGTTGGAAGCTGGGATTGAGGACAGAGGGGAGTTGGACAAATAGAATTTTTTAAATTTTGCTTTTAGGTAAGTCCATAGAAAGATAGCTGAAAGATTTTAAAATAACAGTGAAGAGCTGAGAAAATAGTGTTTGTTAGTTTTTTTCTATTTTATTCATTTTGTTGGCTCAATAATCTTAGCTTTTTTTTTTTTTTTTTTTTTTTTTTATTAAACTTAGAGAAAAGAAATTTTTAACTCTGTTTTCTTATGGGTAGGTTTTTATAAATTTTCTTTTTTGCAGGGATGGAGAGATGGCTCAGTGGTTAAGAGTGCTTTCTGCTCTTCAGAGGACCTGAGTTTGGTTCCCAGCACTCAGGTGGAGTAGATCAGGATTGCCATCTGCAGCTCCAGGGAGCCAGTTCTTCTCCGGCATGCACTCAGGTGCACACCCCACCAACATATAATTTTTTTTTGTTTGTTTGTTTGTTTTGTTTTTTTGAGACAGGGTTTCTCTGTATAGCCCTGGCTATCCTGGAACTCACTCTGTAGACCAGGCTGGCCTCGAACTCAGAAATCCGCCTGTCTCTGCCTCCCAAGTGCTGGGATTAAAGGCGTGCGCCACCACCGCCCGGCTGCACCAACATATAATTAAAAGTATAAATCTCTTAAAATATCATTTTTATTGTGAAATTAAATTAATATGAGTTACTCCTTAATGAAGATTTCTTTATTTTATTATTCTTTCTATTTATTTTTGAAGACAGTTTCTCTGAGTTGCCTTGGCTGTCCTGGAACTTATTGTGTAGATCAAGCTGGCCCTTGCCTCTCGAATGCTGCCACCAGTTGGCTTGTTATTTATTTATTTATTTATTTATTTATTTATTTATTTTTGAGACATATTTTCTATTGCCCAAATTGGCCTTTGAATTTTCGATCTTTCTGTTTCAGCCTTCTGAGGGCTGGGATTACATGATGATTCTTTTGTGTGCGCAAGTGTATACATGCATGTTTTTTGAGACATGGACTCTTATTGGTCTAGGGCTCACCAAGTAGATAGGGTGAATGGCTAGAAAGCTCCAGGTATTTCCTTGTTTACCTCCTCAGCACTGGGATTACAGTGTGTACCATCCTCATGGCTTTTTAAATGTGCATTTTGTTGATTAAATTCAGGTCTATCAGTTTACCAAGTGAATGAACTATCTCCCCAAATTGTCATGGTGATTCTTTAAACAAAAATTGTTTTTTAGATTTAATTTATGTGTATGAGTGTTTGACTTGCATATATGAATGTGTACCATGTATATGTGTATATTCTATGGTGCCCCTAGATACCAGAAGAAGGCACCAAATCCCCTGGAACTGGAGTTACAGAAGCCAACTTGTGGGGTGCTGGTAACCAAACATGGCTCCTCTGTAAGAACAACATATATACTAAATTGCTGAACCATCTCTGGATCTTTTAAGAATGATTCTTTAAAGAGTCAATATGAAGGGGAGGAGGAGGAGGACCAGAAGTTTAACATTATCCTTGGCTACATAGTAAATTTGAGGCCAGCCTGGGCAGCATGAAATGCTATATAAAAAAAATAACAATAACAAAAAACAAACAAAAACACAGTGGATTGAATAAGATAGCACTGTTGATGGCATTTAAAAATATTTTTTTGTTTGGTTGGTCGACTAGCTGTTTTTCCAAGACAAGGGCTTCTCTGTGTATCCCTCAATATTCTGAAACTCTCTTTGTAGAACAGGCTGACCTTGAACTAACACATACCACACACACCATACATGCACATGCACAGGCTGACCTTGAACTCTGGCTCCCATCTGCTGGGATTTAAGTGAGCTCCCGCTAGGCCCTGCTAGTTTTGTTTTTTAAAGTTTTTATGGGACTAAGGGTGAATCCCAGGAGATTGTAGGAGATAGTGGTGTGCACTAAAGGAGGAGGGTGGGGACTGAGAGAGGAAGTCAGATGAGAGAGAGGAAGCAAAGACCATAAGCTTTTTCTTTTTTTAAAGTAAATATATGTTCATGGAGGTAAGGGAGACAGCAAAGTTCAGAGAACTGTGAAGTACAGGAGGTCTGTGCATTGGCAAAATCCTAAAAGAAGGAGCAGGCATTGAGAAAACAAGTACTGATCTGTCAGGTTCTGAATGGTATCCACAAAATCCTACCATAGGTCAATACCAGGCTGAGCTTAAGTTCTGTGTGTGAATCCGTAGGTTCAATAATCGTGTCAAAATTGTATGCTGTAGTTTATAGTTGAGAAGAGTTTGGAAGCTCAGCATATGATGTTTTAGGAAAGGGAGAAAACATTATTGTTTGAAGAACATTGTTTTTGATCAGTCTGAGTATATCTCCCAAAGCACTTTGTACTGTAGGTTGATAAATGAGTTTACCATTTCCTTTTTAGACAGGAAGTGTAGTGTAGGGAACTTCAAGAGCTGAATCAATATCCCACTTTGAAATTTTGGTCAACTGTTCTGTGTCCCCTCCCCCACCAATCCTTGCCTCCCCAGGTATGTTTGTCTAAAAACCTTCAATTTGCACATCTTCTGAGATGTTTGACATCACACATCTTGACAGCACTGTAGACGTATAAAGCATTATGCAGCTTCTGGACTTCAGGCCTTTTCCCACTTCCATTTTCAATTAGATACCTAAAAATAGAATTGTCCCATGATTCAATCAAACTGTGTGAGGTTCAGATCACTGCAAGGTTTATTTTGGGTTCTGCTGCAGCTTTGTCATGATCAACACCTGATTCTCTTTTTGATGTGATTATCTAATATATGTCAATTTTAGAAGATAACGAAAATAGACTTCCCCCCTACAATTTTGTTAACGTAAGCTCTATTTCTGAATTAAAAGTTCAGTTAGTTTAATCACAGTGTTAAAGACTTAACCTTAAGCTTTGATCTTAATAGGCATAAGAAGTATGGAAATGAATTAAGGATATGGTGAAATTATTACTAATGCAGTGACATTTCAACTGCTATATAATTAGAAGATTTTGTGCTTGACATAACTCCCATTATTTTATTATAGACATTAGTATAAGAGACTGTTAGAAGTTCACGTCATTTCTCCTTCAGTATCCCACGGTTCCCATCTCAGGCTAAAAGGAAAATTTTTTCCTTAAGATTTTATTCTTATTTCAAAGTTAGATTCTTAGAGTTATGCTATTATGACCTACCAGTACTTATTTATAGCAAAAGTAAACTCTTTGGACCTGAAATTTAACTCAGTGGTATATTGACATGTATAAGGTCCTGGGTTCCAGTCCTAGAACTACAAAGAAAGAAGAAAGTAATAGCTTTGAAATGAGATATTTGTCAAGATTTGCTTTGAATCTTTTTTTTTTAATTATAAGATTAGGATTATATATGAAGATTATCAAATCTTTTAGAAATATTTGCTTCATAATATATTTGTTGGAGATTGTGAATTCTTTTTTAAATACACACTATTTGTTACTATGACTATGAATGGAAATATTTTTTACTTTCTGTGTTTTGGATTCTCCTAGAAGCAGTTTTTGAGACAACTAGTTGATTTGCGTGATGATCCTAGGAAGCACTAGTAGGGTACAAGAGAAGGGAATCCAGCCAATTTAGAGACAATTGTTAGATGGCCAGCTGAACCTTAATGTCACTGCAGTGTTGGCAGCAATACAGGGCTCAAAGAAAGTTCAATTAATCCAAGGCAGAGGCAGGAAGTTCTGGTATTTATACACTAGAGGCCAGTAGTCATTGGTTGAAGCTAGTTGAAGCTCTCAGTTGGAAAAACATCCACTTAGTAGAACTACTTTTCAGTGTGCACTTGGGTGTAGCCACAGAGGAAGTCCATGGTTGGAGAGATTCCAACAGAATATGCTGCCCCATGGGATGGCCAGAGCGGAGGGGTTATGAGCAGAACACCACCAACTTAGCTGTAATAACCATCATGATATTTGCATTTAGTCCTATTTTATTTAAATAAAGCAATGTGTGAGAATGGGGAAGTTATTCCTGCAGATAAAAGAAATACAGTAGAATGTAGCATAAGTGGATGATGTGTATTACAGTCTTGTGTTGGATGGTGTTTTTGCCATGTCATGATGGTTGTTGAATTACCCTATTAATATTTTCTATAAATATAGGTGGCCATTAACCAAATATTGACTGGACTCATAAGTTTGTGATAAGCATATGAGCTAACCTTTTTCTCTTCATAATTAGTGCTGATTTATTTATTATATGGGAAATGATTTCTACTGGTCCTCTACATGGTAGCTACAACTTTTAGCTGAGTTGTAGCATATAGAGTTGATTGCTTGTTGCTAGAATCCCAAATTTGTATAGGAAGTGAATACTTCAGAGGTGGTTGGCCCTTTCCTTTGCCACAGGAGTTACATTTCAGTTATTTCGATGTTTGCTTTGTTTGTCTTGGCCTTGGGTGTTGGTTAGGGATGGACACTGAGATGCAAGTAAAGGGTGCTGGAAGAAGGGCTTCTGAGATTCTTTCCTGAGCCTAGAAGAGAGCTGGAGAAAGAGTATAGTTGTGTGAGGATGTGATATCAGCAGACATCCATGGGACTAGAGGAAACTTACCGGAGAAAGACCTAAGACTAGATTGTAGAATAGAAAGATGGAAAATACTGGGATCTAGGAGCCTGGCACCAAGCTGCTGACTTCACTCATGCTGGCAAATCTCTCACCTTTCTGCTGACTTTGAGATAACAAACCCCTCTTTCCTGAAAGACTCAATTGTTTGTCTTGCCACTGGATATCTCCTAAGCTATAGACTAAAGAGAAATGGAAGGAACCTTTGTTTTGGATGCAATTTCATAGTTGGTCAAAATTAGTAGATATAAAAATCAATAATTTTTATGAACCAGGCATTGTGGGCCATACCTGCAATCCTAACTCTTGGGGGATGGAGAAGGGAAAAAGACCTTGGCCAGAGAAATCTTTAGTAGAAAGACCAGTGCTGAAGAAATCATAATATTTGATGTCAAATTATACTGTTGAGCCATAGTAACAAAAACTGCACAGTATTGGTAGGAATATAAAACAAAACAAACAAATCGATAAAACAAAGTGAAGTAAAAACAACCAACCAGGTGTGAAGAACCAGTCGAGTAGAGAAACAAACCTGTACAGCTATAGCCACCTTGTTTTTGACAAAGGAATAAACAGCATACATTGGAGAAAAATGTTGCTAGAAAAATTGGTTTCCATGTGTAGAAAAATGAAACTACATTCATATCTTCAAAAATCAACTCAAAATGAATAAAAAACCTTAATAAGACTTGAAACTTGGAAACTGCTAGAGAAATTACTAGGTAAAACAATTAAAAATTGAGAAAGATTTGAAAAGGTGCTCAAATACACAGTATTAATCCCAAAATTTGACAGAGAAGACTGATAAAATTAAAAAGCTTCTGAAAAGTACAGAAATAACTGCATTGCTGGCCATGGTGGTGCATGCTTTTAATCCCAGCATTCAGGAGGTGGATGGATCTCTGTGAGCTCAAGACCGGCCTTCACAAATGAGTTTCAGGCCAGCCAGAATTACAGGTGAGACTCAAAGTAAATAAACATGTAAAATAAGAAAGAAAGAACTATCGGAGTGAGGAAACAGCGTGCACAATGGGAGTGGGGGGAGTTTGCCAACTATAGCCACTACAGAAGTCTCTCAGAAAAACTAAACAGAACTCTCAAATAACACACCAGTAAGTCCTTGTACCTCAGAGACACTTGAGCCTGTGTTTGATACTGTGTTACAATAGCTAGGAGATGCAGCCGACCTGGAGTGTGACGATGCTCTTTACCTTAGTGATGTTTGAAGGGAGTGCATTAGTGATCTTGCTCTCTAGTCCTGATATCCCTTCTGCTGCTTGCATAAGCCATGCCAGTTGGTGATGCTTTCCACTGTGGATTTATTTTTATTTGATTCATTGAGTTCTTAAGTTTTGTTGTATCTAGGTCAGGTTTTTTGTGTTTTAATTTCCTTGCTATTTTTCTTTTATACTGCTGACTCATCAATTATGCTTATTTTTTCATGCATTTGATTCGTATCCTTGTTTGTATACTTTTTAAAAAAGAGTTATTTTTAAGTTATGTATATGAGTGTGTCTGAATGTACATCTGTCCAGTGCCCATGGAGGCCAAGAGGGTGTTGGATCTCTAGAAGCTAGAGTTAGAGGTGGTTGTGAACCACCTGATATGTGTGCTGTAAACTGAATTCTGGTCTTCTGGAAAAGCACATGCTTAACTGCTGAGATCTCTCTAGCACCCTATTTGTATCCATCCACCTTCAGGTTGCTGATAATTTTTACCAGTTAACTTTTGAGCTATTCATCTGGCGTTTTACCTATTTTAGTATCTTTGAGTTCAGTAACTGAGTTCTGAATATGTGGTTTTGAAGGAGTCCCATTGCCTTTCCTTTTCATGTTTCTTGTGCTTCTTCTGTGTTGTGGTTTATGTATCCGTAGCCTTGACTGACTCTTCTGGTTTTATTTGAGCAGCTTATTCTTTTTAAAAATTATTTTATTTTTATTTATATGGATGTTTTGTCTGAATGTTTATCTGTGCACCACAAGGGTGACTGGTGCCTATGGAGAAGAGAACATCAGATCTCTGGGGACTGAAGTTACAGTGAACCTCCATGTGAGTGCAGGGAACTGAACTCAGATCCTCAGGAAGAGCAGCCAGTTCTCTTACCCGTTGAGCCCTGTCCATCTCTGAGCTGCCTATTCCTGAGGACTTGATTCCCAGGACTACTCAGCAAGGAGGAAGCAAAGTTCTTTGGAATTCAGCCAGATCTGGGCTCAGTGCATTGCTGTCTTTTTGCACTTTTAGTGCCCTTTCACTTGCCTTGTGACTCCTGAAGCTTCTCCTCTTGACTTTATTTTTTCTGTTCACATTCTTCCCTTTAGCTGCCATGGATGCCACTTCTAGCCCTCCATCTCCCTGGGAGTTCTAAGCACTTACATTTTCTTCCTTTCTCTTTCTTTTCTTTTCCTTCCTTCCTTCCTTCCTTCCTTCCTTCCTTCCTTCCTTTCTTTCTTTCTTCCTTTCTTCCTTTCTAGATTCTTTTCTCACATAATATATCCTGATTATGGTTTCCCCTCACTTTACTCTTTCCAGTTTCTTCCCACCTCCTTTCCCTTCCAGATCCACTCTCATTAGAAAAGAACAGGCTTCTAAGAGATAATAAAACAAAAATAAAGTATAATAAAATAAGAACTATCACATCAGTTTTGGACAATAGAAACAGAAGAACTGAAGAGAAGTCACAGGAGTCAGAGATGCATTTGTTCACATACTCAGGAATCCCATAAAAACATTAAACTGGAAGCCATAATATGTACTAGTATTTGATCGCTTTTGGTGTGTCATATTTTGCAGTATGGTGTGAGTATAGCATTGAACAAAATGGTCAAACTGTTTGTTCTCATAGAGCTTACACATTAATAGAGAAAGACAGGCAATAAACAAATAGTTGGCAAGTCTAGTGAGATGTACTAAGAGAAAAATTCATCATGGTAGAGATAGAGAGTAATGGGGAGGGTGGGAAGAGAGTTTGTATTCCTGCTGTTTTACATAGGAATGCAGCCTTTCCCAATCAAGTGACACCTAAACTGAGATCTAAATGAAACTTCCTTCACCCCTTTCCAGCCAGATGGGACTCATTATTGTTCTAATGAATTTGTAGCACAAATTAACTTTTGTATTTGCTTATTCCTCTGCCTGGAGTACTCTTAATAGGTAGCCATGATTTAAATAAATGTTTGTGGGGTCAGGGTCAGAGGAGAGATTATAGTGAGCTGTTATCTGGCAAATGAGGGGTTCTTCTAGAAATGCAAAGGATGAACCTAACTGCTTCTGAGTTATCTTGATAATCCCAACTGAGACCTTTGTGTTTCTTTGATAATAATCATCTAAATTGAGGCCCATCACATGCATACACATGTTACTTGGATCTCTTTGAAGACTGAGCCCACTGAAATTATTTTGTTTCAATTGCTTCTTCACAAAAATTAATTTGAACTAACTGTAACAAACAACTAAATCATCTTCATCTTGGGCTAAATTAACAGAACACTTAGCCTAGATGGTTTCAAGAGCAGACATTTATCTTCCAGTTCTGAAGACAAGAAAGCCCAAGATCAAGGCAGATGATGTCAGGTGAGGGCATGCTTCCCAGTGTGCAAATGGCCGTTGTCTTGTGTCCTTATTCACTGTGTGTATCTTGTAAGGACACCAGATCCATTCAGGGGTTACTCCCTAATAATCTCCCCAAGACCCATCCCTAGAGGTCATCACATTTCAGATTTAGGCTTCAATATAAGAACTTATAGAGAGATGAACTACATGTAACATTTTGTCCATTGGACTAATAAAGCCCAGTATCCTATCACATTACCTGTATTATAAAGAAAAATTGGAAAATTTTGTGGTTAAGTAGAAGTCTAGAGCAGAGTTTTTTGTTTTTTGTTTTGTTTTGTTTGTTTGTTTCTTTTGAGACAGGATCACTATGTGGCCTTGGCTGGTCTGGAACTTGCTAAGTAAACCAGACTGGCCTTGAACTCACAGAGATTCACCTACTTCTACCTCACATACCGGAGCATCCAAGCCCACCCTCTAAAGCAATTTTTAAAAACAATCAAAGGGTATATTGTTGCTGAAGCTTTTTAAAAAACTGCACATTTATTGACTGTATATGAGTATAGTATTCATGTGCTTAGCTGCTGATCTTTTCCTAAGTACGTGGAAAATATTTTACACTGTACACTTGCTTGTAAACCAAATTGATTTGGTTTATAAAGAAAACATAACTCAAGTACTGAGCAGCAAACTGCTGGTGTAACTCTAAAATGATTATACAAAAAATAAAAGTAAACCTTATTTTTGCTGAGCACACCATGTGTCTTCATGAGAAAACATAGTGGTTCAGTACCACCCACACTGAGCCATGCCTTCCTGGCACAGCTGCAGCTGGTGTAGCTAACAGATCTGCTACTACAGATTTGGTGTTTTCGATGCCTGACGTGGGTCATTTCTACCATAGTGTTTATCTTTCTTTGTTTCCCCTCATCCTTTATTTATATTTTATAGATAATGGTGCTTGGAACATAATTGGTCTGGTTAGTTAAAGATCATCTTTTGTAGTGGTTTTCAAGAACAGAACAGAAGTGAAATTCTTAAATATTACTGAGACATCTTTTCCAACAGCAAGTCTAACCTTTTTTACCCATCTTTCCTGAGATGACGGAACAGATTAGCTTTGCCAAGTTTTCTTTTAGCTCATTGTGCCCTCCAGTGGAGAAAACATAGGGCAGTGAAACAGTTCAGGTAACGAATGGTGGGAAGAAGAGCACTAAATACATCCACGTACCAGCCAAGCAGGTGACTGTTTTCTGCATCCCAGAATACGATGGTAGATCTTCTTTTGTGATTCGTTAACTCCCAAAGAGGGACTGATGATGGTCAGTGCTTTGACTTGACACTTCTTGCACAGTGCATTGTGGCCTTTTTGTCCTGTGTTACAACACAATTTATTAAAGATTAGATAACTCTAGTAAGAGGAGAAAGAAGGTTTTTCCCCTTCAACAATGAACTCAAATGGTAACTTTAATAACCAAAGAAAATCTTACTTTTATTTAGTGGCTATAAATAAGAAACATTTTGCATTTTGCTGCACTTCGTGTTTTTTCAAAGCACTCAGAATATAAGTATTTGGCTACTACTCTTCCCAGGTCATCTGATGTGATTGGTGCATGGTCTCCTGGTGACAGTGGACTTATTGATGTGAACAGTGTCTGCAAGTGATTGAGTCGCTGACAGAATCGGCTCTAGCACTCACGCAGCTGTGGTCCAGGGATGCTGAATTCTGCAGTATAGTGGTATGAACATTGTGTCTTCTAGAAGGGAGAGAGAACTGGCTCACTAAGGGAGGCTTAAAGTGGAAGTTTCTAGATATGTCGTAAGCCTACAGAGGCTCAATATGACTGATTTCAGTTACAAAAAGTCCTTTACCTGTATTTTTGTTTACATGATGAATTTTGTTTTTAAGATTGGATGAACTATGATAATATACTCTAAAGAGTGCTGTTGATTATGGAAGACTGTTAGAAATTATGCTGACAGTGACTTCTATTTAGATGAAGCTTTTTTGGATTTTAGCTAATATTTAGAATTCAACACATATTTCGGTCTCACAAAAGGCCCAGTGCAAAAATACTTTTTTTTTATTGAGTGAGTTACTTCTGTCCTTTGAAATTCTTTAAGGCTTCTGTTGGATTTGTGGAATATCCATAAATCATCTTTCGTCCTAGCTACTTTTGTTAACTTGACACAAAGTTAGAGGCATCTGAAAGGAAAGAACCTCAATTGAGAAAATGCCTTTGTAAGACCCACCTGTAGGACATTTTCTTAATTAGTGATTGATGGGGGAGGGCCCAGCCCATGTGGGTGGTGGTACCTATCGCTGGGCTTGAGGTCCTGGGTTCTATAAGCAAGCAGGCAGAGTCAGCCATGATGAACAAGCCAGTAAGTTGCACTCCTCCATGGCCTCTCCATCAGCATCTGCCTCCAGGTTCCTGCCCTGTTTGAATTCCTGTCCTGACTTCCTTCAGTGACAGATGACAATATGGAAGTGTAAGCCAAATAAACCCTTTCCTCGCCAATTTGCTTTTACTCATAGTGTCATTGAAGCAATAGAACTAAGACATCTTTTAATCTTTTGAAAGCATCTACTATTTCGTAGCAATTTTCTGGTTTTAAAATATAACTTTTAGTAATAGAGTAATACACCTTTTAAATTTAGTTTTGCAGAGATTTTTGTCTTCATAAAAAAGTTACTAAAGTTTGCACTGCAGTTAGATATTATGAAATTAGTATCTAGCTCTTAGAGTCCCAAGTAACATATGTGATATATTTAGCAGGTGTGGTGTATAAATTGGAAGAAAATATTCAGGCTTTTAAGATGGGTAAAAAAAATTCCTTCTTTAACTCTGACTGCAAAGGTGGTGATTCTGAGGATGCCCACAGAGCTCTTAGGCCCAGGGCAAGGCTTACATCACTCATTCAGCCTGGCACAGGAAGCCATGGCTTCCAGCTGCAGCGCTGAGGTGAGTGGGATGAGAGAAAAGTTCCAGTGAGAAATACAATGGGTTGTCTTTAATTGGAGTATTAGTCAGTTTAATAGAAGACACATTCAATCAAGTTATAAGAAATGATGTATTTCCAGACTGTTTATTTCTTGTGAAATATCACAGTTTTCCTTATTGCAGCCAGAAAGCCGTTTTTGCGTTCTCTCAGTAATTTGAGATGAAGACAGTTCTGTTCACTGAAGGCATTATTGGCCAATAGGACGTTTAGTGGTAATGAAAATACTGTCTCTGTGTTGTACAGGTAGTTAGGAACTACTGAGCACTTGGAGTGTGGGTAGTGTGATTTTTTTTTTTTTTTTTTTTTTTTAAATTTCTTATTTGACTGAAAGTTGGTAGTCACATATATCTTATGGTTACCATATTGGACAATTTAGAGTTTTAAGTCTTTCTACTAAGGTGCTGTGTACATCAGGGATCAAAATAAGACTATGATAAGGTGTGAGCATTTCCCTCTACCCTCTGTACATTGATGGTCCTGTATCTAAAAAACCCTACAAATTGTGTTTGCTCTTTGGTAACCTAGAACCCTGGAAGTTTGCTTTTGTCCTTTTGGATTAAAATATAGATAGAGTATGACAAATGACAGGAGCCCAAGTGACCAATGAAAATATGATAAAGACATCAGTGAAACAGTTCTTACATGTACCCAACCCAAATGCCCTTAAGTGTAGCAAGTAGATCTTCATACTCTAAGAGTAACTTGACTATTAATAGGAAACAGTTTGTGCTTATGTCTGGTAAATAATGATAACATAGTGCTTTATGCTTTCAGAGGAAGTTGTAATTCCATTTTCTTGGGTTATCCATTTTATTGATGAATCATGCTGTAATCAAGGTTTTAAGGTTCCTCTAGACAACAAACAATTGTTGATCACTTAAAATTGTATGCAGATTTTTATGTTGTGTTGGAAGAATAGTTTCTTCCATGGTGGAACTAATAACTAGTGGTACTAAAGTGGAACACAAAACTAGATACGGTGTACTCACGATGTACTATTTTGTAGGTGCAGGTGAGCAGGGAGAACTGGTATGACTATGAGCCCTGAGGGGGTCAGGAGTTCTCAGGTAAAGAAGGTAGGGTAAGCGCGCTGCATTTCTAAAGAGAGGGTGTGAGAGGAGAGGAAAGTGTCTGTGCTCCAAGTAAGCTGAGGCACTAGTTAGTGCACAGACGATGCCTGAAGATTCAGGTGCACCAAATTTATCCGTGGTCTTATATCATCCTGACCTTGTTTTTCTTTTTGCTCACTCTGAAAAAAAGCTGAGCTAAAAATAGCTCCTGGCACAGTGATGAAGCATCCAAGTGACAATTTCAAGGAGAAAATTTAAACCAGATTAAGGTGCTTGGAAAATACTAACTCGTAGAATATTGGAAAATTGGAAAAAGCATCTTATTCACTAAAGCAGATCAATAGTGGTCTACCCTTACTTCCCCATGAAAATGGAAACTCCAGGAGCTCTACCCTTGTTTTTTATTCTTGTTTTCTCAAGGTCTGGAAGAGTGCTTAATACCTATCTGGAACTCAGTATATATTTGGTGAAAGTGAATGAAAGGATGGATCCTAGATTATTATTCTAAAAGTCACTGTGAGGGTCAAGAATTAAGACATTTCTGTTCTTTAGATTGGTCTTTTTTAGTGTCTCAGCTTCTTATTGCTGCATAACAAATGATCCCAAATACAGAGAATGTCCCTCGGTCAGTGCCCTGTTTTCCTCCTGGGAGTGTTTCTTAGCTTAGTGTTGTTTTCTGAGACTGTTAACTCTTCCACGTGGGCTTGGGCTTCCTGCTCTGCTGATGCTTTTCTTTTTCATGAGAAATGGGTGCATTTCCATGTTTTGCCTATAGGAAGCAATGTTTTGATGCCCTGAAGTTTCTGTTCTGTTGTTTGGTTTGTAATCATTTGAAATGCTTCTGTCCCAATGCAAGCTGGTAGTACTTTTAGTGACACACTTTTCTTAAAGGGTTTCAGAACTTTCTGTGAATTTTATTTGGAGTTGATTATATGTCCCCAAACTCACATCCATAATTCCTTTCCAAGACAGATGACTCTTTGGATTTGTTAGTCTGTTGTAGAAGGTCCTAGAGATTCTTAGAAGTCAGATGTGTAGATGAATAAGTTCTAGACAGCATCTTAAGTCCTTTCAGGTTCTCAACAAGAAACTGTAATGGACAAACTCTTTTGAGTTTTACTGGGAACGCTTTTCTTGTTGAGAATCTTTGCCAGTTGAAGAGACTATCCACAGCACTGCACTTCCTCTTAATTCTGCTTAGAAGTTAAGGCTCTCTTTTTCATTGACTTCTCTCTTCCTGGTTTTATGTATAGATAAAATAAACCAATTGCCACTTTCAGTGTTCTGTATGGAATAAACATGCTGGTAGGTAGGTATTCCATCTTGGAGTAGTCTTGCCTGACTCCCACTGCTGTGTGCTGTATGAACTGTGTGTTCTGTTTTAGCAGCAGTTTTTCATGGTTTTGCTGGCTTTTGCTAACAATGTGTTTACCATTTTTTCCAGTCTCTGTTGGTTGTTAGATCTTGAAGTTTGATACTTCATGTTTCAAGTGATTGGGATTTTTTTGTTTGGTTTCTTTAGGTAGTGTCTCATGTAGACTTAGAGTGGCCTTGAAACTAGGTATATAACTGAAGCTAGCTTTGAACTCAGAATCCTCCTGATTCCATCAGGAATTAAGTGCTGGGATTATAAGGATGTGCTACTAATGCCCAACTAGGTGGTGGTTTTGGTACCTCACTCTTATTTAGGTATCATTTTCTATCTCAGTTACTGCTACTGAAAAACATACTACACTTACAATGTGATTGCTTAAAGTGACAACCATTTCATTGCAGTTTGGTGGCTCCAAAAATTAGGCAGGGCTCACAAAGATGCCTCACCCCTGTACCATATAGGATCAGCAAAGATGGCTTTTCTGAGGTAGGAAAGGACCCTACTTTTGTGGGACCTACTTCTGATTGCCAGATGACCTAAGATGGCCTTATTTATATCTGAAATCTTGACTTCCCTCCACAAAGCTTCTCATTCAATAGGTTTGGCTTATGAGACAACATCTTACTGTATAGCCAGGTTTGCCAGAGTTCAAGGTAATACTTCTGCCCCAGCCTCCTACTTGCTGAGATTACAGGCCTGAGCCACCATACCCAACTTTATTCAGATGCTTTGAATGAGAATTTTTTATGTGGCCTCTTAAGGCCTGGACTGGACTAGAGGAACCAAAACATTGATCAAAGCAAGTTACAATCTAAACAGGAGAGTTCATTCTGTCTTTTGATGGGAGGAATTGCAACTTTATTTTCTAGGAGGGCATGTGGAGGGGGAGAAATTGTTATGGCTATCTTTAGAGTAATCTGTTGCACCAAATAAGTATAAACTTTGGGGGTTTACTATAGGTGAGAAGTTAATAAATGAGATGATAGATGAGGTGCCTTTCATGTATCTGCCTCATAGATGTGGTTTGTTTGGCTTGTGTAGAATTACAAATACAGTTACCAGTGCCTTTTCAATTAAACAGTTGAAAGATTTCATCCAAAAGGTTGTATGTCTTTCCTCTTTAGAAAAATGCTAATCTTTCTTTGGGCCTGCATTACCATCTGACTAGAAATTGCCTACTTTGTATCCTTTTATTACCATGCTGATCCCTGTGGTGTCTTAGTTTCCACTCTTTGCTGCTGTAAGGTATTATATTGAACACATTAGCTGTGTTAGGTAAGACAGAGCAAGGAGATGGACAGTGGTCAGCTAGATGATCAAACAATAGAATTAGAGATGGAATGAAGCAAAGATCTGGGCAGGAAGTAACTGGTATGTGATGGTAGAGTTGAGCTTTTAAAAACTGAACAGGGAGACTTAATGAAGAGTTATTGAGTAGAACCCTTAGAGGGGGGAGGAGCCATTCATTGGACACAGTTGGATCACAGCATTTCAGAAAGTAGGACAGTGAAAAGAGCTACAAGTGGGACTGGGCTTAGTGTCTTTGGACCTGTGATGCAAACAAGTGGAAAGTGATGGCAGAAGCTAAAAGGTGGGCAGAGGCAAAGTTGTGAAGGAGCCTGTAAGAGGTACACAACCTTTGGGTTTATTCTGAGTATTGGAAGTCATTTGAAAGATCCCAAGAGGCATAGTGGTGTGGTCCTTCTTTTTTTTTTTTTTTTTTTTGTGGTCCTTTATTTTATCTATTTATTTCTTGCTGCTATATTGTGAGTAGACTGTACTGTCTGAAAGTGGAAGCAGTATGAACATATAGGAGCCTTGCAGACATGTAGGGGAATATGAATAGTGGTGCTTTGAATCTGATGCTGTGAGGGTGAGACGTTGTAGTACATGGTGTGAAGGTGAGAGGATGTAGACAGGTCTTATGGTGGATGGGTTGGATATGACATATGGGAACAAGAGTCAGTGACAACTTTGGAGCTGTTGATTAGTGTAGATGACTGAGTTGTCCTATAGCATGTTTTGGCAGCTTGAAGTGGGAAGCAAGAACATTATCTTGATCATTATTAACTTTGCAAAGACTTCTACAAAAATAAGATCAACAGTAAAAACCTCATAAAGCAGTTGTTTATTTTATAACTCTTAATGTGTTTTCTTATCGTAGCAAACTCTTCATTATGTAAGTGGAGAAAGCACATGGCTATATTTTGGAGGATATGTTTGTATTTAATGTGCAGCTGTTTACTGTTGAACATGATCAGAAATTAGGAAGGGCTTGTTATTCTGTTGGCTATGCCTGGCATGTTGACTTGCTTTCTATCTATTTCAGTTGGATATGTTTATAAAGTGTCAAGTACAATTCAGTATTTGTGTTTTGTTGTTATGGAGAGTTAATTCAGTTTTGTTATTAAGAATGGTTGCATGCATATGTGTGCCTGTGGTCCCAAGAACTTGGGAGATTGAGGCAGAAAAATGACTTAAACTCATTTGAGACCAGCATAGGCAAAGTTCAAGCCACTATTTAACTAACACCAGAATCATAACTGTAAGACAGGTTGAATGAATTTTATGAATGAATATTCTGTGTGTGAAGTCTTGGTTACGTTTGCATTTTAGCCATTAGCTGTTTATTGTAAATTTGGTACAAAATGAGATACTAGAGGGTTTTTTTTTTTTTTTTTTTTTGCCCTTCTCTTCCAAGTTATGACAACATTCTGACTAGATTAACTGCCTAAGTCACCTGGCTTAGAAATAATTTACATTTATCTTTAAATTCTTATTTTAAAAGGATATTATCATGAGATGGTGATAATACTAGTCTATTTTATTATAATGGGACTGAGAGAAGTAATCTTTTATAAAAGGGGAGTTAATAGTTTATAATTGCTTTCACCATTTATTTTACCTAGTTTTAGAAAGTGAAAAGCATTTAAATGTAAATTCAATATATACTATATAGAAAATATAACTGATTTAAAAACATATATACATTTTGCCAGCAAGATGATTGATTTTTTTTTTCTTCTTTTTTGTGAAGCTGTGAGTTAAAATGTCCTGGTGAGTGAGGCGTTTGTATTCCAGTGGTGTAGCAGAACCAGACAGGTCTGCAGCACACTGGTCTATTTTTAGACCTGGGTTGCCATTTTTATCCTGCAGAAATATTCATCAGTATCTTGCTGACAGGCCATCAGTTTTATAAATGTGCCATCCAGACCAGATTGTGCTCTTCATCTCATTCCCCCAATTCCTCTTTTCTCTTTGATTTGTTCATACAGCTGTTTAGAGGAGAAGAGGTTTTTATTTCAATTCATTATTAGATACTTGAATTCAGAGATTTTCAGCATCACACAGTTCATTCATCTCCCTGCTGCTGTTTACTCATTTCTGCTTATTGTTTAGTCTGAGGAGCTGTTGCAGATCATTATGAAAGTCAGGAAGAAAGCTGTGTATAGAAGGGGCTCTCTGTGGCTGCATGCAGTTTTTGGCTACCTTCTCCAAGTGTGTTGCTTTATGTATATGTTCATTTATTTCTTTGTCTCACACTTGGGCTTGGCATTTACTCAGTTTGCTTTCTAATGGTGCTGAGGGTCAGATCAGGAGCCTTGTACATGCTGGGTAGGCTGTCCTAGGCAGTATCTGGTGCTCTGAAGTTGAGCACACAATCTATCTTTGTCTTGTTTGGGTTAGAATTCAACAAAAGACTACTATAAACTGATAGGCTTAGAAACACAAATTTACTTCCCACCATTCTAAAGGCTGTGGGGTCATGATAAAGTCATAGTGTCTGTCAAGGTCCTGGATCCTGGGTCCTGGTTCATAGATGTGTCTTCTTTTGTCTGCATTTTGACTCAGAGGATATCTCAGTGTCCTCACATGGAAGAAGAAGCAGATGAGTGAGCTCCTTTGTCTCTTCCATTCATCCATTCTTAAGAGCTTTGTCTTGATGTCTTCATCCCCATCCAAAGGGCTACCTCCAAACACCCTGACCACAAGGATGGACTTTTTAACATGCATACAAATTTGAAAAGACACAAAGCATTCAGACCATGGAATGGGCCATGGTGTACCTTTGTTCTTTATCAGAACGCCTTATTCCAGGTAGTAATCTTGTAAGGTTTAGATAGTTGCCAGTTAATGACCTTTCTAGTAGTTCAGCATGTCATATCTCCTCCCAGGCCAGAGAAAGGACTCAGGTCCCATCTCATTCTCTTGGTCATTAATTAAGAGTCCTGACACTCTTGGCCTGAGTTTGACTCATGGTCATGAACTCAGTTCATGGTCCTCTAATTCTGCCAATATTTTACTTGTTGCCCGACACTACCATTGCTCTCCTTTTATAGACGAATGGATTTAGGTTAGAGAAGTAACTTAGACCAGTGTTATTTGTCCTTAAGGACAATAAAAAGAGGCAGCTGATGAGATGGTATTTCAGACTGGAACACGCACCCAAGAACCTTTCTTGCTGGAAAGTATGAACTCCTGACTTTGGTCCACAAAGTAACTGTGAGTGGCAGTATTTAATCCTTAAAGAGAGATCCAGTGGGAGACTCTGGTTCTGGGGCTCTTCCTGTGTTTGCCTCCCCAGCACTGGGATTACAATAGCACACCCAGCTGGGGTGAAAACTCAGGTCCTTCTGACCACCATTTTACCAAATGAGCTATCATTCCAGCTCCAGCATATTTTATGATGTAATTAATGATTAGTGAAGAACTAGACTCTTGAGTTAGAGAACTTGTATGTGTGAATGTAAATGCATTATTTGGCTTCTCCAATTAGGACGTTAATTGGGGATTGGAATCCTAGAAGCCACATCTGATGATTGTTGTGGGCCATAAAGCTTAGAAGTTGAAGTTATTAAAAGTGGTTGGTGTGGATGGAGAATAAAGAAGAATGTTTCTGTCAGTTTGCGGAGTAACAGGCACAGGAAGCTGACTCCCTGTTGTGTTCCATTTAGGAAACAGGAAGCAGTTTGGCTGGAGGGGAGCTGGTTTAAGTAATAGAGAAAAATAAAGTGGTATTTAGCAACATCAGATTGATGAGAAAGACATTGGGACATTCATTTAAGTATAGTTGCTAAATCCATCTGTGCGGGTTCATAAAGTAAATTCCTAGTATAGGAGATTCATGTTCTAGTGATTAGATTTGGCACAGTATGGCTTTTGACAAGTTGTTAAACTTCTGAGATGGTTCTTCATCTATAAAATTAAATACTATCACAGCTCCCCTTCTTTCTTTCTTTCTTTTTTCTTTTTCTTCTTTGTTTAATTTTCATGAGGTTGTCTGGGCAGTTTGTAAGGACACCTTGTGGGCTGCTGAAACAACTTGTTAAGATGGCGTTTGTAAATTGTTTGCTACTGTTTGACACATGTTAGACACTCAGCAAACTCCAGCTTATGTGAAAGGCCTATTCTAGCCATGAGAGCAGTCCAAGTACAGACTTCACAGTATGGACTAATACAAAGTGAACTGAAGTTTACTTCTAACTTATGGGACTGTGAAGCAAGATTAATTGCAGTTTCCTTGAGAAAAGGAGTATTATAGTAATTTTCCTTTTTATCTTTTCTCCTCTTTTGATATTCCTCATCTCATTGCTAACAGTTATTGAGAATTTACTGTGTATGGGTACTTTGGCAAACACATGATATACAATGCCTTGTTTAATATTTTCCCAGTCTAGTGTGGTGGTTATTCAATAGTTGTTGAATCTTTACCAGGATTCTGTGACATAGACAGTGTTAACTTTACAAATCAAGACACAAACAGTAGAAATGGGCAGAGTTTGGGGTTTGAACCTGGCTAATTGTTCATGAGCTTAGTGATTTATTTTACTGAGTATATATTAAAATAACAGAAGCCTAAGCCTTTTGCATATGGTGTCTTAATAGTCCTGCGACTCAATGGCAGTAACTGTTCAGATCCCTGCTCTCTGCAGCCTCCTCTGCTCTGCCCTCACCTTTTGGATAAGGAAAGCTATGAACAGTTTGGCTTTATGAAATCACTTGGCTTCATGAGGATTGATTGCCTTTTAATTCTTACACAGTGTCTGCATTTTTAAAGAGGACATGCCATTAACGAAATGAATCATTGCTTGGAAAGGCCTTCAGTTAACCACGCAAAGTGACAAAATCAGGCAGCAACCTTATCTTGAAGCTGGCTGGGGATTCACCTCTGTTAGAGGATCCCGTTTTTCAGTTCTTCTTGTCTCTGTTCCGAACTGATGGGAGCAGTAGTGTGAGGTGCTTGGGTATTTCCTGTTTGCTTGTTTGAGTTAGGTCTGTGTTTTTAAATGGCATGCTGTGGCTCAGTATCTTGTTGGCTTAAGCAAAGAGGTAGTGAAAGGTAAGGTGGGAGAGGGCTGCTTGTGGGAACCTGTAAGAACTCTGAGGGACATGGAAGATTATATTGCTTTAGGACTGTAGTAAAGTGGACATCCACATTCTGTACTGAGGAAAAAACTGGATATAACCCCAAATTTTGGAGTTATGGGACATGTTCATGTGTCTAGGTTTAGTCATAAATTTAGTTTTTCCTAAAAATAATTTTTAACTAAATTATGACTAGAGAGAAAAAGCTCCTACTGTCTGTTCTTATTTTATATCACTTTCACTATTCCCTTTTTAATAAAAATGCAGGAAGTTACTGGTGTTTTATGAACCCGCACCCTGCATGCTTCTCTTCTTTGTTCTTTGTTAAATATGAGCTGGCATATGTTAGACTACGTTAGCATTTGCTCTGAGGACTTCAGTGCTTTCTAAATTCAGCTCTGCTCAGCCTGTAGACTGTTTGCTTGAATCAATGGAGACTGCTATTTTTAGCAACAAAAGGGAATTGAAATAGCAATTTTCTTCCTATGCAATAGATCCCCAGGAGGAATACTGATGCAAGCCTCTGTCATTTTCTATCCCTACCATGGCCCAAGCACTCGGGAAAGGCAGCTGTCATGGTTTGTGGCAGTATTAATCTTTAATCAATCGAGTGTTTTCTTCATTCAGGTGTTGCAGAGGAGTTGGGAGTCACAAAAGGAACCTGCTTGGAAATAACTAAGCTCATATGCATGGGCTCTGCAGTCAGAGTTTAGTGGGCAGAGGCAGGGAAAAGATGGGAGAGCTAAAAATAGCACGCTTGCTTCCAGTGTTTCTCTAGTCTATTTTTGATGTTTGATTTTGATAAGGTTGATTGGGCTCTTACTAAAAATATCTGTTCCTAGCAAGTTGAGGACAAAAAAGAGTAGAATATTTTTAACCTATACAAGCTAAAGTACTTTTTGTTGACTGTATAAAATCTGGAAGTAGAGTCCTGGTCAGTTGCCAGTATTTTATGTAATCTGTAGCAAGTGAAACACTTCTGGATGCCAAGTTGGGATATTCTTTATAGTTGTCAGTTCTCATCTTCTCAGACGCTTGCAAATGTGGGTTCTGCTGTTCTATTTATCTGTGCAGACATAAGCCTTTTAAAAGTCCCCTTTCCCCATCTCCTCTCCTTTCTCACCTCAGTCTACTCATGGCCATCCTTTGTACTTCCCCAACCCACAAGGGAGCTTTTTTGTGTATGTCGGAAAGTGTCTAAATGTATCCCCTTACTCCATAGCAAAATGTGATCTGAGGATACCCACTGTTAACCCAAGAAGCAAGTCTTAGGGATGAGAATAGTGGATTTAGAATCCTTTACTAATCTAAAATGGGTACTTTTCCTCTTCTAATTCTGTTTGAAATGGGTTACTGCAGACCAGCTCCTTTCAAGAAAATCCATAGACTCCTTTGAAAGTATATATCTAACAAGTTCATTATAAACAAGCTAAGCATCTTGAAATTATATTTTTTAAAAATCTTGTTTTAGATGATTGAGTCTTGTGTGATGCTGAGAGGAAGTGCAGTGTGTTATTTCCAAATAAGGAGTGAATGAAGCAGTGAGGTTTGTTGCAAGAAGCCAACTTTCCATTCAGAATCTTGTTCATTCATTCATGTATCCATCCGTTCTTCAGCAAAGCCTCAAGAGTCATCTTGTTAAGATAATTTTAAAAAACCTCTATTTTATGTCTGTAAGTTGTTTTACATATATATATGCATGCCTGGTATCCATTGAGATCAGAAAAGGGCTCCCTGGAAATGAAATTATACATGGTTTATAAATCATCATGTTGGTACTAGGACCAAACCCAGATTGTCTGCAAGAGTCACAAGTGCTCTTAACTATTGAGCTGTCTTGAGCTGTCTTTCCAACCTAAATTATCTTTTTGTTTTTCTTTTTAAACCAGTGACTGCACTAGCAGTTAGATTCTGGAGACTCAGACAGACCCTGTCCTGTGGAACCCTAAGTTATTAATGTCATAAGGATAATCATAGAGAATTGTGAGATCTTGATAGTCTGGTTGTCAAGGAAGGGTAAAGAGAGCAGATGTTCAAGTGAAACTCTCCAGGATGGAAGAAGAACACTGCCATGAGTATGTCTCAGTCCATTTGAGCTGCCAGAACAGCTGCAGAAATTTAGAAAGCCAGAAACTTGAGTCCTCATGGTGCTGCATGCTGGAAAGTCCACGATCAAGATGCCAACAAGCTTGCTTGTATTATGAAAGTGTTCTCCAGTTCAGTGACTTGCTGTAGCCCTGGAATACAGTTTCTTTGCAAGGCAGGGGCAGAGGGCAGAGAGACTAAATTATGGCTGCATGCTTCTGTGAAGCCCTGATGAATTCCATGCAAAAAGGTATTGTCCTCATGGTGTAAACACTTCTTAAAGGCCCCATATTGGTCTATTATCACATTGGTCATTGAATTTCAACACCTCAATTTTACAAAGAACAAATTCAAACCATAGCATAATATAGATTGAGAGTAAAGAGGATTGAGGATCGTGTTTGTGAAGAGAGTGTTACCTTGCAGGGAGTGGACACATTCCAGCATGACTGGTGTGAGGTTAAGGACCCCATGCCAAGGACTTGGTAAAGGATGAGGGTAGGGGAGTTCTTCATTCATTCATTCACTCATTCATTCATCCACAAAACATTACTAATCATCTCCTTTTGGAGTCACTGGCTTAGCAGTTTGACTGTGGGGACAGACGGACATGACTGACAAGTTTTAGGCAGGAACGTGACATTTGGATTTGTACTGTGGAGTGATCACTTTGGCCCAGGAGAGAGAATAAGGGAGGAATAAGAAAAAAAGAGATGCACATGCACTAGAAGTTGTTTTAGGAGTGCCTATGAGGGACAAATGAGAGTTTTGCTAACTTTGTATGCAGAAGAACCTTACTTTTTGGAAAGGCAATGCCTGCACATGACTGAAAAATGTAACAGTAAAACGAATTTTAAAAAATAAAAAAAACCAAAAACTTCCTCTAACTTTGTAGAAGCTGCTGCCAGCAGACCCTTGATTTAAAGTGATGGTTTGGCTGGCTTCCTAATTTAACAGTGGGGTTTAACTGTCCTGACAGTGAGTGTGGCCTAATCTTAGTGAGAACCACAGTGTTATTTTATATAAAACACAACTTAAAACTCATTATGAAGTTATAGCTTTAAAACAAACAGGACATTTCTTGTCATCCTTCTTTAAATCATGTCTTCATTTTTCCCCCTACACTCATCAGATGATTTTTTCCTTTGATTGACTAAGAATTACTTGTTTGTGTTGTATATTATGAAAAGTATATTACTGAGTATATGTCCTGAAAAGCAGAACCTCCCTCCAATTGTCTGACCATTGTATGTAACCCTGATTATTATAGAGCAGAGGCGCATAAGAGAGGCCCACCACTTCCAGTTTCTCCCCCCCCCACACACACAATTTTTTTTTTTAATTAATGAAAGAAAAGATAAGTAAAACCATTGATTTTCATCCTAACATAAGGAACATGATAAGGAAGTGTAATCTTATCCTGGATGGTATACTAAAACAGAAAAAGACATTCAGTGACATAAGGAAAGTTTGACTAAAGTATGGAGTGTAGATGCCATGTTGTTGGTTTATGGATTGTGACAAGTGTAGCATAGTCACATAGGGTGTTAACAGAACTGGGACTAAGGGTAGAAGTTACTGTTTGTACTAGCTTCACTTTTAAAAAATGTACATCTAAAGCTATCTGAAAAATTAAAAATGTATTTTAAAAAATTTTAAAAATGTTTATTAAAGTGTCTCCATGTGTCTCTTTTTTTCCTTGGGAAGCTTTTGCCAAGTCTACTGTTATACTGAGGCAGGAAAACATGATCTAAAAACATGAGCTTCAACACAGGAGGGAGGCAGGAAAATTCCACAATGGTGTCCCAGCATCTGGTGTAACAGGTTAAGTAAGTGGTTTATAGCATGCAGGAGGAGGAGAGCTAGGGTGCTCTGGGAAGGTCATTCCTAAGAGCTGGACCTGGGTCAGTTATGTGGAGAATTGTGTCAAGAGGTTGTTAAAACAAGGATGTATAGATCTGTAATGTCAGCACTAGGGCAGTATAGACTCAAGGATGAGAAAGAAGGTCCTCCCATATGGGGAGGGGGAGGCCAGTTGGGTTTACATGAGACCCTGTTGTAAAGAAGCAAGCAACAGCAAAAGTGGGGGATTTTTAGGGAATCTAAGAGGATTTAAAAAAGACCACAGAAAGGAGGAGGGACAAATTTGTGTCTAGGAAAGATAGAAAGTTGTCTGGAAAGTAAAATGTAATTACAGCCTAGTGTTTGGTTCTATATGGATATTTAACCATAATAATTGTGTAATGAAGACTTTGCCTGGTTTTGTCCTTGTTTCCAGAGTGGGGAAGGAGGAAGGGAGAAGGAAAGGGAAGGTAGGAGAGGCCATGCATGAGCCTGCTCCTAAATCCTTACTTTTTCTTATTCCAGGTGAGTCTTTGGTAGTTGAGGCTAACAAACTGTTCATGCCAGAAAGGCTGTCATTAGAGGTTGAAGCTTTGAGCCTAATGGCCCAACCTGCTGATCTCTAGTTTATAGAGGAGAGTTAAAGATTGAATTCCCTCCTGCATATTTATAAGGAAACCTGAACTTGAGTGGAAGTCCTAGTTGGGAAAGCCATGCATGCTCTGGGAGGCTGTGTCCTTGCTCTGATTGAATTCACTGGGGTGGAATGGAACCTCTGCATGTGAGACCCTCTCCCACTGTACTTACCCAGTCTGCCCTTCAGTTGGTATTGACTTGTATCCTCTGTAACAAAGTGAATTAGTAAGTAGCCTGAGTTAATGTATTTTGAATTATCCAACTTGAGGTAGTTGTGGAAATGGAATCCCCATTCCAAATTATAGCCAGTTGATACCTCTAAAATTGGTGTCTATCAGAAAGAAGTGAGTGAGGGTAGTCTTGTTGAGGCCCATGCCTTCAACCTGTGAGAGATACTAACTTTGTCTTAATCCATTTTTCTTTTTATAATGTTGTTGGGCTTTGAACCCAAGGTCTCATATGTTAGCTGAAGACTCTACCACTGAGCTACACTCTGAGCTTTTTACCAAATTCTGGTTACTATAAGAATGTATTGCGCTGGCCAGCAGTGACGCGCTGCTACAGTTGCTGCGCTCTGGAGTCCGAGGTGGCCATCTGTTTCTCCTGACTGAGTTTGAATCCTGCCTGTGCTTGCTCACAGGGGGAAAAATAAAGAATGTATTGCAGTGTTCGATACAATAAAGACATGCAAGAAAATATGACAGTACAATGCAAAGTTGAGAGTGGTAAAGTGCAGTAGGCATTCAGTTTTGCAGAGTACTTGTTGTAGGCATTAGAGGACAGAAAAAGGTTTCTTTTGCTTTAAGTATTCTAGAACAGTACAGTTCCAGATGGAGCCTGGACGAGGCTCTGAAAGGAGCAAGCAAGGTAGGAATGAGAGTCTGGGATCTTGAAAAAAGTAGAAGAGTCTGAAAGAGAAGAAAAAGGTTGAGTTGAAAATAGCTAGCTAGCATGTGCTTGTCCTTGGCTTGTGGTGTGTTTGTGTGTCAAGGAAAGAGTGCAGGGTGAAATCTGGACCTTTGGGTCTTCAGAGACAAGAGGAGACTTTCATATGCTGGTCAGTTTGTATAGATTGTTTTAAACATTTGTTGCAGAACCCATGAGTGAGTGTTCTTTACAAACAAAATATATTACAATAAAAGCACACACAAACAAAACTATTAAAATAAAATACATGGATCATCTTGGAAACTAGGAGGGAGCCAGTTTTGAGAACTGACAGTGGAAGAAGTATTGCTTTTGAGCTCACATTTATGTTCTGTCTTATGGCAACCAAGTAGTGGAGGAGGGATGCTTCGTGCAGATATTCCAGCTGGTATATGAGGGCGAATTATGGACTCAGATGTCACTTTTTCAGCCTAAGTATTGGATCACAACAATGGTCACTTTTGGCTGTTAACACAGCAAACTATCACTGGACCCAGGTTCTTTATGTGGGCAGACACTATCACTTAGGGAGCATTTGCACACACACAAAAATAAATCCCAACCTCATCAAGTATCTCTATCCAACTATTCAAGAACAGAAGAACATGTGATATCAGAGGAATGCAGATGACAGACTGAGAAAGCAGAAACCCATTACCTAAGATGTTCAGCAGTAAATGAGTTGGGGGAGAAGAAGGAAATGAGAGGAAGAGACAGAGACCATTGTAGATGTTGATGACCAATTTTGCTTTTTTTATGTACTTATTTTTTGACATGAATTAACATGATGTTTGGAACTAAATTGAAAATAAGCTCAGTGGATAAAATCTAAACCATTTGCACCCTCATGTCTGACAATACTCAGTTCAATCTAAGAGCTCTTGGTAGAAAGAGAGAACTGATTTCTGAAAGTGGTCCACACACATACTGTGGCATTATGTGCACTGTGCGTGTGCACGCTCTCACACATACACCTCGACTCACATACACACACATACATGCATACATATATGTAACTGTGAGCCTGTCTATGCACACCCTTGGTCTAAATAATAACCCAGAGACATATTTATTAATAAATGCTTAAGCCTTAAGTGGGCTTGTTCCCAAGTAGCTCATAACTCAGTTATCCATTTCTATTAATCTAAGTTCTGCCATGTGGCTGGTTACCTCTCCTCGGTTTCATTCATCTGACTTCCTCTGTGTCTGTCTCAGTGGCAAATCTTTGGCCTTTAATTCTTTCCCAGAGTTCCTCTCTCTGTCCAGAAGTCCCACCTTACTGTTCTGCCTTTTGCTATAGCATATAGGCTTTTTATTTTAACCGATGAGAAGGTGCCTTAGTCAGGCAAGGAAGGACAGAGACACATCTTCAGTGTACAAAAACCTCACTCCAACACACATACACACAAATACTTTTTAAAAATAAAATGTAAAATCTGAGATGAGGGTGTGATTGTATAGATGGAGTAAGATTAATTTGAAATTGATCACTGGGCCATAGGTACATAATGATTTGTTCCCTGTGTTTTTTATTTTATTTTACTTTACTTTATTTACTTTTCTAAAAAGTTTTTTAAAACTCTGGAAAGATGATGGCTGAGCAGGTACCTCATAAATGTGCATTCCTTTGAGTGGCACTAAGAAACAAATATCTTTTTTCACTTAGTGTAATGTCATATTTAGGTATTGTATGTGTCACAGTTCATGTTACTACTGTTAATTATACATTGTATGCCTATACCTTAGTTTATTTATTCATTATTCTATAGATTAATATTTAGGCTATATTAGCATATAGCACAAACACTAGTAAAGCTACCACTGACATCTTTTTGGTAGACCTTACTTCGTTATTCTCTTGAAGATTGCTGGCTTGTAAGGCAAACATCTCTAAATATATTGACAAATAGTTTTTCCAAAGATGATTGTGTCAGTCTGGTACTACTGATAAGGTATGAAGTCCATCAACTTCAGTTTCTTTACATCCTTGCCAACACTTGGTGTTTCATTCTTTTCAATTTGAGTTGTTGTATTAGGTAGTTAATTCTAAATTTGAATACTGGTGTTGCTTATTTATGTATGTACTTATTTCACTAGGAGTTGAACCTAGGGCCTCATGCATGGGAAGTTCTGTGTTGTCTCATTAAGCTGCACACCCAGCCATGGATATTGCTCTTTCACATCAGATACTGTACTGGTGTTCTTGGGTGTCATTGGTGGTCTCTAATGGACCACACCCTGTAGTTCTTAAACTAAACTATTTCTCTTGTGTCTCAGTTGTTACAGGTGGCACTGATGGAATTGGAAAATCATATGCAGAAGAGGTAGGTGATTTTCAGAATCTGTTTTAAAAATAAGAAAAATAGAATAATCTGTTTCAATAGTAGTTTTGATTAAAATTTTATTACATTTATTTTGGTTTATTTATTTACTTTAGACAGAGTCTCACTATGTAGCTGTGGCTGGCTTGGGATTCTATGTGGACCAGACTGGCTTTAAACTCAACAGAGATCCTTGGCCTCCTATGTACATATATAGTTTTAAAGACTTTGTGTGTGTGTGTGTGTGTGTGTGTGTGTTTGCATCACATAGGAAACCAGAAGAGGGCATTGAATTCCTTGGAGCTGGAGTTACAGGAGCTGTGAGCAGCCTGATTTGGGTGCTGGGAACTGAATTTGGGTCCTCTACAAGAACAGAGCACTCTTAACTGCTGAGCCATCTCTCTAGTCCACATTTACTTATTTGTGTATATGTGTTTGTAGATGCATGCACATCACAACATGCATGTGAAGATCAGAGGACAACCTGGGAGAGAGTCAATTCTTTTATTACAATGTGTCCTGGGGATCAAACTCAAGTCATTAGACTTGCTAGTATCAGTACCTTTACCCACTGAGCCTTCCTGCTGGCCCCAGTCATTGTGCTCGGGAGAAGCTCTACTACTGACATACACTCTTTCAGCTCTTTATAAAAGTGGTGCTTTGAGAAATGAAAGTCAGTTGTTTTGCAGACAAAATTGATGTCTCCTCATGATTAGATTCAGGGTAAACATTTTAACAGAAATGGTAATAAGAGTGATATTACTCCCCTTGACCTCATCCTATCAAGAGGCAAAAAACACCATGTGCTCCATTATTGATGATGTAAAGGCAAACAATTTATTGAGATGTTGTTTAACAAAATTCTTCATTATAGAAGTAATAGGGTATGTGACATGATATTTTGGGACTATATATACTCCATTTTCTAGCTAATTTTTAGTCTAATGTTTTTTACACCCATTGACAATTTTGCCTGAATTACTTTACCGTAATTTAAGTAGTATTTTTCTAATTTATCTCTTCCTCTGTAGCCTAAGCTAGTCTATAGCTAACACATTATGTATGTAGCTCAGACTTACCTCAAGCTCATGGCAATCCTTCCTCTAGAATTATAGCCCTGAACTATGATACTTGCTTGGTGTTTTCTATAAATAAGAGCTTTTCCTGTCCTTCCTCCTTTGTTAATGTGTTTCTCTTTTTTCTTAAAGTATCAATATGGTCTAATGGATTTTTTAATGTTTTTATAGCAGATTAATTTAGCCAATTACCAGGCCTTGTTATTTTTATAAAAAATGTTCTTTCACAGCCTCATTTGCAATATTGCTTGTTACTTAATAAAAGCTGACTTTAGGATTTATAACTGGGAATTAGTTTACTGAATCACTTATACTTCACATCATCCAGAGTGTTGCTCATTTGTAAATTGTGTGGTGGTTCAGTACAAAGTGTTAAGCCTATTAGTGTTTTTCTCTGCCTCTTTATTTGTGTGTCTCTATGACAAGAACACATTGCTGTGAATGTTTTTCACTCTGTGCAACATTACATAGTATTGTGTGTGTGTGTGTATGTAGAAGATTCTTTTCAAGAAATTCTTTGTTAATTTGTTCATTAACCATGGTTAATGTACTTTATTTGGTTGCCCTTTAATTTTAATACCCGTGTTACTTACTACAGTGATAAAATACTTAGCAAAAGCAACCTAAGACAGGCTTAGTTTGGCTTCCAGTTCAGTGGGAAAGAAGTTATGGCTACAACACCTTGAGGCAGCCAATTATCCCATATATAGTTAAGAAAGCTGTACTTGTGCTCAGCTTTTTATCAGTGATCCCAGGATTCCACGGGTGAAGCTCATGTTTAGTGTGGGTTGTCTCTCCTTAGTTAAACTTTTCTAGAGTCATTCTCATAGATACACTTGGAAATGTGTTTTCCACTGAAGATTAAGCACAAGTCCCAAATGCAAATTTTAAGATTGATGTAGGAACTGCTAATGTTTGGCCCACTGATACTTGTTCTGTGTATCTAACCTATGACAACTTTTTAAATCCTAAACTTCAAATTCCAGAAGTCTTAGATGTATAACAATATAACAAAGTCCACACCATGTAGATAGGCCTAAAATAAAAAGTAGAAGCTACCACCCTTCCAAAGTGGTTTGAGATTTAAATGCTTGGTTAGAAACTTAAGGTTCTGGGCAGTCTCTTGAAAACTGTTCATTTTAGATCATTGGTGTGTGTGTGTGTGTGTGTGTGTGTGTGTGTGTGTGTGTGTGTGATTGAATTATCACCTGGTGAGGTTTATCTTAAAATGGGAGTTCATCTGTGTTTTAGAATAAACTTCAGAGTGTGATTCAGATCTCTCATTGTTTTCAGTTAGCAAAGCGTGGAATGAAGATTGTCCTGATCAGCAGGTCCCAGGATAAACTGAATCAGGTTTCCAACAACATCAGTAAGTTTTTACATTTTAAACCCAAATCACCAAAATAACTCCTCTAAGTCGTGTTTTAGCAGTGCCCAGTGGCACACTCTTTTAGTGTTAAGTAAATGCTGAAACTACCTTTCATACTGTTAATGGCACATCTTAAATTGCTAATATAAAATTTAAAAAATCTTTCTGAGACAGCTTCATTGAGTTCAGCCTTGAACTTGTTACATAGCATATTGTCTTTGAACTTGGGATCCTCCTATGTCAGCATCCTGAATGCTAAGATTATGATTTTTTTTTTTTTTAATTTAGACAGTTTTATAACTCTTAGAAAAAATTTCATGGAATTATTTTAAAACTGTTGTGATTTGATTAAGATGCCTTTTAATGACACATTTAGTTCAAATAAGAGTTAAATTGACTAGTGTGGTTTACTAAAATAAATTATTTTTTAAAATATTCTGGAATATTTTGAATTTCAGTGTTTCCAGATTTCTGATGATGAGATAACGAGTATGCTGTCTGTCGTCAGCACACTTCTTGATGTGATGTATGATGCTTGTATGGCTCGCTGGCTAAGAGTCGTGTGTGTTTCTCAACTTCTGCTAGGTTCATATTTTGTAATGATGAGGTATTATGAAAGGGAGGGTCATTACTTTAAAAACTGTTGCTGGCTCTGAAAAAAAAATGAGTTCTTTCAGAAATTGCTTTCCAGTTGTCATAACTAAGATTACACATAAAATACTAAAATTTGGTTTCCAGTTGTCATACCATGCTGTGGGTTTTTTTTTTTTTTTTTTTTTTTTGCTTTATTTCTTTTAATTAATCATTTTATTCGTTTATATTTCAAATGAACTCCCCCTTCTCAGTTACTCTTCTGCAACTCCCATCCCACTCCCTCTTTGTTTTTGTTTTTGGTGCCTTAAAAGAACTGAAGCTGAAGCTAGAAATGGCATCTGGGTAAGGAAGCTAAGATCTATTCTCAAGACAAGACCTGGACCCTCCAGAGAGGAGTAATGAATGAGTTGCATTTGTAGTTTGTTTAAGTTAAATTATTACAATGGTTGTTTCTAACTGTGACTCATGCTTTAATGACTTCTGATAAACCAACTAATGGAAAGTTCCATTTAGATGAGAGTGGGTTATTATTAATGCCCATCTCACGCGTTCAGCGTTGCACTCTGCATTACTGTTCATGCCTTCACACATGTCCTCTCCTGCGACCACAGCTCTCTGCGAGCTTCACACACGTGTCATTTTCCTACAGCTCTCGCTAGTCTTGCTGAGCAGATTGTATTTTAGATTTTGTCTTCAGGTGGGAAAACGGGTCTGGTTATGGTTTTGGTGCTGAGGATGGAACACTGGGCCGCACAAAGGCTCTGTATTTTCACTAGTTATTCACTAGCCCCAAAGCCAGTTTTAGTTGGATCCTCTTGATATTAAGCATGTGGTGTTCAAAAAACAAATCAGTTTTGAACCTTACTGTAAGTACAAATCTTTACAAACTGAACATTTAATGTGTAGAATTCAATAGATCTTTTGCCATTTTCATGTTTAAGATTACAACTGTGTAAATATAGTTCCAAAGGATCAAGACATGGACTGATTTGCAGTTTTTGCTGAAATATGAATTTGAATGGAGACACAACACCAGTGAGCCTGAGGTGGCCATACCAAGGGGAGGAGTGTAACCTAATGCTTGGTCTTGGTCCTGCCTCATTCTTGAGTATTTAGTAGTTATGTATTAATCACTTTCAGAAGAGTGAGGTATATAGAAATTTAGTCTTAATGAGAGTAACTCCTAGTTGTTACAAATAAAGGTTTATAATCAGAAAGTGGAAATTTTGATTAAATATAATTTTGAATTTTGAAATGTTGATAGGAGTGAATTCAGTGTCCTTGATAGCAAAGAAAGCTACTGTAGGGCAGTCTTAGGAAGTATGTCAGCTTGTGTAGAATTTGAGTGAGTCCGGAAATACAAGTTGATGATATTTGAAATTTTGCTTAACTTACAATTTGAGGTGACATGAATATTGGGCAAAATATGATTCTATTCAAGTATTTTCATGGAAGAAAAGACAGTCATTGAATTGTCCATCGTTAAAAAGAATATTTTGGTTTTTTTTCTGAGTAAAATAGCATTTAAATAGAACTTACAGCAGCAGACCATAAGCTGAAGAAATATACATACGTTGCATGGAATTTAGAAGTAAGTTTTTTTAGATAATGCTTCATATATTTCAAGCTGGCCTAGTGTTCCCAGTAAAGTTAAGGATGCTCCTCCTGTCACCCCTTCCTGAATGCTAAGATTACTACACAGTGAAAGTAGTTCGAGGAACTGAACCCAGGCCTTAGTACATGCTAGACAAATGCTCTACTAATTGAGCTACATTCCTAGCCCTATGACAAGCTTTATTTGACATGTAAATCTTCTTTTTGGGAGGATGATGTTTTCATGAGTGTGTTTGTTTCAGGAGAATAGAGGGACCAGGACCACATATGGACAATGACAGACAAACCGTGTTTCTTTGGTTATACTTTGAATCTCTCTTATTGAATGCTCTGTGGTAACCAGTTGAAACACAGAGATGAACAAACAAATAGGATGTGCATTCTAGTGAAAGAGACAGTGAAAACGAATGATTTAAAAAAAAAAAAACCTAAATAAATAAACACCAGACAGATAGGTAAGTAAGCAAAGGGCTAGTAAGAGAACAACAGAAAAGTTTGTATGGTGAGTTTTGTAACTGACAGGATACCTAATGCCCTATCCAGTAAATGATAGTGACGCCTTGGTGATGGAAGCATCCCCTGGACCCTCCTGGGGATATAATGATAGCAGAATTGTATATGCACAAGGTGCACATGGTAAGTCATCTTCATCTTTCTAATTTTCTTGAGGCTTCTGGTCCATGCCTCTATCTAACACCATTAAGTGTGGCCATCATAGCACCATGTTTCAGTCAGCCCACAGGGATCACAAGCCCCTTTCATGTATATAAGATAACCATCAAATCCTACTTCTCTCCTAAGTGAGTCATACAAGGAAAATTGGCTTATTCTGATTTTCTTAGTGTAACATTAAGAATCCATTTCATATATATTTCTTGTTCTACTTATAAAAAGGAATAAAGGTTACTTTTATGTATAAATTATTAGCCAGGCCTCAAACTCCTCACGCCAGGAATGCTGCACCATAGCCCTTTTAGTTATGGAGGTGAGGGATGGCGGAGTTGGATCATAAGAAGAATTCTCTTGTAAGAAAACCACCCATGCCATTACTGTGTGGATAATAACTTCAAACAGGGAAGCCCAATCTTAGAGGCCTGAAGAGGCCTTTTGTGTTGGCCCTGTCATGGGTTGGGGGAGGGGTCAGATAGCTTTAGCTTTGAGATTCCCCACTCTAAGGATCCAGCTTTCACTTGTCCTATTCAGTACATTCCTTTCACACATGAGATATATTCATCTTATATTGTAATCCAGCAACTGGCACATTTAAATTGCTTGTTAACCAGGGGAGCGTTTTGTCAATAAGACAGACACAAAAGCCTTTCCAGCCTAGAAACTTTTCGAAAATCGTAACTTGAAAGTTCAGTGGCTCACCTTGTCATTTCCGCCTGTATATGTTACAGTGCACTAGGAAGATGCTGTAGCATGCCACAGGACTTGTGCACCACATCTCTACTCAATGCAAATGTGGCAGTGCTTTGTCCCCTAAGTCACCTTTTCAGTAGTCCTAGCATCCCTGCTCCTTGCTGCGTTGTGGGTGTTTCCCACTGAGAAGGAGCTCTGCTCTATGTTCAAAGGACATAGCTACTCACTCCTGTTGCTGATTCTCTATCAGTCACTCAAGTTAAACAAGGCATGTACACTCAGTCCAGTGAGCCAGACTTCCCTCTCACTCTCTTGTGACCGAGAGAGGGGAGACTTGCCAGCAGGAGAGAAGGGGTGGCTTCTTGCTTCTCTCTGTCTAGCCCCATTACCACATAGACTTGGTGTGTATACCTTTAGAAGCAGTTCTTTGTGGATGTGAAGGCAGTTTTTCAGCAGTTGTAAGGCTTAGATAGTTGAAGACTGCAGGTATCTCCAGGTAAGGGACCTATTTCAGAGTTGAGACTGTGTAATATTCTTATTTCATTATCATTGCAAGTCAGGATTACTAATTTGTTAACCATTTTCACCAGTTTGGATTTGTCAAAGAAAATCTGATGTTTGGATGCTGAGCTAGATTTGTATTTACAATAAAGCACAAGACCAGTGACAGAGCGCCTGAGCTCATAGCAATTGGAGCTGGTGGCATTTACAACTCATGTGATTTTGCAGCAGTCAGTTCTTCTGATTGGATGCACTTTAATCAGCTTTGATGAAACACAAACAAAGGCGATTTTGTTGTTTTGTAATTTATCTCCTGGTTGAAACTTCAGGATGGTTCTGATGACTTCATTTCTCCACTGCAAACCTTTTACAAATGGAAATTCTCCTGGTTTCTAGTCAACACAGGAATAAGATTAAGCGTTAATTTCCCTTTTTTAGTCCTTATTCGTGATTATATCAGTGCAACTAAGATATAGAATTGACAAAAACATTTAACAATTTTTTAAAAAACATTTATTGTGTGTTTGTGTGTGTGCTTATACACATGTGCCATCATGGTAAGTGTATGAAGGTATGAGGACAACCTGCAGGAAAGTCAGTTCTCACCCACCACTATGTGGGCTCCTGTCATCATGCTTGGTGGCACACGCCTCTATCTGACAAGCTGTTTTGAAAGCTCTAAATTATAATTGTTTTTAAAAATTATTCCTCCTACATTAATTAGTTAATTAATTTGGTGTGTGTATGTGAGGAAGTAAGAGGATAGCCTGTGGGAGTTGGTGCTCTCCCTCAACCATGTTTTTTCCGGAGCTCAAACCCAGGTCATCAGTCCTGACAGCAGTGCTCTTACCTGTCATCTCAACATAGTTCCAGAATTCTTTGATGCAGTAACAGTATCATTAATTTGAAGTCCTATTACATTTTGCCTGTTTTGTTTACATAAGGGCAACAAGAGGCAGCAAGAAGCACATAAAGCCCTTCATATTTTGTGTTTAGTGTAACTAGAAGCCCACAATGAGAGAGGAATACATATACCCCAGAGTTGTAGTTCTTTTTTTTTTAATTTTTTATTGGATATATTATTTATTTATATTTCAGATGTCATCCCCTTTCCCCATTTCCCCTTCCTAGAACCCTCTATCCCATACCCCCTCTTCCTTTTTGCTTTTATACCATCTTAATTACATGCATGTATTAAGGTCAGTTCAAGGTTGAGGTCTAGCAATACAACAGGTGCAAACAGTCAAGGAACAAGCAAGACAATAAACACAAATAGTCAAAGAACAAGCAAGGCATTAAACACAATTACTTGAACATTCCTGTGATCACTGTTTCTAAGGGCTTATCAGGATGAACAAAATATCTGAGCCAACTTCCCTGTCCCAGCCTAAAGTCATGTTCATGTCTGAAGCCTACTTCCTTGTTCTAGCCTAAAATTTAGATTCCTGTCTGAAATTACTTCTTTGTTCTAGCCTAAGATTTAGATTCCCACCTGAAATTACTTCTTTATCCTAGCCTAGTGTCAGATTCCTGCCTGAAGCCTACTTCCTTTCCTTGACCATTGTCAAATTCCTGCCAAGCAGCCCATTTCCTTGTCCTTGGCCCATGTCAGATTCTTGCCAAGCAGCCCCAAAGGCTTTCTGCCTCTCCCCTCTTTTAATTTCATTAACAAGACTGAGCCTGTCTTAGGTTGTTCTGACAAGAATGCCTTCCTTACCCATCATGGAATATGCATTATGCAAAGCAATGCGTTTCTGTCTTAGGTTGGTAAGGCTCTGTGCAGAATCTTACTTGTCCTTGGTTTGGTAGCCTATTAATTTACTAACTGTCTGGGGGTCCATTTTCAGGTTCAAGTCATGTACTTTGGCTGCCAACATGTTGATGTTGTTAAAGACAAGCTTTAACACAGTGATCAAGCTATATATACCATTCTTGAAGCTTGACCAAAATAGAAATACTGACTTCAGACCATAGGTAATTTTATTAGCTGTATCTACTGCATCAACGCTCAACAGAGCAGCATTCTTGAAATTCATAAGCTCACTATGTAACATTAAAACATCCAGAGAGGTGTTAGAATTATGCCAAACACACTGCAAGTGTCTTTAAACTTCTTCCTAATTATAATGACTACCATTGTAAATTTTAGAACTAACATGAATTCAATGGTATTTGGCATGACTCTCGAGATAGCTCCTTACCCTTAAATTCTGAACTTCTTTCCAATAATTTGAATAGGATAAAGAGCATCAATCCATTCTTCTAAATGCCTATCTAAATCCTCTTGTATATTCAACACATTAGTAACATTTTTTGCTAAATGATTAACAAAAGTAGCTGTCTTAACTTCTTGTGTCAAAGCAATTGCAGAAGCAGTGGTGCTAGCAATTAATGTAATTAAAGGTGTTATACCAGCAATAATCAACCTTCTTCTTGCTTCTGCTTAAAGCCTGACTTATTTCTTCCAGTACTTGCAAGCTATTTTTAGAATATCAAGGTTCTGTGATATTCAGGGCACTAAAACAAAAGCTGGTTGATAGACCTCCATAACTGACATGCTGGATTTCAAACCACAAACACAATTAGAAGGTGTACAATCAATGCAACTTACATTAAATACTGTAGAAGAAACAAAAGTGTTTTTAACTTGACAATTAAAAGAGCCTTAACACATGTGCTAATACCTGTTTGAAATCTAGATCTTGCCCCAACTTTTTCTCTTGCTAATATAACATCATAGAGAACTGCACCTAATTTCTATATATGTCTCTGAAAGTGTCCAGAATCAAACTTCCAAATGAAGACTGTTATTTCCAATATTGGATTGATTTCTAGACCAGTCCATGATTGAGTCTGAATAACTGGTCACATTTAAGAACAACACAACAGTCATTATAACTTCTCTTTCGGATTGTCTGTTCCACAAGGTCTAAAAACTTGAAGCAAGGCAGCTTGTCCCATCAGGAGTATAGGTAAGCATTGGTGGGTCGGGAACATATGTCTAGTTCGGCTTCCTAGTCACCATTGTCAGGCACTCAACAAGCCTACAGGTCAGCATCACTCTTTGTCCTGGCATCAGCATGTCTCACTTGTCGATCTGTTTGCCACCATGCTCCTTCAGCATCCTGCAGAAAAAACACAAACACGGCCTCTTCCCCATATTTAATACCTGATCAGGATCATGCCTTATGCCAGTAAGTGGATCCTTCCCTTTCACCTATGCATAAGTATGCCTAATTGTAGAATTGTAGTTCTTAAATGACCTCTGCAATGCTAGGAATATGCAGTTCAAGGCTAGGGATCAGATCTATACATTTTGTCTCCACTTATTTTGTCTGTGTACTCACAGCTGTGGCAGCACCTTCTTTCCTAAATCTCTCCATGAGTCAGTTTTCCAGAAAGTGGAGTTCCATGCTCCCTCCAAGACTGATTGTTTACATGTCTCTTAGCATGGAATCCACATATGGGACTGAAATCCTTTTTGGTGGATTTGTCGCACCAAATTGAGATTTGACACTAAATGAATGTTTCTGGCATGGTCCTGGATATAAATTTGTTCTAGCTAATTATGTTTTGGTAAGCAGGAAGATAGATCTCTACTAACCAATGCAAATAAATATTTTCCCACGTTCAATAAAGTAACTCAATAGAGATGTATTATGTCATATTTAGCTATTGTTCTCCTTGGTTTTGCAGACCAAGGCAGTGAATATTTTATTTTCTACACAATCTGATCTTCCTTTATACCCACACACTGGTTTATTAGTTTATGTCTCAGTATCACTCCATAATAAAACACCTTATGTTTAACTATAGTAAATCATCCACTGTTCAGATGCTGGTTAAGTCCTGCTACTTAAGATTTTGACAGCACTAAGGTGGATGATTCTTTGTTCCTCGTGCTCAGTGATGTGCAGCTGGTGCATGGTCTAGTATAGAAACGATAACTTCCTTCACAGGTCTGATGCCATGGCAGGATGTTGTTGGAAGGCTGGACTCACTCTGGACTGTTGTCTAGAGTGCATGTAGCATGGTCAACTGGGTAGCTGGGTTTGTTATATAGTGCATGCCTCAGGAGTACCAGATAGATAATACCTGTCTTTTTATGACCTAGTCTCAAAATGCATATAGATACCATATTCTGTTCATCAAAGCAGTCATAAGACAAAACTTTTCCTCTCTAACCCTCTCCTTATTGCTGGAGTAGGGTGGGGGTGGGAGTCAACTCCAGGGTCTCATTCACAGGTAGAAGATGCTTTACTGCTGAGCTATGCCACAGTTTTTCTTCATGAAATCTTAGTTCATTTATTTTCAACATTTTATATATCCATGTTGAGTGTACATTGCTGTACCCTGTCAACCCTGCAGCTGTATTCCCTACCTACCCTTCTGTTTCTTTCTCTTTCCCTGTCCCATTGGATTCCACTTGATGCTGAGTAACTTCTATGTAGTAAGGAGGGCTATCAGAAAGTACCATCTGAGCTTGAAATTATAGCCTGCTGCTGCTTAGAAGCTACACTATAGTTTCTCAAAGAGTATTTGCGCTGAATTAGAAGAAACACAGCACTAGTATTTAGTTCAGCTTGCCCAAACATAACGAGCTGTTGTGCTGTGAGAATTAGTGAAAAATTACGAAAGAAAAAGTAAAAATTGCTCATTAGGTCCATTTGGTCTTGCAAAGTGTCTGACTTTGGAATATAGTCTTTAAATATTGATTCAGTGTCTTGGTATTGTCTATCTGGTGTTCTGTTCTTGGTGACAATTTTTTGTGTTACACTGGTAGAAAATCTGATCTAGGAGTTCATTCCCCGCAGCATCAAGCATGGCCAAGAGTACTGATTTATCTTTTACTAATACTATTCTTTAACTATATGTCATGTGTATGTATGTCAGTGTTTGTGGGTGGTGATGGTGCAGAAGAGGTATTGGGTCCCCCTTGGAGCTGGAGTTTACAGGTAGATGTAAGCAGCCTAATGCTGAGAATGGAATTGTGGTCCTTGGAAATAATAGTTAAGTGTTTATATTCATTGAACCATTTCTCATGGTTTTTTATTTTCCCCTCTAGCATGTGCTTAGGGGAAGTAGGAACCACTTAATTTTCAAATTTTATTATTGTACTTAGCACAATCAGGATGGAATGTAATGTAGAACAAATTAGTATGATTTAGTCATTGGTTATCCTAAGGGCATGAGCCTTCTTATGGATTGCATTGAAAACTTATATAAAGTATGATTTCAAATTGTTCCCATATAACAAGAGCACACTATATTTAGAGATAGGACCATTAATATGTTTTACCCATCTTCAGAAGTGTGACATATAAAATCGTATTCATTATTAGTTACACCTTGCCTTCATATAATCTTTTAAATATTGATTCAGTGTCTTGGTATTGTCTATCTGGTTTTCTGTTCTTGGTGACAACATTTTGTGTTACACTGGGTAGAAAATCTGATCTAGGAGTGCTTCGTTTACCCATGGCTGAGAGATGGCTGTTCAAGGCTCCATGTAGGAGTCCATTCCCCGCAGCATCAAGCATGGCCAAGAGTACTGATTTATCTTTTACTAATACTATTCTCTAACTATATGTCATGTGTTGACCATCTTTCAGTGATTTAATAGAGCAGCTCCCACCAGAGCAGAGCCAAAGAGAAGTATGGAGAATGCCCTGCATAAGTTTAGGATAATTGACTAAATCATACTAATTTGTTATCCTGCTCAGTGGTGCTACCTGATGCCTGTCTAGGAAGAATCATATTTCTTGGTCTAAAGTGTATTGTTACTAATAATTTTATTCGTAGCTTGAGGCTCAAATTTGTAAAGACATTTTAAGAACATAAAGACTTGGGGCTGGAGAGATGGCTCAGTGGTTAAGAGCACTGACTGCTGCGGGAATAGCAAACACAGGCTCTAGCAGGCAAGCACAGGCTGTAGAATGGCAAGCAGAGGTTCGAGCACAGCAAGCACAAGCATGAGCACGCCAAGTACAGACCCAAGCAATGCAAGCAGAGGCCAGAGCATGGCAAGCAGAGGCCCAAGCATGGCAAGAACAGGCCGGAGCATGACAAGAACAGGCCGAAGCACGGTAAGCACAGGCTGGAGCATGGGAAGCACAGGCGAGAACATGGCAAGCGCAGACTGGAGCATGGAAAGCACAGGCGGGATCATGGTAAGCACAGGCTGGAGCATGGCAAGAACAGGCCAGAGCATGGCAAGCACAGGCCCAAGCACGACAAGCACAGGTCTGAGCACAGTCCCGAGCACAACAAGCACAGGCCCGAGCAAGGCAAGCACAGGCCCAAGCACGACAAGCACAGGTCCGAGCACAACAAGCACAGCTCCGAGCACGACAATAACAGGCCCGACCACTACAAGCACAGGCTGGAGCATGGCAAACAGGAACGACCACGGAACATACCTGAGAGGACTCCCAGTGAGGTTCCAGTACTAATGGAGTATCAGAAGCCAGAGACCTCGTACCAGACCAGTGACTCATTGCAATGAACATTTGCAAGCAAAGAAGTGTGGACAAAAGAGTAAACACAGAGTGGGACACAGAGTGACACACTGCAGCTTCCACGACGAGATTTTTTTTTTTTTCTCTTCTGTTGAGAGGACGATTACAAGGGTGGAGGGCCTGTACAACAGGAGGGAGAGATGAGTGGGATTGGGGTGCATGATGTGACATTCACAATGAACCAATAAAGAGATGGCTAGAGAGATGGGAAAAAAAAAAAAGAGCACTGACTGCTCTTTCAGAGGTTCTGAGTTCAGTTCCCAGTAACCACATGATAGCATGATAGCTCACAACCATCTGTAATGGGATCTGATGCCTTCTGATGTGTCTGAAGACAGCTACAGTATTCTCGTGTGTGTGTGTGTGTCTGTGTGTGTGTGTGTGTGTGTATCCTTTAAAAATGTTTTTTAAAAAGTTGCTAGGAAATTAGTTATGTCAAAATGTAAGTCATAGGTGGTCAAGACTAGAAATGGTTACAGGCCTAGTTAAGAGTGAAGCAACAGAATTAAAAGAAAGCACAGGTGCAAGAAACAACTGTTGGTAGCAAACTTCTGAAACAAATTTTTAAAAAATATTCAACAGCAAGAAATAGAAATCAAAATAAAAGCTCAAAAAAGTTAGCAAAGTATTTTGGAAGGAAGTATCCTGTTTTAAGAAAATCAGGAGCTTTTGGTTGCCAGGATGTATAATGAAGAGACAGGACAACAGTTTTTATTCTCAAAGATCAATTTTCCCCTAGAACAACTGGTTCTAGGCTATTTAATTCATGAGCATTTTTTGTATCTCAATGTCTTACATCCCAGTTTTATATAAACTTAGACAAGTTAGTACTTACAATTTTGCCTTAAAATATGTTAACATGTTGTGTTGCTGTAAGCTGGTACACATGGCACACGGAGTTTGCCATCCTAATTGGAGTTTTGTTTATGAGCTTTAATCTTTGCAATTTGTTCACATAACCACGATGCTTCATTATTTGACTGTGATGTGTGCTATATTTTATAGTCACTCAAGAACTATAGAGACTGTATTTAAGTTGACATTGCAGAGCAACAGAACCCTCATTGGTACCAACTTTGTCAAACAGATGATACTTGATTTCTCCACAGGTTGTGAATTCAGTTTAAGTGATTTGTGGCACTGAAGTCTAGAGTCAGCTGATAAGTTAGGGTGTGAGGGCTTATCCCTGTAATTCCAGCACTTAAGAGAGGCAGAGGCAGGAAGACCAGAAGTTCAAGGCCAGCTTGGGCTACACAGTGGGTTTAAGGCACTCAAGCTCGTCCATTTCTATAAAGAATGACTTTTTTAAAATTTGAAAGCCCATTTCAAGCATCAGAATTGTTGCTTCTGTCTGATAATTCTCATTTTCTTTTATTAGTTTTAAGTATGCACATAACTAGTTTCTATAAACGATTCAGATTCTCTTTTACGTTTAAAGACGACAATCATCTGAATGTAAACCTGCTGGGTTACAATCTATTGAGTCACTCTTTGCTTATCATGTTCTTTGCTCTCAGTTTCATTTTTTCTACCTGTGTTTCTAATTAACTATATACTTTTTATTGTTTCATCACTTAGTTTATTAGCTGTAAATATTGTTTGTTTTGAGAATTCTATAATGATTTCAATAAGGAATCTCATGGGCATCCCTTTCACTTCCTTACCTGAATCACGTAAGTTTTTGTAGATTGGTTTGTGAAATTCTGTATTTTTTGAAGGCATTTTTTTTTTAAATCTGTGTAAAAAATTCTAGCTTGATGGGGACATGGCCATATTTGTCAGTATTTCATGTTGGCTTCCTTGTTTCTAACAACTTTAACAAAAATACCTGCTATCCTTACTGTTTTACCACTGCGAGTGTGCAGAAACCTCTACTTCCTTTGCTCTCTGTAAATGGCTTACTTTTTATAATTTCTTCCTCTTAGTGTGATTTTCTTTCTGTTTGTCTTGCTTGTAGTTTTTTAAGCAATTATTATTTTCATAATAATTGGGGAAGTGTGGAACCTTATTTCTTTAAATATTTTTTTTTTCATACTGAAGTTTTCATTGATGGTATATTTAGTGTTTTACTTGGTTTTTTTTCTATGATTTGTTTTTAGCTAGTACAATTGATATGAATTTATATTCATGCATTTTTCTACAGTGACTAATGTGGGTTTTTTTTTTTTTTTTTTTGGTTTTTCGAGACAGGGTTTCTCTGTGGAGCTCGGGCTGTCCTGGACCTCACTCTGTAGACCAGGCTGGCTTTGAACTCAGAAATCCTCCTGCCTCTGCCTCCCAAGTGCTGGGATTAAAGGTGTGAGCCACCACCTCCCGGCTGACTAATGTGTTTTTGCAACAGTGAATTTTATCCAGACATTGTATTTTTTCTTCTACACAAAAATTTATTTTATAATTTTTAATAGATCATTATTTTATCTTTTTTTGTTCTTAAATGTTCATCTACCTCCTTAAACATATAAAATATCTATAATGACTTTTAATATTTTATGTACTAGTCTTTGGGCTTTTCTTTGCTTCACTGCTAAGACTCTGCGGGCTATAGCAACGACAGTTGTAGGACTCACCCACTTGTTTCATTTCTCTATGGAAGCAATGTCTTGTGTTTTATCACATGTGAAAATCATTGCTTCATATAGTTCAATTATTTCAGTTGGAAGCAAAAAAATAGTTTTGGTCTCAAGCTGTAGAAGGCAGCAGATGTATCGACTGTTTCTCTCTTTTGTTTCTTTTTTCACCATTCATAGATTTTTTTTTTCTGATAAAAGTAGTTTTTTGTTTTGCACAGTAATATAAATGTTTTGGCTTACATCAGAGAGAAAGCCTCAGTCCTTTTACATTTTTTTTTGTAGCAGGCTTGACCTCGTTCAGAGGAAAGTGGCTACGTCTTAAGTGTTATGTTGCTGACCCTGTTACTCTTGTGGAGCTCATTGGCTTCTTAAATTTGCACAGAAAAATGCTTTGCTATTTATTTAGTTGTGTTCTAATTTTGCACACATGATCTAGTTATCTAAGCTAGTGTGAGACCCTGCCCAAGTGATCAGTCTTACTAAGTGTAGCTTATTTCAGCTTCATTAATGTTTGTTACCAGTCCTGTACTCCTATGGAGAACAACATCTGTAACATGGGTGGGTATTTTGTCAGAAATGTGCATACCTACCAATTAGTTGGCCCAGCCAAATTAGAATGTGCTAGTTTGCATTTCCAATTAAGTCAGCTGTTTGAATGTTGCTTTTCTACAGCTGGCATGAGGCATGTGGGAGTGCCCTGTACCATGGCCAGACACTAGCTGTACCTCTTAATTAAAATGTTTGCCTCTGTTTCTATAAAACAGTGAGCGGTCTTTGCAATTGGATTATTGATGGTTCTGTGACTTTTGTATAAAAAGGCCCTCATTTTGGGGTTGGGATATGTGGGACCAAGGTACCCTGAAGTGGCTATGCACCATTTAAGTGGATGGCTGGTGATTCTCCTCCCACCTGTAGGCTGCTGGTTGTTGCCCTCAGAGGATAATTGTAATTGTACAGTCTCCACCTAAAAAGAATTTGTAGAAAGGCATATTCTTTGAAATGTTCATAGAATGTAGTAGTTTTATGTGGGACTTGCTTAATTTTTTTATCGGAAAAAGAAAGTACTTTGAAACTTTTATGGTAATGGGTCACTTTAAAATGAAATTATTTATGTTCTTGGCAATTGCCAGTTGTTCTGGTAATCTCAGTTTGCCTATTACTTATTAAATGTAGTTTTTGTTGCATACTAATCTTAAAATCAGTTATTGAGATGATTTAAAGGACCTAGTCCAATATGCAATACTACAAACAAAGAGATGGATTCACAAGAACTTTCATACATTTTGATTTGCTTAGTTCCTTCTCATTTATAAAAACAACTACTACTGAGCAGTACAGACAGAGGACAAGCAGAGTCACTGGAATGTCTGAAAAAGTATTAAGCTATAATGTAACTTTATCCCCATTGCAGAATATTCAACTATAGATGCATGTAGTTTGGGAAACATACCCATCACATGATTTAAAATGCTTTTTGGAATTGTTATTTGTGTGAATTTGCACACATATCTAGGGGACAGAGGAAAACCTGAGGACATTGGTCTTTGCCACCATGTAGGTTCCAGGATCAGTCTCAGGTCAGTAGACCTGACAGTCTGACATGACTTTTTTTTTTTTTTAAAGATTTATTTATTTATTTATTTTATATAGGCATACACTGCAGCTGATTTTTAGACACACCAAAAGAGGGCATCAGATCCTGTTATAGATGGTTGTGAACCACCATATGGTTGCTGGGAATTTAACTCAGGACCTTTGGAAGAGCAGTCAGTGCTCTTAACCAGAGCCATCTCTCCAGCCCCTCCTCTCATGATTTTTAAAAATCTCCGTTTTAGGAACTTCTGATAGGGTAATTTATTTTATATGTCCAGAAACTAAGTCTGAAAGACCAAGTTAGTGGCAGAATTCTCCGTTTTGTGCTTCCTGTTACCCAGTGTTGTTACAGAAACTAAAAATAAGGTAGCTGGGTCACTGGTAACTTTTGCAAGGTACAGTCCAAACTGAAATATCAGGAGGAGAAATGCCTTCTGACGTGTTCATGATAGTGTCATTGCATCTTTAAGAGACAGATACATCCTGATCAGAATGGATAATTTGACCCTGTCTTGTCATTTTGAAGTAATAAATTAAACCTAAAGACAACTTTGTGTCTATTACACTTTTGGTAAAAAGAAATGTTTTTGCACTAACATTTGCATCATTTCCTAATCTGTAGTGAAATGAACAACTATGTTTTAATCCTTAGAAAAACTATGAAGACACAGACTTGTACCAGTCACCCAGGACCACTTAGCAGGCTGGAAAGCTTCAGTCACAGATCATGTAGCTTCAGGTCCAATTTTCCTGTTTGTGACAGGTTCTTAAGTCTTACAGCCCTCCAGTTTATGGTGTTAATGTAGAATCCAGAAGCTCATTTACTACATATTTTGTTTTCTAACCTTGTCATTTAAATCAGAGCTTTTGTTTTTGGTTTCAGAGTTCATGAGGGATGCTGCTCTCACTGGCCCTTGCTGAGAAGTCTGTATTAATCTTTGTGTACTATTTAATAATAGTTGCATAATGTTGGACTAGCAACATGGGGGCACTCTCATGATTAAGGCTCTGTATCTCTTACTCCATTACAGTTGATCACTTTGTTTGATCAGTTTTTATGTAGTCACCTGCCCTTCTTAGATACTGAAACTGGGGGTTGAACCCTCTGTGTCCTATGCTTTTCCCTGTCTGTCTGATATAATAATATAGTTATTCTGGAATTTCATGCTTAATTTTTGCATCACTACTCAAGTATTGGGCACTGAGGCTTTTATTAAGTAACATAAGGGTTATTAAACTTACGACTACAGAATTAGCACAGTTGGTCAGATTAACAAAACTAAATAACTAAGTGTTAAGTAGCATGTACATATGTCATGGATGTGCTGAGTCATGATCCAGGCAGGACAGAACCTGATGGTGTGAGGTTTGATCAGGCCACTCACGTGGTCTATAATTTTAAAACTTAAGAATTGTTTGTTTCTGAAACTTTGCACTCAGTGTATTCTGACTGAACTTGATAGTGGTGACTGAACCTCAGCCACATGGAGGCTATGCTGAAGGTGTTGTATTGATGTTCACATCTTACTGAAAACTAGCCAGTTGCAGTGATGTTCAGAAGCCATTGTTAAGGATGGCTCCCCACATCTCTGTCACTGCTTCCTTTTGGCAAGGGTCTACTTTTCCTCCACATGTATCTGTGTCTATCTTACCTTTCATGTCTGCCTCTCTAAAAAGCCCCGCTATTGTTGGCATCTCGGTCCTATCTCTTGCCTGGTTCCTTAGGGACTTGCTATATTGCCACCTAACACTCAGTGGATGGCTTATCTTTTGTTTAAATCAGGTAATTTATTTCCTTATATAAATTTTAATTTATATTTTTCTCTTGAAAATGTAAAGATCTTGAATTCCTGGATGGGCCCAGCATTCCTGCAGGGTGACTATCAGCTAGAAAGACGATGTCCTTCAGATAGGATGATCACTTCAGGTTTCCTGTAGCTCCTCATCCTTAATGTTACTGAATAACATACTTGGCCCAGAAGACATTGAGTGTGCAGCTTCTTATCCATCAAGGTTTCTTGGCATACATAGAAAGAAATTCAGCATTGCTTACAAGGCAGTGTAGAGCATTTGAATGGCATGAACATTTGGGGGATTTACCTTATTTTCAGTGAGATGTTATTGAACTCGGGGTGGCTACCTGTGGTCCAGCTAAAGGGTTATGGGCGGCGCGTGGCTAAGAACAGACCACAGCAGACTGGCTGATTCCACGGGAGAGCATGGGTTTTATTTGGATAGAGGGTGGGGAAGGAGTTGGGGGAAAAGATGGCGAAAGAGAAAGAGAGAGCGTGATGTCGCTCACCCTGAATATTTATATGGCCTGTGACGTATTCTTTCCCAGGTACCAGGTGAGGTAGTCAGGTGAATTATGGGAATGTTTGACGGTTGCCTTAGTAACGAGGTAGAGGTCACACGTCACCTGAATATGACGTCACTCAGAGTTCGGGCTTGATGCTAACACCAGCCACCTGTCAATCAAAAGAACCAAATTAGTGCTGGAAAGCAGAAAAAGTAGATTTTTTTTCAATATGGCTACATTGGAAAGTGGGACCAAGAGCTCTGTTGAATCCTCCAAGTCGTTAAATGAGATGAAGGTCTAAATAGAGAGACAAACTAATCTGTTTAGAGTATATGCACATAGAGTCTAAGCAGGCCTGTCAAGGTGTGATCTCAACCATTTCTGTAACGTGGTCTGACAAGTTGTTACAACTGTTTGGAATCTTTCTGGGAGACAAGTTCCCCCTTGGCTAGTGCCCTTTTTTCTCCCATCATGAGATTCCCCAAAAGATTGCCATTTCCTGGAGTTCCATCACTTCAATAGTCTGAGTCAGATTTGGTTACACTTCTGGTTGGGTACTTTGGTGGTTTGAATAGGTATGGCCCTCATAGGGATGTGGCACTATTAGATGTGGCTTTGTTGAAGGAACTGTGTCAGTGTGGGAATGGGTTTTAAGGTCTCCTATGCTCACTTGCCTTTTGATCAAGATGTAGAACTCTGACTCCCCTAGCACCATGTCTCCCTGCACACTGCCATGCTTCCTGCCAAGATGATAATGGACTAAATCACTGAAACTGTAAGCCAGCCCCAATGAAATGTTTTCCTTTTTAAGAGTTGCCTTAGTCTCTTCACAGCAATGAAACCCTGAGATAGGTATGTTAATATAGTATACATATTCCCCATTAATTTTGCTTTTGTGCCATAATAGGAACATTCTTGGAAATGGTAATACAAATACCCTATATGCTTAGAATACAGTAGACCTGTGGAATTCCTGTGTGTAGGTCAGTCACTGTATGGCTGTAGATGGCAGTCTCTTCCCAGCATCACTCTTGCTGTCTTCCCCAAGCCTAATGACTGCCTTAGTTTCTGATGTTCTCATATAATTTCAGCTTCTTTGACCTTTATAACACAGTGCATGATGCAATAGTTTTCATCTTGAAGTTTGGCTTCAACAAGAAATATGTTTCTGAAATTTTCCATATCTTGACATGTAGCTATAGTTATTTATTTATTCACTTTACAGATAGGCCATAATTTAGTTAGATTTCTTTTTGCTGACATTTGAGTTCATTCCAGTGTGATACTATTAACAGTAACAATCTTATGGTTAGGAGCAACACGTTCAGTTCTATTGGCTTTTAGTTCTCCTGAGAGTGGACTCATGTTCTTGAAGCACAGTGAGAGCGTCTTTCTTACGAATGTGCTGCTGCTGTTTCTCTCCCATTCTTTGGTACACAGGTGACAAAGCAGTGCTTAAGATCATGCTGTACAAGTACAGCAGTAGAGCTGGGATTACTCCTGTACCTTAAATCTCTCTGCTACTGTCACCTTAAAAGCAGACCCAGATGCAACAATGATGTCTTGAGTCTATCTCCATGTCTTCTGGTACTTTTTGTGAATTTCAAACCCATCAGGATATAGATATTTCAAAAGCTCACAGCTAGCCTCTTTAAATTTTCATCCTTTAAAGTTCTTTTGAGTTGGTTCATAGGATTGCCTCCCTTTGTTTGGCATGGTTCTAAGTGCTGAGTCACCAAACAGCAAGGAGACTTGGAAATATAGCTTAAAGAGTATGTTAGCTACAAGAGACTGAATGGTGCACTTTGCTGCATTAACTGGAAAATTAGCCATCCTTTAAATCCCCTTTGTCCCACTCCATTTTGCACTTAAAAGTTCATTCTTGAAAATGTCATAGAACAGATGCGTGTTAATAGAAGTTGGCACATATATCTTAAACAAATCGTGAGTTTAATATTGTTATTATATTTTTGGCATTGCTTTTCTTCTGGCAACCATTCTGTTACGTCTGAAGGAAAACTCCAAGTATTCCAAAATGGTAGGCCCACTGACTTGGTCCAAAATGACAGTATTGGCTCAGTTTATGGTAGACTATAGGCTTGCTGTAAATACTTTCAGCATTCCTCAGGAACCTGTGAAACAATTTCAATTTGCTAGGAAAAGCCACCTTCCTGTCTCTTCTTTCTCTAACAGATGAAGCATCTGGCTCCCTACTGATGCGTACAGTCTGCAGACTCAGCAGAGTCGTCAGACTCTAGTCACTGCTTATACTTGCTGTACATCTCAAAGCCCACACGGGCATCTCGGCCCTTTTCACTTCCTCCTGTACCCTAAAATTCCAGGCCCGTCCACTTTAGAGGCTTCCCTCCTGCAGCTACTCATCCTCCTGTAACTTGTATGATTCCTCTCACCACTGTTCTTGCTATTTTCTTTCTTGCTGTTCTCTGCTATTCTCTCTTCTCCTCCCTCAAAGATAGTCCTGGCCATGACCAAGGCTGCTGCTGCTCCTCCTCCTCCTCCTCCTCCTCCTCCTCCTCCTCCTCCTCCTCCTCCTCTCCTCCTTCTCCTCCTCCTCTTCCTCCTTCTCCTCCTCTTCTTCCTCCTCCTCTTCCTCCTCCTCTTCCTTCTCTTCATCCCCCTTGTTTGCTGCTAACTCTTCCAGATGCCTCTGGCTATTCTTTCTCTTACCTACAATAAAAAGCTTTCCCCTAATGGAGTGCCCATTTCCACAGTTTCTTTATTGTGTCTTTGCTTACATGTTCATATACAGTACTAAAGTGCTAGTAATTAAAATTTTCTTGTCCTGATTATAAACTGACTTTATCTAAAAGGGCTTAGTGATCATTTAACATAGCAAGGTATTCTCTGGGACTTTTGTGCAAGGAAACTGTTCATGGCAGATGTACTACTATACAAAATCTGAAGAATGAAAATGTATCTAAGAGGTAAGTGCCCATAATGCTAGTTTGCGACCCTCTGTGGATGGGAATAAATCTGTGGTAGTGATTACTATTTCTTAGGTAGAATAAAGCCCCATGGGAAGATAGGCTATTTCTAATTGGGAAGGAAAATAAGAGTCTACTAATCTCTTGAGAAAAGCTTTGTGGAGAAACTTTTGTTGTAGTAGATTTAGAGAATATTTTTTTGTTTTGTTTTATTTATTAATTTATTTATTCCCCCCCCCCCACCCTCCGACTGTTCCACATCCCATACCTCCAACCCACCGCTGTCTCCACTAGGCTGTTCCCATCCCCCATCCTCTACCCCACCTGACCTCTAAACTCCCTGGAGCCTCCAGTCTCTTGAGGGTTAGGTGCCACACAGACCTGGCAGTCCTCTGCTGTATATGTGTTGGGGGCCTTATGTCAGCTAGTATATGCTGCCTTTTTGGTGGTCCAATGTTTGAGAGATCTCGGGGGTCTAGATTAATTGAGACTGCTGTTCCTCCTACAGGGTCGCCCTCCTCCTCAACTTCTTTCAGCCTTTCCCTAATTCAACCACAGGGGTCAGCATTTCTGTCCATTGGTTGGGTGCAAATATCTGCATCTGACTCTTTCAAGTTGCTTGTTGGGTCTTTAAGAGGGCAGTCATGATAGGTCCCTTTTTGTGAGCGCTCCATAGCCTCAGTAATAGTGTCAGACCTTGGGACCTCCCCTTGATCTAGACCCCACTTTGGGCCTGTCACTGTACCTTCTTTTCCTCAAGCTCCTCTCCACTTCCATCCCTGCAGTTCTTTCAAACAGGAACAGTTATGGGTCAGAGTTTTGATTGTGGGATGGCAGCCCCTCCTTCATTTGATGCCCCCGGAATGTACCTGCTGGAGGTGGGCTGTATAAGTTCCTTCTCTCTACTGTCAGGCATTTCATCTCAGGTCCCTCCCTTGGAGTCCTGAGAGTCTCTCGCCTCCCAGATTTCTGTTGTATTCTAGATGGTTCCCCAACCTCCTACCTACCTAGGTTGTCTGTTTCCATTCTTTCTGCTGTCCCTCAGGGCTTCAGTCCTTTTCCCTCATCCAATACCAGATCAGGTTCCCCTCTCCCCATGACCCCTGTTCACTTTCCTTCCCCACTTGTGATTGCTTTCTTCTCCCTCCCCAGTGGGACTGAGGTGTCCTCACTTGGGCCCTTCAGCTTGTTGACCATTTTGAGTTCTATGGACTATAGCTTGGGGTTTTTGTTTTTGGCTAATATCCACTTATTAGTGAGTACATACCATGCATGTCCTTTTGGGTCTGAGTTACCTCACTTAGGATGATTTTTTTTTTTTTAATTAAAAAAAAAAAAAAAAACCAAATAAAGGAAGACATGACTGCTCCTAGATATAGTGGAGGAGGTTTATTGTAGATATGAGGGTGAGCATTGTTAGAGGCATCTGGAAGAGTACAGAGTGAATGTGACCCTGAACTAAGCTGTATGAAGAGACGGGGAGGGAAAAGGGGAGAGCCAGGAGGCAGAGAGGCCTAAAGGAAAAGAGTAAAAGGATCCAAATGGCTGGATTATATAGGAAAGAACAGCTGGAGGAAGGGCAGCCCAGCCTCTGGACTAAAGAGTTTAGAGTAGGAGCTAGGTATGGGAGCCAGGAGGACCCTGTAACAGGTAGGGACTGGGGATGCTGAAAGAACCTGGTAGTCAGGTCAGCTTTGATATGTTAATAGGCATCTCAGCTGGTTGTCCTGGGTTTGAGACATAACAATTTTCCCATGTATGTGTTTTTAAAATTGGCATCATTTTTTTAGAACAGTTTGAATTCATAGCAAAATTGAATAAAAGGTACAGAGATCTACCACATTCCTGGTGCCTTTCAATCTATATCTAAGTGCCTGGTACCCCCTTCCTCAGTCTAGATCCATGTCTGGTGCTCTCATTCCCAGTCTAGATCCATAAGCCTAATGCTATCCTGCAGTCTAGATGTGGACCAGAGCACTATACTGACTGATGAACTTGTGCATCTCCTGAAATCCCCACCTGAGCCTCAGTGCATAGCACTCAGCAAGGGATAAATTTAGATCTTAAGTTTTGTTACATGTTCTACTTATGTCTGAATTTGATTAATTAGCTCAGCTTTTGACTTTTAAAAACACCAAAACAGTATTTTACATTTTGCCGTTTTATTTCTGTAAGTTTAGTTTTAAGTGTCTTCAAAACTATATTTTCCTACATATGCCTATCTTCCACTTCTGTGCACTAAGCATGAATCAAAAGACCCATTTAGATCATGGTCATGAGTGTGAGAAATGAACCATGGAGCCAAAGTGCAAATATTTATTTAGACTTTTATCCATATAAATAAAACTATTGCTCCTTAAGTTGGGGTTTAAAGTATAGTCTTTTACTAACCTGTTTTTTTACCACATATCAAAAATCAGTTTGTGACTTTGTTATTTAAGATGTATTCCCAAGCTAGGGTCAACCCCAGATTTACTCATCATATCTTTAGTTACTCATGGGGAGTCCAGCTAATGTCTTAGTCAGCAAGTAACGGCTTGAGGGGCCACTCAATGTGTCTGTGTCATGGCAGAAGATGAGAGCTAGATCTTATGAATTGTTGGAAAGAGGTAGCACCCTAATCACAATGAGCAGACTCAACACGCACGCCTTGTGCTCTAGGCACTGGTTCCCAGTTAAGGAGTCAGAACTTCTTCGAGAGATTGCCACTTTCCATGCTAGGATAAGAAGAACCTGGAATATCTCGTTATGACAGAAAACAGTAAAGGAAAAACAAAGAATGATGACAATGTATCAGAAAGACACAGCTTGAAGGGAACCCCACTAGCCAAGTCTGGACAAATTGAGCATTAAAATGGAAATGATAGAACAAATTAAAAGCCATCAAATAAGCAAGTAAAATCATCAACCCATGTGCCTAATAACTGTTTACCTCTCTAAAGGTGGTAGGACCTGGGGGAATGGAGCTGAAAAATGAGGCAGATCAAGTCTCATGCCATAACCAACTTTATTCAGAGTATCAGACAATTTATACTCCAAGGGTTAAGTAGAGTCACATAAATATAGCATACTATCACAAGAGCAAGCCACATATGGTGGGCAAGCCACATACAGCAAGTACTTGGTTTCCATAGAGACATAAAAACAAGTAACAATAGCCAACTCTAAAGAAACTCATTTCTATCTGCTACAACTGAGAGGGGCACAAAAGCACATTTCCAGAATAACTAACTGGTTTTTTGTTTGTTTATTTTAGTTTTGGTTTTGGTTTGGTTTTTAAGAAACTGAGGTCACAAGACTCTGCCTTGTTTTCCTGGAGTTTTCTCACAAGCACTAAGAATTCCCCTTGTACAACTCTATTTGTGGACATGTTCTGACAAATAATGAGTTGAAATTTTGAGGCAGAATGAAATTCAAACAGTGGCTAATCTCACAAAATGTCAAAATTCTTGTGAATTAAAAAGAGAAAACTAGCAAGTTTGCAGTGGGAAGAAGATGGCAAGCCTCCCTTTATAAGAAGGTAATGGGACAAGTTAAAATTCCATGTCAACTGGTGGAATACAGTGAGAACATAACATGGCTTCTGTGCTGTTTCTGCTAAATGTACAGGGCCTGAATCTTACCTGGGAAATGCACATCCAAATCGAGGGCATTGAAGATACTTGGCCTATAATCTCTAGAATGTCAGAGCATGAAGACCCAAAACAGTGGGAAAAGCTGTTCCAGATTGTGGTTCTGGGTTCTGCTTCTCCTTCTGGGGTGTCTGGTCACTGTCAGACCTGGTGAACGACTGCTTGTCAGGCCAGACCTGGGAAGCAGCGTCTGGGATGAATGTTATAGTTATAGTTCTGCATCTCCCGCTTTCTCCCTCTGTGTTTGGGCTTGGCCTTCTCCAAAGATCTCTAATGAAGCAACTCTCTGAAATGAGAGTTCTCTTGTGGCAGGGTCTGTATGCCCCACACCAGATTGAATGAGGCTGTTCTCATTACTTCTGCTATGAAGGCCACTGTTGGGAAAGTTGGTAAATTCTGATTAGACTTTGAAGATTAGAATACAGTACTGCACTGAGTTTCATTTCTTGACTTGGTTGGTTTTATTAGGGGACTATCTTCAGCACAAACATACAAAGCAAGCATTTTCAAATGCTATGTATAGTTTTTGGATCCCCTTACTGTAACTTCTAAAAAAATATTGAGGATCCAAAAGCTTCTGTTTGTGCAGTGCTGCTATTAGTAGTTATTGTCTTCTTTAGTCAAATGGGAGAATTAAAGGCATTCATTTAAAATAATACCAGAAAATGTATTACATGTATGAAAAATACTGGAGGAATAACTTTTGAAACAGAATTGAGTGAGTAGAACAGTCTGCGTGTACATTTCTGCAAGTCTCGTCAGTGTCTTACCTAATAAAAGATGGTGGGCTGTGCTTATCCACATCTACAGTTTGTTACTTAGAAGAAGGAAATCTAGCTTTAAATAGATAGGTAGCAAACATTTTTAATAGCCTCTTTAAAATAATTGTGGGTATTATTCTGATACATAAAAGGTAGCTATGATGGCCTGTGGGTTGCAAAGCCTAATGACCTGAGTTTGAACCCCAAGCCGGACATAGTAGAAAGAGAACTCACTCCCATAGTTGTCCTCTGACTTGCATAACCACTCTGTGACACACGTGTTCACACATATATACACATTTTTAAAAGTCTGTCTAGGTGGAATGTCTGACAAGTGTCTTCCATTATGAGGTTGGAAATAATAATAATGAAATCTTCGTAGTTGGTCACATTAAAATGTATTGTCTACTTATACATGGAATAGGTCTTGGTGTCTGCCAATATTTTATCCCTTTAGGCTCTGGGAAATACTGGTTTGGGAGTTTTATAGGTTGCTCCAGAGTGTTAGTACATTATGGACTGTGACCAATGTTAACATCAACCCCATTCTCATCAGAAAAATCTTTTTTTTTCCTCAGATTTGTAGTGGTAGGTATAAATCTTCCAAAACTGTGCTTTTTATTTAAATACTTAAATTTTATCATAGACAACAAATAGTGTTGCTTGCTTTCTTGAAATGGCAGGTTCATTCATTCATTTTTGATACAGTATCTGCCAAATCTGAATAAATAGCATTTTGTTGTTTGTTCTTACAGTTAGACGGTGTTACATGAAAAGGGAGTCAATTGAGCACATGAGCAGCACTTTCCTGCAACCAATGTATTAGATATACAGACAAAATGTATGCAGTCCATTTATCACACAGAACTATACACACACACACTCTATACAAAGGATAGTCTTGTAGTAAAATTAGTAATTTTAGTGCTTGATCATGGAGCATTAATAAGTGAAATTGACTTTTGTCGTTTTGCTACAAGTACTTGAAGGATACAGTGACCTCCAGAGCATTGAGCATCGCTGCTTTGATTTGCTCCCCCGCACCGCTGCTCTTTGTTAACCAGTGAAGTCAGTGCCTTGCTTAGGATTTTGACTTTCATAGATTTTCATTGGCTCTGGACCTCGAAGGTTGCTACATTCACAAAGTGTTACAGGTGCTGAGCATCATCGCAGTCACTGACATCACTTCAATTTGAGATTATTTTAAAAATACACAAATAGTGGTTTGTCAAACATTGAAAATGCGTATTTATGAGAATAATCATTTGCAAACTTTAGAAATATTCCAGTAAATCTCATACAGAATGAATGACATAATGTTCTTGGCACATAAGTAATTTGAGGTAGCTGATTGCTGTAATATTACTGTTCTGGTGGTAGGATATTAACATCAGCCCCATGCCTTTTACATGGTACTGTATGTCCTTTAGGGCATCCTGTGATCACAATGACATGTGCCAAGTTTGTATTCTTGGTATTGAAGAGTGAGACTATATCAACTACCTTTGCTTTCAGTTTGCTTTCCTATATGAAACCAGTGCTCTTAACAGTGTAAAGGAGGATGGGTATTGGGTATGTTCTGTAATGAACAGAAAGTGGTTCAGCTCTTGACAAAATGTCGTTTAAGGGGTTAGTGAAGTGGCTCTGCAGGCACTTCCCTACAAACATCATGACTTGAGTTCAGTCTCCAGAAGTCATATAGTGGAAAGAGAGAACTGACTTGTGCAAATTGCCCTCTTCTCAAGGCCATACACACAGTTAATAAATATACAAAAAGATTTATTTATTTTTTAATTTTAAAAAAGTATTAATTATATATATACTTGAGGCAGGAGCAGGAAGACTGTGAGTTCAAGGTCAATTGGATATGGTGGTGAATGGCTTTAATTCCAGCACTCAAGAAGAGCAGGCAGGTCTCTGACTTGAGGGCCAGCCTGGTCTGCATAGGGAGTTGCAGGTCAGCCAAAGCTGCATAGTAAACTCATCTCAGAAAGTCAGGGGTAGGAGGGTAATCAAGGTCTTTCTTGGCTGCACAGTGAATCCTAAGACACCCTGAGCTACTTACTTAGAATTCCATGATGTTTAAAGAAAAATGTTCTAAAACAGTTAATTGTAATAGGATAACAAATACTTGGTTTAGCTTTGTGATTTTGATTAAATTTCTTTCTTTCTAAAGTTTCTTTAATAAGAAAAGAACTGACTCAGAGATCTGCCTGCCTCTGTCTCCCAAGTACTGAGATTAAACAGAGCTACACAGAGAAACCTGTTTTCAAAAACTAAAACCAAAACCAATCAAACAAAAAAGCAATTGTTAAGCACTTACTTCTGAATGCCTCAGTGAGATTAGAAATTTAGTTTAGAATAGAGTCTTTGCCAAGTTCTGGGTTCTATTCCTCTAACCCCCATCCTACACACTATAAAACAAAATAACATCTTACTGCCCAATCTCCCAAACCAAAGCAACAGGTTCAGATCTTGAAAAGCATAACCTCGGGCAAGAAGATTTCACAAAACCAGAATGGAACCTTTTACAAACAAAATGATACTAAAAGACAGCTTACTTTTAGAAGCATCAGTACCAGCAGTTTCAGAAGAATGGTGCTGTGGGTATCTGACTTCTATGCTTATCAGTCCTTGTGCTTAAAAAGGAGGAGGGACATTATGGAAGATTACAAAAACAACTGTTACTGCCTTCTAACTTGATTTTTAGTTCTGTTATTCTGCATGGCTCACATCTCATTTCATTTTTCAGGCCAACAAAGAAAAAACTCATTCTACTGCAACATAACAGAAACATTGTATTGCATTATTTAAGAAAACACTGAGATACAATCACAGTATCTGTAAGACCAAGAGGACTATTTTAGCTGGAAGATAAGATAATAACCAGCTTTCTGAATTAAATGAATGGATAAAACCATTGCGTTCTCTTTCCCTAAAGCTGGGCAGCTAATAGTGTGGAATCCTGCAGGCACCCTGCACTGGCCCCTCTCCTGTCCCCACTGCTGTCTCTGTGCATATCCCTCCTCTCTGGGGACTAATGAATCAGATGAGTAGTCCTTTCTCTGCCACCTGTTGCTTTTTATAATAAGCTGTGGGTCCTCTACGCTGCCACACCATGTCCTTCCTGAAAAGCAGGTGTGGTCTTGTCATGTCCTAGCTTACTAGTTACAACATACTAGATGCTAAGTGCTTACAACACCTGGTAAACGTTACCTTGCCACAGGACGATCTTCTAGGTATGTGACAGGTGTGTTTGTACAGGGCCGCACCCTTGGAATGACCCGTTCTTGTTTAATGGTCTGCTGTCACTATCTTGAAAATCTTAGTCACTTTTTAACATAATGCTCTACATTATTTCCCACTGAGTTCTGCGAATTCTGAAGCTGCTCTGCCTGTCATCCCGACACCTGCAGCCTCACTGACTTCTTCCTACACTGATCTCTTTTCTTTCTTCTTTCTTTTTTTTTTTTAACCTTCCAGGTTTCCCTGTGCACCACACATGGTATCCACAGGAGTTCTTATAACATGTCCCCCTCCCCAGTTTATGCCTTTTTCTACTTTCTGTATGGCTGGTTCTTGTTTTTTCTTTTTAAAAAACTCCATGCAGATGTCATGTCCTATTTAAAAATTGCACTCAGCATGAGCATGTTGCTTACTCTTTGATAATCTGGTCACATTTATTAGAATAGCATCCATCTCCTTCATCAATTGAGGGCATTACCTGTTGTCCTTAGTGAAGCCTGGCATGTGGGTGCCACTCAGTATGTTTCTTGCCTTTATTTAGTCAGACCTCACGTTACATACAGCAGGTTCTGTTGGACCCTGAGTGACAAAAGATGAAGCAACAGCAACAGAACCAGACACTCCTGCCTTCATGCTGCAGGCTGGGAGCAGGCACTTTGTTGGGTACACATGCTCCTTGTAGACGTGAGTGTTAGCCTGTCTTTAATTTCAAGTCATGTCTGTAACAGGCATCTTCTGCTTCCTTCATTGGTGGTGATGGTGGCCACTTAAAAGTACTGAGATGTCCAGATTCTTGCATTTGGGATCTGTTCTTCTTACTGCTGTCTTGTGGATATTAGGAATGTCCTCAGCTTCTTTTATCAGATCTGAGACACTCTTGATGACAAAGCAGTCATGTCACTGATAATCACTGTGAAAGTTTGAATGGTTAGTCCTCAGGTGTAGAGGTGATATTTAGAACATGGTGCCCGGTCCGACTTGTTCCCCAGCAGCCACCATGGTTCCTGCTGCTCCTCGGCCTCTGACTGGGGCTCCAGCTAGCTAGATGCTCAGGCCTTGGCACCCACAAGATGCCAGCATGGGGGATGGCTCTGCCAATCCACCACGCTGCGTCCACAAAGCTCGGCTGAACCCCAGACAATATCTGCCATCCTCACAGTACACGGTAGAAATTAGACTCTTAAGCTTAATGATTATCTAAAGGATTTATATATTTAGAAATGCTCAGTCAACAAGATGCCCACACAATTAGAGTTGTTACCCAATATCTAACCTTTTGATAGAAGTTGCTACCCAGGACAACTTTTGACCCGTGGGTGGTTCTCCATGGCTGAAAGCCTCCTCTTCTCTCTCCTCCCCTTCCTCTTTTTCTCCCTTCCCTTTCCTCTTTTTCTCCCCTCCCCTTCCTCTCTTCTTCTCCCAGCTCCACCTCCTCTTCTACTGCCTAATCACTGAGCGCCACTGCAAATACAATGTAGCAAAGTATCCTGCTACACTCAGGGAGAGGAACTATTTGAAAGGATTAGGAAGTGTGGAGTTGTTGGAGGAGGTGTGTCACTGGTAGTGGGCTATAAGATTTCAAAAGCCCAAGCCAGGTTCAGTCACTGTTTCTCTCCCTCTTCCTCTCCTTCTCCTTCTCTCCTCTGTCTCTCCCTCTCCCTCTCTCCCACTCCTTCCCCCTTTTTTCCTTCTCTCCTTCCTCCTCCCCCTCCCCCTCTCCCTCTCTCCACCATACCTTCTTCCATACCATACCTGTCTGCTGCTATGTTTGCTCCATGTATTATTAGTAGTTTCCTCTGAAACTACTAATAAGCCCCAATTAAATGCTTTCTTTTATAAGTTATGTGTCTGATCATAGCAGTGGAACAGTGACTAAGACAAACACTCAGAAAGAAAACTTGCCATCAGGAAAATTTATATCAAGTGTAAGACTCTGATTCTAGAGATCAAAAGTGAATAAAAATGTACTTTTTGGAATAAATAAGTAAATGTATAATGATTTCAAAGAGTAGTGTAAAGCAAACTGAGTCAAAGAACTAGTTGGACATTAGTTTGGAAAGCTCAAAACAGAATACTGTGACATAGATTCCAAGAGTGATAACATAATAAATAAATCACCATTAAAAGTAGAGTCTGATGTTCATGGCCAGCATGGGGATGAAGTAACAGGGTTAACAGCATAAGCAATACCTACAGCAGCCTGTGTTATTAAGGAAGAAACAACTATACATTAGACCACCATCTTTGTATGCATTGGCATTATCTTATGTAGACATAAGAATGCACTTGCCCTTAGAGTTTCATAAGGCATATTCAATATGCTGTCACAGAGCATCTTTTCAGGAACTGTGCAGGATGTGCAGCATCACCTGTGCTTCACAGGGCAAGAGATGGAGTGAAAGCTAAACCCCTGCTGACCACCACTGGAGCGAGACTCAGGTCCTGCTTCCACATGCGCCTCATTCCTTCCCAGTGAACTTTGTTTCTGTGTTCCTGACAATATCATGTAACCTGAAGCACAGTAATGGGGTTTTCTTTTTGTTTTTGTTTTTGTTTTTATTTTTAATCTCCTTTCCAAACAAACAAATAATTGAGGTGTTTCCATTGGCAGGTAAGTTTTAAGGTGGAGAAAATAAGCATCTTTTTCAGAAAGTTTCTTCAAGAGGGGCTTAAGCATGTGTAGAGCTCCATTTTCAAAGAATGAAGATATCCCTGCCATGAGGGTGGAGCAAGCCCATGTAAAGTCTTTATTGCCAGTGCTCCTTCTCATCACAGCTCTAAAGTGAATAAAATACTATAACCTTGGCTTCAAATAAAGAAATGCTTGTTTGGGGATGGAATCCTAATAAGCTATGAGTAAATTTTTTTTTTTTTTTTTTTTTGGTTGACTGAAAGTGGGTCTTTTCACAAGAGATTAAAAGGATCATGATCATTTTTTTCAAGGGCAATGAAAAGAACAGACCATTATTTTTACAGTATCCCTGATAATTTTAACTAAATGAGTCTTCTAGCATGAAGTCAGATCTGTTCATTCTCTACTGGGTACATTCACCTTTCCTCCAGAGCCACAAAAGGCAGGTCCTCTCTGTTGAGAGACATGGAGATTTGTCGTGTCCGCCTTGGCCAGCAAGTAAGACGCGACACGGTCGGATCCTTCTCAGTCAGCTTTATTCCAGGAACGGCTCTTGACTTAGGGACGGGGAACTGGACGAGGGACTAGGATAGGGATGTATGGCCGGGGACCGGACCGGGAAGGCCCGGGAAGGGAAGGCAAGGGAAGGGCAGGGAAGGAAGGGAAGGGAAGCGAAGCGAAGGGCCAAAAAGGCGCAGCAGCAGAAGCGAGCTGCTTATCTAACTGCCCTAGGCGCGCTGGGTGATGTGTCCTCTCAGGATAGGTTAAGCTGCCAATACCTCATTATCACAAGCCCGCTCAGGAGGGGCACGAGGCCGACGCATGCTCAAAGGACTTGTTTACCAGTTTCTGAGCTGGCCACTCTGGAAGCCAGCTGCTTACATTGTCAGGTGCTAGTCATACGGCTGCCTACATCTCCCCCTTATTTATTTATTAAATTGAAGTAGGTTACCTCTGGGCCCTTCAGACCTTAGGCATCCCACACCCAAGCATGCTTGAACTCATTCATTAGGTGTTTGGTGTGAGGCGATTGAAAGCACACCTAGAAAGTCGCCGCTAGCGCAGCAAGTCAGCGGTGGAAAACAGAGGTCCGAGCCCTTGTCCAAAGTGAAGGCATTGTAATGAGAAAGTTTATATTTCTGCCATACCCGCCTTCGTGCCTTTTTTCAGGGAGAGGTACATTTGGCACAAAACCTCTATGCACTCGGACATGCTTTCAGAGAATCTATCTCAGGATTGAGAACATCTCTAGTCGAGGCGCTCCTCGTACTCCCCGCTTCAGAAACATTGAGGTGATGCTGTAGGAGCCTCATGAGTGTACACCTTTGGCAATGGTCAAGATGGTCAGGATCTAGGGATTATGCCTGGATGGCCATTACTGGGTCCAGAAAGCTCCCCACTATGCCTCCCTAAGGGAGGCCAGCCAAATACCTGGGGGAGTGCCTTCCTCCATGGCAGTCAGCGCCTGGTAAACAACAACCTTATGTCTTGCATGGTCACGGCACAAATGACACAGGAACCAAAGGCAGAAACCACATCCTAGGAGAACAACAGCTCCCCAGATAAATACTCCCGCTCATTCTTTAAAGAAAATTGAGGGCACCCTTGACCCAAGTGGTGAGCCCCTCCAAAGTAAAGGGATCCAGGCGGGTGCCATTCAGGGTAGCGATCTGCAACAGGAGCCTCCTGGATAGGTACTCGTCTTCTTTCGACTGGTTTCCTTTCAGGTACTCAGACAGGAGGCGACTCTGATTGAGAGACTGAGAAGAGTTATATGCCAAAGGAATAATATACAGTCCCCTGAGAGAGGAGACGCAAGAGAGCTGAATAAGTTTATATTTAAACAGGTTAAAAATGGGAAAGGTATTAAGGTCAGCCTCCACCGTTACCGGTACAAAGGTAGGCAGTCTGACAATAAAGGCAGTGTCATTCCTGCCTTCCCAGCACTCTGCATTTAGTAGAGTTCTTTGGCAAAGATATGGTGGCATTGTAAATCATAAATAGCATGGTGATGTTTAGGGAGTCATCAGTCCGGTTCGAGGCGTCCCCCGAACCTTGTGACGATCCCAAACTTACCTGAACAAGCACGTTTCTCAAAACCTCTGCGTCAACCTTACTATCTGCAAGGGGATCCAACCAAGCAGATACATTGGCTAATACAAGGCGCAGAGTTTTGATTTTGGCAAAGCATACAAACACAAAAGGTAGAGAAAAGGTAGGAAGGACCAGGGAGTTAGAATGGACCGGCATAGGCACTGGCCAGGTGCGTGTGACGGCCCACAAAGGTATAAAGTCACCCGGTATCCATAGTAGTAGTAGGGTCAAAAACAGGATCTATGCCCTCATCATCCTTTTCTCCGTCTGGGACTGCCGGGCTGGAGATCTTCCGAGTCAATCTCTCGGGTACCCAGATGGGGTTTTCTTGGTCCTCTGGAAAGACACAAACAGAACCTCGTGCCCTTAAGAGCACGGGATCGGCCCTGCCATATGTTTGTTATAATATCTTTCCATTTTACTTTCTCTGGCGGAGGGCGTAGGTGATTATGATGCCTGTCAGCAGCAGACTGACCCTGAGCATCCAAATTTAGGAAATTTAAGGTAAATAGTGCTAAGGATAGTCTATGCTTGGGGGTAAGGCCGTGGCCTATTCCCTCTTTTTGTTTTTGAAGGCATTCTTTGAGCGTGCGGTGTGCTCGTTCTACAATGCCCTGCCCCTGGGGGTTGTAGGGCAGTCCATGAGTGAGTGAGACTTCCATGCGTTGGCAAAAGGAAGAAAAGGCCTGTGCCGTGTAGGCTGGGCCATTGTCCGTCTTAAGGTTTGGGGTTTTCCCCAAGCTGCCCATGCTTCCAAGCAATGAGTAGTTACATTGGTAGTTCTTTCCCAGTGAGGGGAGTAGCATGGATGATACCTGAACAAGTATCCACAGAGACATGAATATATTTTAATTTTCCAAATTCTGTAAAGTGAGTGACATCCATCTGCCAAACCCTGAGGGGTGAAATGCCTCGAGGGTTGATGCCCACATGCGATGGATGTAAGTGTATAATGCATTGGGGGCAGTCGAGCACAAATTTGGCGTGCTGCAGCCCATGGCAGGTTGAATCTCTGCTGCAATGTCTTAGAATTTACATGAAACAACTGATGGAACTGTGTTGCACGATCCCAAGCAGTGCTCAGGAAGATGCATTCTTTCTTAGCCCATAGGTCTACTGTGTCATTTCCAGCACTCAAGGGTCCTGGTAATCCTGTGTGAGCTCTAATGTGCTGGATAAAGAATTTGTTGGTGCGCTGTCTAATTACGTTTTGTAAATCTTTAAAGAGAGTGCACACTGTGCTACTGCCTCTGATGGGTCCTGCGACCTCTAGGACTCTGACACTGTTCACTACGTATGCAGAATCGGAGAGTAAGTTAAAAGCAAAATGACACGCTCTGAAAACTTCCAGAACTATCCGCAACTCAACAACCTGAGGTGAACCAGGCTGGAATTGGCACAGTACAGGCTGAGAGTTCCCTACTAGGTATGCTCCACAGCCATTTTTGGAGTCATCAGTGAAAATATTAGGTACATTTTTCAAGGGACTATGAGAGGTGACAGAAGGAAAAACTACAGGATGCTCCTTGAAAAGGATAATAAAGATGTTTGGGGTAATGATTATCTATAATGCCATCAAAACTACAGGTCAAAATGGCCCAGTCATCTATTGTACCACATAAGACCTTCACCTGGTAAGCAGAGTAGGGTGTTATGAGTTATCAGGCGTTCGTCCAAAGTGCTGCACACATAGGCAAATGCCCTCCTGGGCCAGACGAGCTACTGTGGTGGGATAATGTTCAATGGATTTGCTTGGAGATATTTTTGGGTGGACCCACAAGAGTGGCTCATCCTGCCACAAAACCCCTGTAGGTTGATTACGTGTGGCAAGGACACATAGGATTATGGGTAGCTCCGGTTTTAGTCTTCCTAGGAAGGCTTCCCTCAAGCTCTTTTCTACTTCTCAAGTGCAGCTCTGCCTTCCGGAGTCAGGAGACGGGGCGAGTCAAGGGCTGAATCACCCATCAATATCTCATACAAAGGTTTTAATTCCTGTTAGACAGATGTAGATAAGGACGTATCCAATTAATGTCCCCTAGCAATTTTTGAAAATCATTTAGGGTTGTAAGGTGGTTCTTACGTAATTCGAATTTTTGAGGTACTATGTCCTTGATACTTATTTTTGCCCCAAGGTATTTCATTACCTTGCTTTGCTGAACCTTTTCTGGAGCTATTATCAGCTGTCTTTTGTCTAAATGCTTGATCAACTCTGCATAGACACGGTCCAACAAAGGTTCAGTTTTTGCTGCTATTAAAATGTCATCCATGTAATGAAGACAATAAAACCTGGGGAAATTTTTCCCTGACAGGGCTAAGGCCTCTGCCACATATAATTGACACATGGTGGGGCTATTGGCCATGCCTTGAGGCAGTACTGCCCACTGGTAACGCTGGTCAGGTTCCTCATGATTAATGGATGGAACTGTAAAGGCAAATCTCTCACTGTCCTTTTCACAAAGTGGAATAGAAAAGAAACAATCTTTAATGTCAATGACAATAATAGGCCAATCACGAGGTAGAGTAGATAGTAGAGGCAATCCTCTTTGAACCGGCCCCATGACCTGCATCTGACAGTTTATGGCTCGCAGGTCATGTAGCAGCCTCCAATTCCCTGATTTCTTTTTTATAACAAATATGGGAGTGTTCCAGGGAGAGATAGAAGGTTTAATATGTCCCAACTCTAATTGTTCTTTGACTAGTTGTCTAGTGGCTAGCAACTTTTCTGAGGAAAGAGGCCACTGGGGAACCCACACTGGCTCCTCAGTCTTCTAGATAATGGGTATACTAGGTCCAGTGGCCACTAGGAAAAACCCAGTCCCATGCGCAGCCCTTTAGACTGCAGTTGCACTGGTTCCCTTCTCTCTTGGAGATGTTTTCCAGTGCCATGAGATGGATGCCATCCCATGTCTGTCATCATGTTTGTTGCCTCTGTGGAATAATGTGTGTTTGTCAATCTCAATTTCATGGCTTTTAACAGGTCTCTGCCCCAAAGGCTAATAGGTAAAGATAACACAAAAGGTTGGAAGGTGCCTTCATTTCCTTCCTTGTCTTTCCAAGATAATGTACCTGCCCTTAAATCGGGCGATTTTGCATACCCGAGCCCTTGTAGGGTTTGGGTTGATGCTTGAATAGGCCAGTTTTTTAGGCCAGTCTTTTTGGGCTATAATGCTACGGTCAGCTCCTGTGTCTAATAGGCCCAATATTTTTCTGCCGTTAATTTCCAATTCTATTATAGGTCTTTGGTCCAAATCTAAAGATAAGAAGGCGGCTTCAGTCCCGGAGGATCCGAGGCCTTTATTTCCCCTTATTACATTTTTACTGGGGAACACATTATGTAAGCTGGGTAGCATTACTATTTGAGCAATTCTGTCTCCTGGTGAAATGGCCACAATACCCTGCGGAGAGGAGGCAAGGATCTTAACTGCACCCTCAAAATCGGCATCTATAACACCAGGATGTACCATGAGACCTTTTAGGGTGGAAGAAGAGCGTCCTATCAGTAGACCCACTGTGTCGGGAGGCAGTGGGCCCTGGAAGTCAGTCTCAATGGGTTTTGCACACCCATTTGGGGTGTTAATACGAGTCTGGTGGTGCAGCGCAGGTCCAACCCTGCTGAGCCCGTGGTGGCTCTCCGAGGCTCCAACCCCGCTGAACCCGGAGTGGCTCTCCAAGGCTCGGGCGGTGTAGGTTGGGCTGACTCTGCCCCTCTACTGCTCCATATATTTAAGGGCCCTGGAAGCGTGGGCCCCGCTGCACGTTTTTTGACTGTGTACTACCATAACCAGAAGGCAGCGTTTGGCTCTCAGGGTTCCTTGTCGATCTGCATTCACTGGCCCAATGATTACCCTTGTGACATTTTGGGCATATTCCTGGCGGCCTCAGACAAGGGGTATTCCCTTGTTTTTCCCTGTCTCTTTGTCTTTCCCTGTCTCTTTGGGGGCACTGACTCTTAAAGTGTCCCTGGCGGCTGCAGTTGAAGCAAGCCCCTGCAGCAGGGGTCCTGCCTTTATCCTTAGACAACTGCATAACTGCAGCTGCCAAGCCAGAGTTGGACAATGGTCCACCAATCTCCCTACAAGCCTTCATCCAAGCCTGCAAGCCCTTTGCTTTCCAGGGGGTGATGGCCATCCTGCACTCTTTGGTGCACTGTTCAAACACCAATTGCTCTATCAATGGCATGGCTGTATCAGGATCGCCAAATATTCTCCCTGCGGCTTCCATCATGCGAGCCACGTAGTCGGAGAAAGGCTCAGTAGGACCCTGGAGGATTTTTGTTAAATTGCCAGAAACTTCTCCCCTATTGGGTAGAGCCTTCCAGGCTCTAACAGCCATGGCACTAATTTGGCCGTACACCGCTGGCGGGTATGCTGTCTGGTTACCTGCCCATTGTCCCTGACCTAGAAACATATCCAGGTTCCATAAGGGCTGTCCTGCGGCGGCATTGGCTTGAGCCTGTCCTTGAGCATAATCACTGTAAATAGATTTCCAATCAAGATATTGCCCCATAGTTAAGCAGGCTTTCACAGTACTTACCCAATCAGATGGTGTCATGGCCTGTGTCGCTATCCTTTCTATCAAGGATTGCGTGTAGGAAGCATTAACGCCGTAAGTCCTGACTGATTCTGCAAGATTTTTTAACATCTTGATATCCAAGTGCTCATGATATCTTTGTTGATTCGGATCTTCAAAAACTGGAAAGGCCATACGCGCTTCCTTCCAAGTCTCAGGGCAGAACGATTGAGTCCCTGGAGTCCCTGGGGGTGGACCGGCCCGAGGAACCTCCGCATATGGAGGCGGGCCTAGGGGCGGAGCTGTGGGCGTCTCCCGAGCAGGTGGTTTAAGCTTCTCCGCCCCATGTTTGCCTTTCCTCCGCCTAGGGAGGGTCACAGTCTCCCTTTCAACTGATAGGTTCTCTAGATCCTCCTCCATCTTTTCTAAATTTTCTTCTTCCGCCATCTTGTCTAAGTTCCCTCCTTCCTCCTCATCTGAGCTATCGGAGCTGGAGGAACTCTCTGTCTCTAAATCTTTTAAGCTAGGATAAATGTTGGAGGCCCTTTTTCGTCCTTTGTCTTTTTTACACTTATGTCCTGGACGATGACAATTTAAACAGAAACAAAGACTACATACTAGGAAAAACATAATTACGACACCCAGACCGACCCACACCTGGTCTACAACAAACACAAACATGATACTTCTAAGGTTTCTCGTGATTCAATTGCACTTTACCATGGACCTATGACCATGGACCTTATGATGCGCTTTACCGCGGACCTTGTGACGGCCCTACTCACCGGGCACTTTCTGTGACGCCGCTTTACCGCGGACCTTGTGACGGCCCTATTCACCGGGCACTTTCTGTGACGCCGCTTTACCACGGACTTTGTGACGGCCCTATTCACCGGGCACTTTCTGTGAAGCCGCTTTACCGCGGACCTTGTGACGGCCCTATCCACCGGGCACTTTCTGTGAAGCCACTTTACCGCGGACCTTGTGATGGCCCTACTCGCCGGGCACTTTCTGTAACAATAAACATACCTGTACCGCAGTTCCTAGCTGCTGAGTTCTGAATCCACGAAGGCGAAGTCCTCAGTTCCCCGTACGGGCCACCATATGTCGCGTCTGCCTTGGCCAGCAAGTAAGACGCGACACGGTCGGATCCTTCTCAGTCAGCTTTATTCCAGGAACGGCTCTTGACTTAGGGACGGGGAACTGGACGAGGGACTAGGATAGGGATGTATGGCCGGGGGACCGGACCGGGAAGGCCCGGGAAGGGAAGGCAAGGGAAGGGCAGGGAAGGAAGGGAAGGGAAGCGAAGCGAAGGGCCAAAAAGGCGCAGCAGCAGAAGCGAGCTGCTTATCTAACTGCCCTAGGCGCGCTGGGTGATGTGTCCTCTCAGGATAGGTTTAAGCTGCCAATACCTCATTATCACAAGCCCGCTCAGGAGGGGCACGAGGCCGACGCATGCTCAAAGGACTTGTTTACCAGTTTCTGAGCTGGCCACTCTGGAAGCCAGCTGCTTACATTGTCAGGTGCTAGTCATACGGCTGCCTACAGAGATTCTCACCCAGAGATGAGGTTGGAGAGTGATCAGGTCTGAAGGAGCTAGAAATAAGGATTTGGTTAGGGGACTTTTTATTCTTTGTTTTCTCCTTAAAATCAGAAATAGTACCAAAAAAAAACCCTCATTTTTTTCACATCTCTAAATATATAAGATGTGTAATTTTGTGTGAAAAAGAAGTTTCTTTTAAACATACCTTTGTACGTAAATGAAACTTGATAAATTCAGACCTAAAACAGGTGGTCACTGACTGTTACAATATTGACCTAAGAGCCTCTCACTCTCACAGGACTAGGGCAATGTGACTACCTATTACAAATGCCCTCAACCTTTCTATCCAAGCCCCGAGTCAAGTCTTTGCTGGTATTGTTTATGGGAAGATTAAGAGGAGAAGAATTGAGTTGTCTTAAGTTTATTTCCTACTTTAAGATGCCTAATTGGCTATTACTATGTTTTAAGTAAGCAGGTCCTACCTGTTAGGATTCTGTTAAACTCCACCTCCACAGTAACCTAGCAACAGCTAGATATACTCCTCCCTGGGACCGGCCAGGTAGCCCTGCCCACTATTATAAGAGGGGCGGTCTGGCCCCTCCTCTCTCTCTTACTCTCTTGCCCTCTTGCTCTCTTGCGCCTGCAGGTCGTATCTGACCCTTTCCCCTTCCCCTACCCCCTTCACGTGGTCATGGCCGGCCTCCACCTTTCTCTGCTCTCCCCTCTGCCCTAAATAAACTTCTCCTAGAACCCTCTGCCTGCACCGCCGTTTTTCTTTTTTAAATAACAACAGTACCAACCAGTTTACTTCTGTAGGATTCAAGAAGTATCAAGAAGGTGGCTTCTTGCACCAGCTATGCTGACCTCCATACACTTTCTGCTTCCATAGCAGAGAGATCCCTGTTATATGTCAGGTATCCCACTAGGTATTGTGAAAACAAAGATAAAAATGATCCCTGTTGAATAAGAAGTGCATTTAATTCTATACTAGAACTCAGACTCATTCGGGATACTTTAAAACAGCAACCTGGCTGCAGCATCAGAACACTCCTGCTTACAGCACTGTAGAATCAGAGTACCCGTGCTTACAGATGGCTGTAGCATCAGAGTACCCATTGAGCCACCTCCTAACTTCTCCAATGGAATTTTAAATCTTTTTTCTCTTAAGAATCTACAAGAGTTTCCTATGAGCCATTTATAAAACACAAGGATTTCCTGCTGACTGAACTACTATGATTTGGACAACAAGAATTTCCTTGTTGAAGCAACTGACGTGGCTTATCTCATGACCACAACAGTTTCCACATTCTTGTGTGTATTTATCCTACTCACCTGTTCCTATTGGGTTTATTCTACAATATCTCCTACTGTTAAGAGAGTTGGCAGAAGCTATGTCATTCCTTGGACCTTGGAAGGATGAGAAAGGACAAGGATAAGAATGGCCTGTCATTCTAAGACTTTGGTGTACTTGTTATTTTTCCCCAGCAGATGACTACTGCTGAACTGGGTGTAGATGGTAGTCTTGGGAAGTACCTGAGTTAGGAAGGTAGTAAACTAAAGGTGGCATCAAGGTTTACTTGTATTTTATAGGTATACAATGGTAGCTGCTTTTGTTCCAGGTGTTTACTTTATCCTTGTGCTGTTTAAAGTTAGGTAATTCTTGCCCATTATTGTCTTGTTGGTGGTGTCAGAAGCAGAGTTGGGAGTAGGGGAATGATGTGCCCAGCCTGGAATTATTTCCTTAGTTTCTTAAAAAACTAGCCACTCTGCAGTGGATACATCTACAAAACAACTCAACTCCTGTACCTAAGACTCAGGGAACATTGTGGAAGGGGGAGGTGAAAACTCGGATCATGGAGCTTATAATGTTATATAATAACATTATACAGACTGAGCAGGTTGTGTTTAAGAATATATACATATTTACATATATGTACTTAACAACCATTAATGAAAAAAAGAGGCAATGAATATTGCCTTGAGTTTTTGCAACACCAATTTGTGCTCCTGGTGGATCACACTGCCCAGGAACTATCTTAGGATCTAAGAATGAAAGACACACACATTAACTTATTTTTAAAATGCCTTGGCTACCTCAAAGTCTGGGCACTCCTAAACCTTCCCCTGCTACCTCAGGCCCAACTGGGGAAGTGGCCAGTGGCACTTGGCATTTTATTGATCCATCAAAAGCCAACTGGAGATGAGGACTTTCAGTGTCTGGACATGCAGATTCCCAATCGAATCAAAGCATTAGAACCAGTCTCCAACAAATGAATTTGAAATCAAAGAGGGATATGTGGAAGAGTTTGGAGGGAGGAAAAGAGAAGGAGGAAATGATGTCAGTATTTTATAGTCTTAAAAATAAATAAGCACGGTAGCCACTTACCACATGAGCCTTTTAGGACATGTGCACTTATTTCTTATCGGATTGCTTAGACACAGTTCCTGTCTCAAAAGTATGATCCTCAGAAAGGAAATGTGGTAGATGTCTTCAGGGTTCTTCTGAAAAGATATTCCTGTCAATGAAAGGGACTTAGCACAGAAGAGTCCATTTTCTTCCATTGGGCATTGTCATGAGCATGTGATACTAGGAGTGGTCCTCATTGAATCAGGGAGGGAGTGAACGTAAGAAGATGAGGTGGAGAGATCATCTCTGTCAAACAGAGCCTAGTCTTTGTCTTCTAGAAACTCAGTTCTACTGGGGGCAGAGAGAGAAGCAAGTACATACTTATTAAAAACAAAGGTGTCAGTGGTTCAAAAGCTAGGCAAGCCAGGCTTCTCTGAGAAGGTAATATTTGCTCAAGGACCCAACAAGAGACAGGGAATTTAGAAAAACATTCCAGATAGAGGGGAAAAGAGGTACAAATGCCCTGAATGTATTTGGAGCACTGTGTTCAAGGAGCTGTGAGGAGCCTTGTTCAGAACTGGGGAGCAATAGGAAGAAGAGCTGGAGATGAGCTGAGAGAAGTAGCAGGCTACTTGCCAAGGACTTTCAATTCTTACTACAGGTCAGATGGAAATATGTAGAGGCTCAGAGGAAGAGGAAGAGGAAGAGGAGGCCTATAGGAGAGGCAGTGGAAAATACCTAAAAGGAAAAAGAAGCTGTGCTTTCCTGACCTGAACATGATTTGAAGTTATCCGAGAGTAAGTTAAAAACTTTTAATTATCTTGAGTATCTAGCAGTAGGAGCCATGTTGCTTGTTCCATGTGTGAACAAAGAAGGCTCCATGCAGTTCTTCACTACAGAGCCTTCTTTCCAAAAGTCCATGAAATTGATTTTACCATCATTTGTATCCAGTGATAGATATACTAATGCAAGTGCCTTCCTCAAATCCTGTGTGGTACAAAGAGTGAGTTTATCAGAGGGTATAGGGGCTTTTGTTTTTAGACAGTTACTAAGTACTCAGTGCTCATGTGGAGAGAATGCATTGTTCTTCAAGTCAAATAGCTAAAGATATTTTATTCTCGGGGTAACATTTTACATTGAATACAAGCTAACTTTCAGTCTTTTGTTTAGGGGCTTATTTTTCCATGTTAATCTGGGATTGTTTTAAAGTCAGTGTTACATAGAGTGGGGAATTCTGAGTCATTTTCTAGTAAGACAGAATTGGCCCAGCAGTAAGCGACAGTTCATTCTTCAATACATGAACACGTATTACTGACTGTACAGGAACAGTCTGTTTACCTTTAACACCAGGAAAGGTGTTTCTTGGTCAATTCTTCTCTCCAGGCTATGCATAAATTTCTATGTAAGGTCGATACTTTTCATTGACTCTAACTAAAAATCAAATCTGTCACAAACCAGCTCTAGGTTTAGCCACAAATCCTTTGAGATCAAGAATGGACACTTCCTGTGAGGATTAATCATGAAAACTGCATGATGAGTTCACAGTGACTTCCACTGAAAAAAGGTTTATTTTGGGAAGCAGAATTTTTTTATGTGAATTCTTTTGAATTATCCTAAGTTCCAAAGAAGAGCATCCTTATCCAGTTATGAGAAAGGAGGGCAGGTGGTAGAGGAGGGAGAAGCATTTGTGAGGTGCCTCCTGTACCAGTGGTCATCACCTGAGCCCGGTGGCCTTAGCTGGGTAGTGTTTACTTCATTGTTACAAGACCATGCTGAGGCTCCTATATGATGGCTGTCTTGCTCGTGGTCATTCTATAAAGAAGTAAGGGAATGAGATTAGCACCTATGTCTGGGTGACCTCAAATCCCACACTTTTCAAAGGGTTTGGCTCATGAAAGTGGAAATGACCATTGTATGCTGACTGTGGAGAGTATGTTTTTCCTGGTTCTCACTTCAGAAGCTCTTTCTTCCATCCCCAAATCTTTGGTCTTGAGAAAAGGAGATCATCAAGGTCTTTCCTATGTCACTTTGTGTATTTATTACTGTGCACTTTGTATGCCTCTTTAGATGTAGTGACTTAATTGTTAACCAGGCCAGAAACTACAGTAAGATCACATTCCACTTTGATTTTACTAAAATGAAGTTTTTTTTCTTTTCATGTATCACACTTTAAGATACTTTACAAGAGATAAGAGCATTGACTGCTCTTCCAGGGGACCTGGATTCAATTCCGAGCATCCACATGGTAGCTCGTAACTGTCTCTAACTCCACTTCCAGGTGATCTGGCATCCTCATACAGACATACATGAGGGCAAAACAGCAATGCACATAATAAGTATATAAATCTTAAAAATAAAAGATACTGGTATTTTTTGTGAGACTCCTACTTTGGGGGGAGGGGCTGTTTCTGACACTTTTGGCTGCTTTTGGGATCCTTTTTCCTCCTACTGGGTTGCCTCATCCAGCCTTAATATGAGGGGAGGTGCCTAGTCTTAATGCAGAGTGATATGCCATATTCGGTTGGTATCCCTGGGAGGCCTGCCCCTTTCTGAAGGGAAATGGAGGAGGAGTAGATTGGGAGGGGGTAAGGAGGAGGGACTGGGAGCAGAGGAGGGAGGGGAAACTGGGCAGGATGTAATATATAAGAGAATAAATTGATAATAAAAAAGCTACTTTACAAACATAAAGACTTCTTCCTGAGATTAAGAGACATCAATTTGCAATTAAAATCACAAAGGCAGTGATGTTTAAAGAGTATATAGTCTTATGATCTGAATCATGTTTTGTTATTTGGGCCTGAGTCTGAAAAAGTAGTTATCATTATTGATTTACAAAGGAGAATTGACAGGGTGCTCTCAGGCAGCCCAGTGACGATGATGGGACTTTTAATTGCTGAACTATTGTTTTGTTGACTCTCTATCATCTCTTAGAAATAGTTTCATGATTGCTTAAAATTATCCTGCTCTAAATGTCATATCAAATTGGGGGGAGAAAGTTTGAAAGGATAATGTTATCCAGAGATTTAATCATAATTGCCATGTATTAATTTTCCCTTTTGCTCATCATTTGTCTTTTTTTTTTCTCCTTCCAGAAGAAAAATTCAACGTTGAAACAAGGACCATTGCTGTCGACTTTTCATTGGATGATATTTATGATAAAATTAAGACAGGCCTGTCTGGTCTTGAGATTGGCGTTTTAGGTTTGTATTTTTGCCTCATTTATGACTCATTTTGCTCATTCTCTGGCTTTTACTGAGTCTTTATTTTCTCTCTGGAGGTTAGGTGTTTAGTGATAAGATTGTCACTGATCTAGTTGGTCAGTAATGAGTACTAACCTGTGTGCTCTTGAAGCTTTGTCTTGTAGTCCAGTGACTTTAAAGGGTGTTTCCCCCTTTGCCTGCTTTACTTCCAGTCCCAGTCTCTCTGTATGCATTATCAACAGTGAAAGGCTGGGTTTGGTTGTGACACCTGTAATCCCAGCACTCATAAGGTGCATGACACTGAACATTCATGGCCAAGGAGATGGAGGCCTGCAAAAGTTAACTCTTGTTCCCTGCAGAGCCTTTGTAGATAGTACTAACAAACTCACCCCGTGAAACGTTAACACACAGAAAGGTGGTTTTCATCTCTCTATGCTTTACCCAAAAAAAGAATAACTCTTCCACATATGCTTCATGTTTTGTTGCTTTGGACACATAAATGTCCATTGAAAATACATGGTGTCAAGAGACTTGGAATTTGTCTAAAGTAACAGAAGAACTGAGGGGCAGTCTGAGTTGTCTGTCTGTTTTCTCTAAGTTTATTGCTGTGTTTTCTTATACCTCAGTTGCTTGCTCTTACTGGAGAATCAAATGTTTTTGCTGAAATCAGGAATATTGAACTGTGTTGTGGGAAAAAAGTCATTGGAAGATCCTGATGAGGTAATAGGGAAGATAAAATATCACATTTTTCTTTCATATGTGGAATCTGTGTGCATATACATACATAATAGACATTCACATGTACACACACACACACACATACACACACACACGACATTATAGTAGAAGGAGAATTATTTATGAGAAAGGAAGGAACCAGTGAGGCAAGACACTTTATAACAGTTAAGAGCATAGGCTGCTCTTTAGAGGACCTGGATTCAATTCCAGCATCCACATGGCAGCTCTTAACTGTCTCTAACTCCACTTCCAGGTGGGTAGGACATGAAAAATCATGAGATACTGTGTGTATGCACTTGTGTACAAATGCATGTGAAGGCCAGAGGTCAAACTTGGGTTTCTTTGTTCCCTGTCCACTTTGTATTTAAAGATGGCCTATCCCTGGGACCCCAGGTGAGGCTAGGCTGGGCCCTAGAGATCCCCATGCTGGAGTTACAGTTGCGTACCACCATGCCTGTCTTTTTATTGGCATGCTGGGATTGACCTTGGTTACTTATGCTTTCAAGACAAACACTTTAATAACTGACCACTCTTCCCAGTCTCGAAGACCTTTTTAAAATTTTCTTTTTTTGTTGTTTTGTTTTTGTTTTTCAAGACAGGGTTTCTCTGTGTAACAGCCCTGGCTATCCTGGCTATCCTGGCACTTGCTTTGTAGACTAACCTGGCCTTGAACTCATAGAAATCTGCCTGCCTCTGCCTGGGATTAAAGGTTTGTGCCACAGCAACCCTGCCTCCTTTTTAGAACTTGTAAATAAGGCAGTGTGTAAGGTCAGATACCCAAGTATAATTCCCCTAAGTATTTGTGGACCTGTAGCTAACCTGGCCTGTGTAGGCTATACCATGCATCCTCATGCCTGTCCCATCTGTATGAATTCTACTCCTGTCTCACTGTCTGTAGAACCAGTTGGTAAAATAAATAAAAACATAGAACTAGTTTTTGCCTTTGTGTCTACATGTTCTTTTAGAAATATATACATTGGGAAGAGTCTTTAAAAGTTCTTCTTCCTTACCCTAGATCATCACTCACAGCAGGGAACATTCTGACTGTTTCTAAGCTTTCAAGAGAGCAGTTATAACTTGCTTGTCAATAGAGATGCTGTTATGGTTTATCCCATGGCCTTTTCCACCTTTAAACTAATGATGGACTAGGGAATGATGAAGGCCATCTTAGGCAGGAAGGCTGTTGATAATTCCCAATGAAAGGACCCTGGGGGACAGTCATTACATTGTGGAAGAATGGCTTACTTTTAGGAGTAGTTTTTGTTATCATGACTGTTCTTTATAGACCTCAGCTACTTTTCAATAAGTAAATGTGAAACGGTAGATACTCTAGGATCATGGAATCTGAGATGGGAGATGTTGGGCATTGGGTTGGTGCAGGGCTGAGGGATTGTTTGGGAATTCTTTCCTTATCCAGAACTGTATCAGAACTGAAGAAAGGTTGCAATTTGAATTCAGGCTCATGTCTGATTTGTTAAAGAGTCTGGGGCATGTGGTCCCTAAGCACCCTCTGCCTCTCTCCTTCTCTCCTGCTACCCTTTCTAGAATCCTAGTACTTTTCCCAGTACATATGCACTGAGGTTTGTATACAAGGAAAGATGTTTCCCTTACCTCACATGCAGTGGAATCATCATTCTTGTAATCCAGCTCCTTAGTAAGTGGAAACCTCTGAGTAGTACTTTGTTCTTGATTATTCATCTGTTAATTCATAAATGAGTGAAACAGAATTGTAACAAGTAATAAGGAAAGCTAAGTGTGTCCTTCCATAGTATAATGTTCTATAGGAAAGACAACAATGAGCAAAGTGTTTTATCTGTGATAGGGCATACTGTAACAAGAGCCAGGGGAGTTGAACAAAAGGGGACATAACTGTGACTTGGCTTATCCAATGGAGTCAGAAAAGGGAAGGTTCCAGAAATATTTAAGAAGCAGGAATTGCTGAGAGGTTGCAGATGGCTCAGAGAAGAAACTCTATGGCTGATGCACCCACTTATTAAGCACCATTTACTAAAATGAGCTATTGGGGAGAAAACTTTTGGGGTGATGCTCATTTAACTTTACAGTTTCTTTAGGACAGCAGTTCTCAATCTGTGGGTCATGAACTCCGAAAGATGATTAGAAAGCACAGATATATACATTAGATTCATAACAGTAGCAAAATTACAATTATGAAGTAACAACAAAAATAATTGTATGGCTGGGGTCACATGAGGATCTGTATTAAAGAGTCGAAGCATTAGAAAGGTTTAGAACCATGGCTCTGAGAGATCCAAGTGGCATTGTAGATAGTTGAGAATTTATATCCAGGCTTCACTGGTGCAAGAAGACTGAGATAATTCAAGGGGAATGCTGAAGATGGTCCTGTGGAGTGGCCTTCCTCCATCTAAGGCCACTGGTGTTGTGAAGCATGACTTTTATTGCTGACTTCAGCTCTCTTCAGTAGAGCTGTAATACAAGCCACATATGCAGTGCTAACTCTTCTAGTAAGTAGCTCACATTTTAAGAATTTACAGAATTCTGTGTATTTTGATCATATTCACGTTCTACTCCTCTCCTCATATATCATCTCCTTACCTTCCACACCCTCCCATTTTTATGTCTTTTTAAAATAATAATCCATGGAGCCCAATTTGTTGGCCATAGGTATTGAGCCATTTATTGGAGCTTGATCAACCTATCAGAGAGTACGATAAAAATAAACAGACTTAATTAAATAATGTCTTTTATTTAAACTTAACTATATCCAGAACATTAACACATTAGCTTGTAACCAGTGTACAAATTATTGAACCAGGGTCAGCAAGATGTTTTGGTGGATAAAAGTGCTTTCTATGGAAACATGATGACATGAGTGTGACTATTGAATTCGTGGTGGAAGGGGAAAACAGACTTCTGAAAGTTATCTTTAATCTCCATGTGTACACTGTGATAGTTGCATACCCACACTGACTTTCACGTACAATAATCAGTAAAGTACGTTTGTTTTTTAAATTACTGAAGTAGTTTACATTCTTTTAAATACTAAATCTTTATAATCTTAAATACATTTTACAGTGTATTTGAATTCTTACTAGCCATAATGTGACTAGTGGCTATTATACAAGGCATTCAGCTCCCAGTTACCATGTTTTATTTTCAGTTTATAATGGGAGAGACATAAATGCAATCTGTAGGTTTTTCTTATGGTTCCAGAGCTGTTGCTGTCAGTTGAATCATTGCTTAGCATGTCTGATTGCCACTTCAAAGTCAGGAGAGAGTAGTTCTGTTGGCTCTTAGGTCAAGGTCAAGGGTGCCATTGAGCATACTGCAGTGTGTGTGTAGAAGACAGCATCTCACAACAAAACAGACTGGCCTTAAATGTCAGTAGAGCTGAGGCCAAGAAACTCTGATTTAAAGTTAGCGGTTCAGGGCTAGAGAAATGGCACAGTGGGTAAAACATTTATTGCATGATCCTGAGGGCCTGAGTGCAGATCCTCAGCACCTGTGGCAAGTTAGATTTGGTAATTTGCATTTGTAATCCCAGCATTTCTACTTCGAGATGGAAAGTGGAGACAGGTGAATCTCTGGGAACTCATGGGCCAGTTAGCCTCACAGGTGCAACACCTAAGGAGACCCTGCTTGAAACAAGGTGAGAGGTAAGGATGGGACACCTAAAGTGCCCTCTGACCCCCACATGTATGCCTGCACTCACATAAATGAAGACACACACAGCAAGAAGTGAAGTTGCTGATTGAATTCTTGTTGAGACATAATACAGCTTTGGTTTTGATTTCTAGTTGAACTCAGATCAATCTTAAAAGTAATTCCAGCTGAGGTTTCCATAATCACTGAATGCTCACTGCAGCACCTACACACACACTGTCTTACTAGCTGGGCACTGCTTTCAGTTTGCTTTGTATTCTGTATTCTACCACAACTGTCTTGTTGGCCATTGACTCTTCATAACAAATGCGTTGCCTGTATATTGCACTGTAATTTTGAAGTCACTATCAAAGCAACTTTGTAAGCTGGATTTTATCTTACTGCTCTAGAGTTTGTGAGGTGAGCTTCATGTTTATGTTTCCTTTCTCATGACTGCCTAGTTTTTTTTTTTTTTTTTGCACTTTTCACTTTTCTTCCTTTTTCTCATCTCTCTTTACATATTCCACTTCTGTCTAATAAAGCCCAAGTCATCTCATGTATTCTCTTTTCTGTTCAATACAAATCTCACCTTGATAGCATCTTTTAATGTATTCTATGTATTGATTGATTTCTAATAAGAATCAGTAATTGTGTACATGCATGTTGTTGGTATCCAGAGCCAACTTGGCAAACTGGCTCCATACTCAGGAATGTCACACATAGGTCACATCTGTTGCCATGACAACCCTACATACTTTCTCAGAGCCCACTCCTCACACTCACCTGCAAACAGCGTAGCTAAAAGGCAAACTTTTCCCTACCTTCTATCCTTTTTCCCTTGCCCCCCCCTCTCTTTCTCTCTCTGTCTCTCTCTCTCTGTCTCTCTCTCTCTCTCTCTCTCTCTCTCTCTCTCTCTCTCTCTCTTTCTCTCTCTCTCTCTTTTTGTCCCCATTCTTTCCTAATAAAACCACTGCCACATGGAACTGCTTTGGGCTGGTGTGGTCTGTCCGTACACGAGCCGCCACCCAACACAACATGTGTATTTATGGGTGTTGGGTGGGTGTGTCTTCCTCTATTACTTTGTGCCTTACTTTTTGAGACAGGGTCTGTTACTGACTTTGGTGTTCACCTGGTCAACAAGTCTCTTATTTCTGCCTTCCATTACTAGGAGTGAAGGCCTGTGTAGCTGAACCTAGGGTTCTTGTTGTTTAATGTGGGTGATGGGTATTGAACTCAGCCCTCCTGCTTACATAGCAAGAGTTTAACCAATTGAGTGTTTCCCAGTCCCAAGACCTAGCAATTAATATTAGGTTACAGGAAGGTTTTTTTTCCTACTGAGTATTAATTATAATTAATAATAGTAGAAATATAAATATCAATAGGATATACACTGTTTGAATAGCATTAAGCATAAAACTATAATCAATGCTTAATAAGGAAAACTAATATTTTCAAAATTACAAAGGAAAATGCTAAAGCTTTTATCATGAAAGAAACATTAAGTTTTCAGTGAGATAAATGGAAAGAAAACAGCTCTGAACTGTGCAGATTTATACTGAAAGGTCACCATAAGCTGATGAGACTCTAAATTCTGTATAGGCTGAGAAGTTAGATCCATAATCTGTTATGTAAAAAATGAAGCAGTTGCTGCTGTCTTCCAGGTAAATGCCAACAAGTACAGGTTCCAGCAAGCTTATAAAACGTTACCATTTCAAGGAAATCACATTCTTATTTCCTTGACTAAGAAAGCAATTGATTAACAAAAGCTGATTGCTGTAATGCTTACTTTATCTGCGGGAGGTTCTCATATGTGTTCCTAATTGGTTTGATGGACTCTGCACAAAACATCTCTGATGTGTAATTTGCCAAGACCAAGGGAGTATCCTTGGATTTCAAACATATCATAGACAATATTTCTTTTTCAAATTCCACTTAACTATAAAAGTGAGATTCTTTATTTTACAAGGACAAGGAATGGCCCTTTTGGGAAAATCTAGTTGCTCTGTGATTCGGGTCTTAAAAGCTACTATGGCTTTTGATTGTCTTAGACAAGACTTCCCTCGTGCCAAATGCTTTCAGACTCCTGTCTATCCATGGCACTGTGGTTTGTGTAAGCTCTACATGGAGTAAGGAGAACCATCTGGTACCAGATAGGAGTGTCATCCTGGCTTAGTTGGTGTTTAAAGCTGTGACATCTATAGCGCCCGTTGACTGTGGGTCATATTCATATACCTGGCCCCTATTTTAACTGGCCCCCATCTTAATAACAGTATATAGAGATAGTACAGATGGACTGAGCCTTAGGTTTTTCCTATGCCTTTTATAAGTGAAAACTTACTCTACTAATGTAGGTGATGCTTTTTTATAGATAGCTTTCATTTTATATTTTTTGACAATTTTATATGTGTAAATGATGTATTTTGAACATATTCACACCAAGTTACCTTCTCCTGTCACTTTCTTCTAAATCCCCTTTCCCAATTTATCCTCCTACTGTAATGTCTGTGTGTGTGAGAGATAAAGACAGACCCAGATCCATTGACTTTAATTAGGATTGCTTGCATGAACACAGTAGTGTTGTATGAGTTATTTGTTAGTGTTTTAACCTTCCAGTCAACTGAGCAAGGATTTTGGAAGGTACAAAAGGGTGGTATTAGACAGAGATTTTGAAGTCTTAGAAAGCCAGCTTTATAAATATGGAGTGGTAAAAGGAAAAACTTAGATGAACTAGACTTAACAGTATTTGAGCAAAGAACCGTTCACACTTCATGCCACCCTGAGAACACAAAGAGGCTCACAATTCTGTCCTGTGATGTGGGCAGGTAGAACTTGGAGTCAGAAAGTGGAGGTTAGGTACAGAGGTGGCTTGTTTTCTCTGCCAAGTTTGCTTTGTTGAAGCATGGTCATAGCCACTGCTAGCCTGGGCCTGAGTTGGCTGCTATATTAATGCTCACCCTGTCTTCTGTCTCAGAAGTGTGCTCCTAAGTTGTATAAAATGAGGCCATGACTGCTCCAAGGTAAGGTTGAGGAGAAGGTTTTCATTTCAGACATGAGGGAGAGTACACCCAGAGGCATCTGGGCACAGTGAGGAGTTAGTAGAGTAGACAAGACTGGAGGGCTGTACTGGGTTGAGAAGGGAGTGCAAGGACCAAGAGAGACGGGCAAGACAGAGAGGGGGTTGGGGTTGGACTAAGAGAATACTTGGCCAAAATGGGAGGGTTATTTAGGAATGAGATGTAAGGCAAGCCAGAGAGCTGAAGAACTTTTAGGGTAAGAGGGCAGGGTGAGAAGAGCTGAGAAGGAGCTACAAGGCCAGCCAGCAAGGACTCTGTAACAGGCACTTGCTATGCTGAGAGACAGCTTGGAGGTCAGCATGTGCTTCATGGTAATGGGCACTACACTTAGCCATTCAACCCGTTTCTTTTGGGTCTGACATAAGTTAGATCTTCAGTTAGTTTACTTACAAAGTAAAATTGTAGTTTGTTAAGTAGGAGTGAAAGCATGCATGGATCCTCAGGCCAAATTTAGTTTAACAGACTTTTGGGGGAAGTCAGAGTAGATTTTTAAGCACAAACTGATAACATTTTTAGGAAATCCTTCTGACTTCCAAGTGGAAGAAGGCAAGAAATGTGAGGAAGCCAATAAGGCTATTCCAAGGTGGTGAGAGCATATCAGGATGGCAGCAGTGGAGGAGTATGGAAATGGCTGAGAAGAGGAAGCTGACACTCTGTGTCCCAGCTGGGCAGAATGGTGCATGCCTTTAATCCCAGTACTTGGGAGGTAGAGGCAGGCAACCCTCCATGAGTGTAAGTCCAGCCTGGTCTACATAGAGACTTTTAGGATAGCCAGGGCTACATAGGGAGACCCTTCCTGAATGAGTGAATGAATGAATGAATGAATGAACTATTCTGCCCATTTTACAGACAAGGAACAAATGCAAAGAAGTTAAATGTATTATTTACAATTAGATAATCACTCAGTAGCAACTTTCAAGTTTTATCTTAAAAAACAGGGAGACATTTTTCTACAGAATTCTGTAAAGCAAAGTGATGTCTTCACCTGGAGCCATCCTGGCTTGGGAAATTGAGAGAAATTCAGTGCAGATCCAAGTAGCCTGTGGGATGACTGGTAGGAATCCCCTCCTTTGACAGCAGTGACCCTTTGCACTGGATGAGGTAGAGGCCTGGTAAAGGCTCTGTGGAAACAGAACAGGCATGGAAGCGTATTTATTTAGAGTTTCTCCTCAGGAATATCATCCAGGAGGGTGCCTTTTCATCAAACTAAATATGTTGGCTGAGATTAGATTTCTAAAGTGAGCACAAGACTGTTGAAATTCAGATTTATTTTCTTTCACTCTGACACCACTAATGGCATTAATTAAAGCAGAACCTTTAACTTAAATCTGTGTAATTAGCTCCATGATTTCAGAAATGTAAATAGGAATTGATAAATATCCCCCATTAGCTAACGTTGAACCACCAACCTTGTGGTGTTCTTCTTGTTGCAGCCTCACTTTTGATTTTATGTATACCAAATCTTACCTAATTTTGTAATGAGGATCAGTCACGTGGCAGTTTGTAATTAAACAAACAAAGGTGTGTGCTGTTGCCTGTGACTCAATCTAAATTTTTCAATTTCTGATTAAAGGCGCTGCAAATTTAAAGCCTTATAAACTCTCTTTTATTTGGAAATTGCTACTTACAAGTGTATGAAAACTGTAAAGTTTGCAAAATGTTTTACATCGTGTTCCAAATATCATCTGTCAGTGTATGAACATGTGCTAGCTCCAGCAATATGTTAAGAAGGCAAAAAAGGAAATTTCTTTGCATCTCTGTCACTATCTCCCTATCACTGTGAGACTAGGTCTATTGAATGCAGTGAAGAGGGCAGAGGTGGTACTGGATAAATCTATCCAGTATAAACCTGAGCGCTGCCTTCCAGATACTGGCCATATATAATAAAAGCAAGATTCTTGGTATTGGGCACAGAGTAGGAGGGCAGTGAATATTTATTGGATAAACGGCTACATAGCAGCAGCTTCTTCTTCATTTATTGACATTTTAACCTGCTTCAAACAGTGGATACGTGGCTCTGCTCATTATATCCTTTGCTGAAATGATTGTTCCTATTTTGTGTATGAAGAATAGTGAGGAAACAGGCTTATTTTATGTCCCAGTTGTAGAAGCAGCAATGATGATGATGAAGTGGGACTGAACCCTAGCTCTGCTGAGTTCTGAGTTCTGTAGCCTTTTCCATTTGCACTCTTACAGTACTAGAGATCAAACTCAGGGGCGACCCTCCCCCCCACCCCCCATGCCAGGCAAGCACTCTACCACTGAGGTCAAACCCCAACCATTTTACAAAAATGTAAGACAGAAAATGTTATTCCTCAACACACACACACACACACACGCTCTTTCCCTCATGTACACCCCCCAAGCCTTTGATATATTCACTATTCTAGAAGTCTACATTAAAAAACAAAACAACAACAAAGTTTATTTCAAAATAAAGTAAAATGACATCATTGTTCGAAACAGACTTTACTAAGGCGTTTTCAGTGCTGGAACTGGATTCATATGTATAATTAGGAATGTGACTGAAGTGTAAGCTTATCTTTTCTGCCTTGGTGTCATAAGAAGGAAACAGAATACTTCATGTTACGTGATTTATATTTGGAAACCCAGCCATTAGGCAAAGTATTTTTAAACCACATAAATTTCTTATGTTTCTGTTTAATGTAAGAAAAAATTGAAGCCAGTTGGAAGTGGTCTGTGTGGGGTTAGTGCATGAATGGATTTTCATTTTCTAGTAATTTATTGTTGTGTGCTCTACCCTCATGTCCAACCCAGATCCCAGAAATCTACTTTTCTAGTGACATCATTCTATCTCTGGCAACTGCATGGGATAGAGAATTCTAGGCCCATGGAGAGCAGTAGCACATGAACTTTGAAGGAACAAAATCTCGTTTTGTTTAAAAGAATGAGATGTGGAAATGATTTTAAGTAGTATGAGATAATTTAAAATATTAGTAAACCGCCCAGAATTACTCTGGATTTTCCAAGTCTTATTTTCTCAGTGTAGCATCACAGTGACAGTAGTATTCTTTGTGGTTCAGAATGGGCCCTCAGAGTGTAGCTAAGTGAGTTCCCTGCCAGTCCTCCCTGCAACTAGCCACTCCATGGGTTTATGAGGATGGTATCTCTGCCCACTACCAATGCCTTTCTGTTTCCCTGTTCTTCTTGATCCGTCTATACTTCTTTCTCTCTCAGTACCAGCTGTTCCATTGATCAGGCTCTGTGATGCCTGATTTCAACTGCCAATTGATGGGATCCAGAATCATCTGGAAGACAAGCTATCAAACATACTCTTAAAGGAGTATTTTAGCCTCTTATTTAGCCTCTGGGCATTCTTGTGGGGGATTAATTGAGGTAGAAAGAGTCATCTTGAAAGTGGGTGGTTTGATTTCCCAGGGTGGGGTCTTGAGAAGGAAGAAAGAGTGAGATGAGCTAAGCTCACCATGCTGCTTCCTACCTGCACGAAATGTGGACAGCAGCCTCCAGCTCTCCTGCCTACTGTCAGTTTCCTGCTGTGCTGGAAATTACCTAAAACAGTGAGCTGAAATGGATCCTTTCCCCCTTAAGTTGCCTTTATCAGGGTGTTTTATCACAGCAATGGGACAAAAAATATATAAAGACAGGCTTCTGCAGTCTTAGAACCTCATAAGGAGTGCTGGAAAAGTTTTCACTGTTCAAGGCCTTGTGCTGATTACTGGCACAGTGAGAATTCTGAAGTTATGCAATTGTGCTTTGCTTTCTGAATGAGATGATGTGTTTATTACTAAAAGAGTTTTTAAGGCTCTAGGGGTGGGAGCAGCGACACAGAACCGTGGTTCCTGGAGGAAAAAGCTACAAAACCCACTGGCAGTGCAGGTTTAATGCTAATTAAAGATATCACCCATTAGAAGAGATGATTAACTTTCTGAATAAAGTTAGAACAACTTATAAGATTGTTTCTGTGGATCCCGTATGGTATTGTGTAATAAGGACATAAAGCGATGGCACTGCTCACACCCATCCTTAATGAGATTAAGTTGTAATGGGAATATTTCCATCTTTCACTCCTTTTCACGCCACTCCCTCTCCCTTCAGACATTCACTGGAATCTTCTGATCTGCTATTTGGCTATTACTGTCACCTACTGTCTCAAAATAAAACTGCAGTGGGTTTGCCTTTCTTCAAGAGATTCCATTGTTGTGCACTTACTGCAAACAGTTATTGAAGGGTGTAGTTGAAGTGGAAGTTTCTGGTTGTTTCATGTGATGCAAACCCACGTGTTTTACTGAAGCAAGACCTGTGGGAGGACCCATGATGTTTAGAGACAGTATAAATAGAACGTGTTGGTTTCCCATCTTCCTTGATCTTCACTTCATTGAGAAAGGCATGTCAGAGAACTTCTTCTGGCATCCTAGCCGGTTCTGGTCTCTCCAGCTGACTCATTTGGATTTGGTGGAGGCCTGGCGGTTTCTGCTGGATTAAGCCACTACTGCTGATTTGTGTTTGGTATCTTGACACTTCTAAACTAGTCTGCTGGTATCTTGAGAAATGGAGATTGGAATTGCCCCCAAAAAACTACTTCTAAATAGGTCCACATCCCCTTGTCCTATTTATCATCTTTTCTCCCCTACCTTTGGACAGTGGGCTAGAAGGGGAGGTCAGAGTGTTTAAAAACCCTTATTTAAAGTAGGTTTTTTAAAAAAATCTAAGCCTACATGTAATGGCACTCAAACTTTCCCTCAGGAGATTTAATAGTACAGTTTACTGAAATGACCTGATAATCAAAGTATTGGGAGAAACGGCAGACAGCTTTTCTAACTCACACATGTACATCAAGAGCCACACGTAGGCAATTAAAGTCAGATGGTTAAACCTAATGCCCTCCTCACATGACAAGAGTGCAGAAGGAATGTAAATAGTTGTAGAGAGAGGGGTAGGAAATGATTTTAGAAGTGATGAGTAGTACAGAGAAGAGATGATGGCCTGTGATAAAATTCCTCCAGCTATAGGCATGATTCCTGATTGCCAGTTTCATCTGTGATTAGAGCTTTCAGTAAGAAGGTGGAAGGTGACCTCACCCATCTCTAATGGATTAAGTCTTTTAAGTAGAGATGGCAACTTCAATGCAAAGCTTCATCGAGCATCTGCTGATTCCAAAGTGCCTTGAATATAGAATTTCAGCATTCAAAGATACTGTCATTGGAGTTACTATTTGCTCAGAGCTGAGAGAAGCAGCAGTTGTTCACATCACAGAACTGAGTACTCCTTGGAATGATAGGTAGCCTGGATTCTACAGCTGAAGATGCACACAGAAAAGCAGAAAGGACTCAAGAGTCCTGGTGCTCACTGTTCATTTGCCATCTTGAGTTTGACATCTGTTTTTACTTATCCGTCTCATAAGCTTAGACTGGATGCTCTGAAATCATGTTCTAGTTTTCACATTTTTTATTAGCCACTAAACACCATCTTCCTAAGTTTATTGCTTTGGACTAAAGAGTTGTTTTTTTTCTTACATGGCACTGTTGGATAGATATCCCATTTTCATTGTATGAGCAGTATTGCTAGTTTCATTTGCTCACTTAGCAGAGGCAGATCAGAAAGCTGTCTAATACTTTATCCAGAGTCTCACTCCCAGCTTGTTGAGTTATTTGTGAGCTTCCTCGACTCAAGTTTTGTGCTAAGATCACAAGTCACCTGTTCTACTTACAAAGTTCTAGATTTCAGAAAAATAACAAAAATAGGCCACCAGTTCTGGCTCTTAAAAGATTTATAATTAACTACCTAATAATTGCTAACTATTAATCCTTTATAACTCAGCAGTGATTAAACTAAAGTCAACTGAACTTAAGGACTTACCTCTGGTTATTTGGTTTAATTTTTAACATCTTTTATAAATGTGATTGCTGAGACATTTGGTAGAGGGCAGGATAAGATAAAAATAAAGCCAGACATGCTGTTACTAGCTGTTTAGATTTTTTTTTCCCTCTTCAGGTGAGCATTAAACCTACAAATTGGCTTTCCTGAGTTTTAGTGAGCTGTTCAAACCATCCTCACAGAAATTTTGCAAGGAAAACCTGAAGACTCAGGCTCAAGTGACAGACTTAGTCAAGTATAGAAAGCTCTCCTATTCCTTCCACTGATTCATTTAGTCTGTTGGACAAAGCACTCCTATCATGCTTATCTGGCTATAGTAAACTGATCATAATTTTGTTATTTTCTTGTAACTGAAACTTTTTTTCCTACTACTTTGGTTTGGTTACACATTGCTATTAGTGTTTGTTTAGTATCCAGTTACTACTAATCACTTCTCTTAAGTGATATGAGAATACTTCCCTTACTTTCTTCCCAGGTGAAGGTGTATGGCAGTTTTAGTGATTAGAGTTGAGGCTCTTCTGAGTTTGAATTCTATCATAATTTTTCCCATAATCTTGGGCTCCTTTTAAGTGCTGTGGATTTTAGTTTCTAAGGCATAATTTAGAAATTACCGGGGGCTGGAGAGATGGCTCAGTGGTTAAGAGCACTGACTGTTCTTCCAGAGGACTTGAGTTCAATTCTCAGCAACCTCATGGTGGCTCACAACCATCTGTAATGAGATCTGATCCCCTCTTCTGGTGTGTTTGAAGACAACTGTATTGTACAGTTGAAAAAAATAAGAAATTACCTAATGGGCTTGTCATGGCCATTAAATAAATGTACATAAATAGATAATCCAGTTTGTGAGTTAATTAGTTTATGTAAAGTCAGGGATATTTTATCCATTTGGGAATGTTCCTTATTTTGTGTTTCTTTGTCTTTCTGGGTCTGGAGGAACTGCCTATAATAACTGAGTATTCAAATATAAGACCTAATATGTATAAGTGTACCAGTGCCAAGCTGAGGTTAAGTGATTATGCAGGGAGGGTTCAAGGTAAGCTAAGATATGACCTCAGCCTTCCACAGATCACTTATCAGAGCTACTTGGTCTCACCTGCTCTCCAGGCTACCCCAGCAAAGCCTTAAAGTGAGGCTCTCTAGGAATGGACTGTCATGACTCTGGACATTTTGTTGTGAAATATTGATTGTTTGGATTTGGGAACATTTTTTTCCCTACTAGATAGTAAATCCTGTGATATGAGAATTCTTCCCTTTCCTAGCTTCCCTTTCTAGTTCCTAGCAGCACATGGCTGGCCTACAAGCATGTGGCAAATATTTGTCACATGACTGAGTAAACTCTTACATTAGCAGTGAACAGGCTGAGACATAAACTGGACATGACTTATTTAGGTCACACATTTTATGCCATGGGTGTAACTAAAACCCAAGTTTCCAGTCTTCTGCGCTGTATGCTGTGTTCTTTCTACTACAACATGAACGTGTAAGGTGCTGAGGAGTGGTTGGCATTATCTGTAGATGACCAGTGTAGAGGAAGAACACACATTCTGGAGAGCTAGTGTGAACAGGGAAGGCATACAGATGGTAAGTACAGAAAAGCTCCATGAAGGGAAAGGCATTTAAACTCGAGTAGTAAGGATTTGAGATAGAGAGCTCTGGGGAAAGTCACACCTTCACCAGGAATTATATTTTATGCAGTTATATGTATCATTTTAGTCTCAGTAGCTTAATCTTAACATTTCAGTACATCATTAAAACAAATATCCTAACTAACAGTCTTGTCTAATTTCAGTGAACAATGTGGGCATGTCATACGAGTATCCAGAGTACTTTTTGGAAATTCCCGACTTGGACAACGTGAGTCTGTTTGTTTGTTGTTTGTTTATTATGGTAGCACAAAGAATGCATGAAAGTGTCAGTGAGGCTGGAAGAATACTGGCCGAGGGTCAGAGTCCGGCTGTCTGCAATTCAGAGCTTGGCTCCTGTGGGACTGAACCTTACCATAGCTAGTTTGTTTATTCACCCTTAAATGTGAAATAGTCAGCTTCATAGGAATGCTAGAAGAATTGCATGAAGAAATATTTATGATGATGTCATTTAAACAGTGCCAGGGTCAATAATAGCTCTAATTTCATTTTTATTGTTTTTATTTGATTAAGATAGCTCTATTTTAAGTATTGGGACATCAAAAATCAGTTTAAAAACTCATAAATATGTTAATATGTAGCAGCAGAGTTGATTCAAGAACACTAGCTTTACCAAAATGAGAGCTGTAGCCTTGATTCATGCATAATCCTTTAATGAAAAGTAAGAAGTTACATCTCTGAAGGACGATGTCAGTTTTTGAAATCAATTGAAGCTCTTAGTTTTCAGTCATTTCCACTTTCTCTATCAGTTGAGAGGAAATTCCTAAGTGTTTTATTTTGGATTTAATGTGTCTCTTCACATTCAAATTTGACTTGCACATTTACCTTACATTTTTCATATTCATATTAATTACAAACACAACACTGAGATAAACCCCGCTTGGATTGTATTTCCAATTCCTTGCAATATCTACAGACGCTTCAGGTGTGTCACCCCAAAGTGTATGTATAACATCATTACTTTCACTGTAAACTTAAATTATCCAATCTTTTTGCAGACCATCAAGAAACTGATAAATATTAATGTGCTTTCCGTTTGCAAGGTAAGCAGCTTTGTTAGAAATCTGTCATCTTTGTTGGCTCTTTCTATCTAAAAACACTGATATAGAGTCTGTTGGCTCATTTCTGTCAGCTCTTATTTACCGTGTGTATTCCAAATGAATGTGGTCTATCTCCTTGTCTCCAGGAAGTAGTAAGAGTTGACCACCAAACACACTTGTCTCAGCTTACTTTCTAACAACATAACAAACAATTCTCATGTGTCTTCTATGTACATTCAACATAGTGGGTAACAGGACTTCAAAGCCCTGCTCAGGTTAAAGGCTGACTGACCTGAGCCATTTGCTGCTCATGGCTGATTTGTTTCCATTCTAACATATGTAGTAGTTCACTGTTATATGCAAAGTCAAGAGTCTAGAAACCAACGAGAGTAGTTTTTATAGCCATACCTAATAACCAGCCAGTATAGCCTGGGGCGGTGGCAAACGTCTTTCATCTCAGAACATAGGAGGCAGAGGCAGGCAGTCAGTCCTCTGTGAGTTCTAGGACAGTCAGGGTTACAGATCGAGACCCTGTCTCAAAAAACAAGTAAACAAAGAAACAACAATAAAAACCAAGAACAACACCAAGACATCTGTCTTGTTCATCATTTGCTAAACACGTGTTGTAGTTGTGTTACTCGTGTATAATAAAAGATTACACAATGACTCTGCCGAAAGGAGCAATAGCTAGATAGTAGAAGCATCTAAGCTCTGCTTGAACTTGAGCTCTGGAAGTTACTGCTGAGGTATATATACATAACAAACCATGGGGAAGTATTGCCAGAGGCTGAATCCCCATGGACAGTGTCAGACACTTTAAATCTGAACATTCTTGCAGAAAGCCACTGCATTTTTAATAACTCCTGTATATACTAGCTTGGTTAAGGAAATTGGAAATAACTTAAGTCAGAACTCTTCAAAATAAGATAAATATAAATTAATAAGATAAATTACCAATTAAATGTCTCACTTTGTGGTGAGCTCTCTATTATGAATTTTCTCTATTGATGTTTTTCTCTATTATGAATTTTCAAGAGAAACTATCCCTATGTCTTAATGTCCTGAGAGAAATAAAGGATGACCCTCACACGGCTGCTGCAAGTCCAAGAACCTAGTACTGCTACACCTGGCCTGATTTTTCACATATGGCTTTGCTTTTCTTTGGGTAATGTAAATGTTTAGATGTGTTAATTCAGTGATTACAGATAAAGAACATTGGCTAGCTTGTTACTTAAAAGCCCCATCAAATGTATTATATAATAAAATGGCAAATATTTTTGTCAAATAAATAATTACTACACTGTATCTTCTTCCTTATTATGAATCAAGGGATCGGTGGTTCCCTGCCCCCCCAGCTCTGTGTGTGTGCGTGTGCGTGTGCGTGTGTGTTGTTTGGCTTTTATATAAACTGAAGTTTAAGTGAGCAGAGGAGTCACCAGTGGAGATGTAAGTAGATAAAGAGCTAGACCCACACTTTTGAAACTGATGTTTTTAATGTAGCTAATAGGAATATATTGTATAGTTTTAAGAGCGTTTCATTACCAGATTTATATAACTGTTCAGCCTCTAACAATCTCTATCAGATTTCAGGCTAATTAAGGAACTACTGTTTTCTAGCCATTTTAGTCTTGGGGTAAATTTACTTTTCATCTTAAATTGAAGATATTTCTCTTTACCTCAGTGACTTGTTTGAATGAAACAAGGTAATCTATAAAACTCAGAGTTGGGAATGCAGCTCAGTAAATAGAGTTCTTCCTTAGTAGGCATGAAGTCCTGGATTCAGTCCTTGAACTGCACAAAGCTCGGCATTATCATGTGTGCCATAGGAAGTGGAAGAAAAAGGCAAGAGAATCAGAAATTCAAGATCATGCTTGGCCAGGCTGAACTACATGAGACCCTGGATAGATGGTCAGAGTGGAGAAAAGAGACACACAAAGGGGAAAGGAGTGAGGGAGGGGGAGGTAGAGAAGAAGAGAGGCTCTAAAAATGTTATTATTGCTATTAAATTCAAAGTTGATAAAAATGTTTTACTAAATACATGCAATAATGATTTTATTTTTTTAGAAAATAAGAGGTTTTAAATAAAAATTGATATAAATTCTGTTCTATATCTTATGAAACTTCCTTTTTAAATGAATGATTTTACTGTTACTCTGATTTTTTTTTTCTGGTGTCCCTGCCAAAATGCTTGAAAATAATGAGTGTTAAGACGTGTGAGGTATTTCACAATATGTTGTCTTAAGTTAAATGAGAAAACCTTGTTCAAATGCTTAAGGTTTATGTTGTAGAGTTCTTAATTCTAACTGCAGGTTTGTCTCCTGATAACTCCCATTCTTCATCAGATCAGCTGTGTAGGGTTTTACTCTAGATCCTAGTCTTTTCTCTTACAGCCCTGCTTGCCAGCACTTCATTGTTGGCCTTGCTTTAAAATGCTGATCTCCTGTTTCCCACAACATGAATTTTTAGCTGACCATCTGTAGAATACTAAATGATAATAAAAGGCCAAGGTCCTGTCCTTGATCCTGGAGTTTGTCCTGCTCCATGGTCACAGACCATGTCCTTCTCACAGCCTCTTAGCACGGATCAGCACGTGATCCATCATTCTTGCTTAAAGACCAAATAGTGCTGGTGTGTGTGCGTGTCATGGATAAGATAACACAAACCCAACAGCTCTGCAAAGTAGCTAGCCCATTCTTAAAAGTGACAGTAAATACTAGAGGTCATGATGCACACCTGTTAATCCAGGACTTGGGAGACTGAAGCAGGAGAATCAGGTGTTTGAGGCCAACTTGAGCTACACACTGAGCCCCTCTCTCAGTATGATATCATACAGCTTATCTCCCCCTCTTCATTCTTCCTCCTCCCCTTTCTCTTTTTAATTGGTGTTTATAAACTGGTTCCCATGAGCTGGCTTCATGGACACAGATGCTCATTTTTTAAATACTTTGAGACATACTAAAGGGACATATCACCAGTAGAATATTTGATTATATGCTTAAAAGTTATATAAGCCTTCTTTGGTAGTCCAAATCCTAGTTTAAAAACATTCAGAGATTTTACTATTTAATTAATAAATTGAATAATCATCCTTTAGTCAGTCTTAAGTATGGGTCTAAATTTACTCAATTCATTGTAATGTAAACTTTGAATGGAAAAGCAATTCAGAATTCCTGGTTCGTGATATCATTGGCCCTCAGAGCATGGTACACAGTTGGTTTGGGTTGATGTACTGTGGGTAGGATCAATAACATGTCCTCTAAGGCACCATGCAGATTGAAAATGGTTTGGAACAGTGAGAATGGTCGATGAACTGCGGTAAACCAATAGGTGGAAGATGCCATGAGGTCAGGATTGTACAAGAACTTGACTGTTCAACAGATAGAGAAGCATAGAGAGCCTGTAGAGTCCAGTATATGAGTGAGACAGTTCTAGAGGTAGAATGTGAAGGCAGTCCATATTTTGTAGCATGTGTGTGTAGCTTATTTGTACTGAGGAGGGACAGTCCCCTAGTTGAAGCTCTATGTGTGATACTCCTGAGTTTAAGCTTTTCTGATGTGATTTGTCCCAGACAGAATTTTGATAACTTGCACCTATTCTTTGACTGATTGCATTTTATTGCCACATTTAAGGCCAGACCACATTTTCAGTAGCAGTGATTGTAGGGAACCTTGGGGTAACAAAAGGAGATGAAAGCTGGTCTGGCTACAGGATCTTAGGTTTTATGGTGGTTGGGTATCAGGGGACTGAGGCACAAGTGTCTAGCCTGAGGTTCCAGTAAATGTATTAAGATTATATAAGAAAGGGAGCTGCCTCTCTTTACCCTTAGGTTCACCTGATGATATGGTGGGAATAAGGAGTGTACCAGGAGATGGTGGTGAGATCAGCTTGCCCTGTGAGTTGGGGTCATGCTCAAAATTAAAGGTAGAGCCCCAGCATCTTGTTGGAAGGTCCATGTGCTTCTTTCCTGTGTGAGTAGGTCAGGTGATTGTAAAAAGTCATGTAAACCCCACATTATAATCGTAAAATAATCCTGAACTCAAAGGAATTTCAGGTTATTACAGATAAAGAGATGATCCAGAAGAATATTAGGGAAGATATATTAACCAGAGCAGTTGTGGCCACAGACTCTTTGTGTAATTGTAAGCAGTGTTCCCAAGGTATTCATCAATCTGGTTCTAGCTGAATACTTCATTTTCAAAAGATTTATTTTGAGAGGGTTGTGGGTGGGTCTATGTGTCCCTGCACATATACCTCATGAGTGCATGTGTATCTCATGAGTGCAGGAACCCACAGAGGCCAGAAGAGGGTATCAGATTTCCTGACACTGGAGTTATGGTTGTAAGCAACCATGTGGATGCTGGGAACCAAACCTAAGTCTTCTGCAAGAGTAGTAGTAAGTGGTCTTCACCACTGAGAACCTCTCTCCAGCTCTGGTTGCTTCACTCTTGACTCTTGTCCAGTGGCTTGGGCGTTTTCCTTGTGCCAAACTTCATTAGCCTTTTGCTTCACAAGAGATCTTCAAAGCTGCTGTGGTAAATATTTAAAAGTCCACTCTGTGTTCCCAGCGGGGTGCGTTCATGGCTCTGCACCCACCCAAGAGCTCTGGATTAACGAGTGAAGGACATATACACACAGTTTTGTCTTTAATATGCCTTGGCTAGCTCAACGGCTGGGCCACTCTTGAACCTCCACATGACTAACACACTCCCCTCCAATATTCCTCAGTTAATACTTGCTAAATCTGAATTTCATCTCTGCTACCCCAGACCCAATTGTGGGGAGTGGCCTCTGGGGAGTCAGTGGGCCCTCCCTCATGTACCTTTTCCTGCATGGTCCCTGTTACCTGTCTCCTTCGCCCTCCTGATGGCAGAATCCCTCTTCCTGTCTCTGTGTTTCTTCCTCATTAATCCTAAAAGTGCCCTTCTGTCCCACTGCCCAGCCATTGACCACTGGCTCTTTATTGACAAATCAAAAAAACAACTGTTGCCAGGGACCAGCAGCGGATTCCCATGTAAGCACAAATCAAATCCCCAACACAACACCTTGTTTGCTTTTCCAGTGCTGCTGTCAACTCCATTAGGGATTAAATCTAGCTTTGTTTTGTTCCTCGTGCCACAGGTAAGTGGTAGAGGACCTGTAGCGGTGGCCAGTACGGCAGCTAGAGCAAACTGGAAGAGGAACTCAACCCAGGTCATGGGTTTTCCATGCTAAAAATCTAAGGTGAATCTCATCAAGAACAATGACCTTCACTCCAGAAGTAGTGTAATTCAGAGACAAACATAAGGGTATTGAACTACCCACTTCTCCAATAGTTCCTGTTTTTTGCCGGGTGGGGCTTCCACCCTAGAATACTGAGAGTTTACAAATGAAATTTTAACTGCTATTGATTACTGCTTGCTAAGAACTGCAAAGTGAAGGTAAGCCATGCAGTGTGCCATGGGCCCACAGGATTCCAAGCCTGATCTAGTCTAGAAGGGACAGACTGCCACCTTAGCCATGATAAGACAAGATTCATTGCATTGGTTGAGCGTTTGACAAAATGAAGTGGAACCATAGCTCCAGAGGCAGGTAGATAGAAGGCTACCTTCAAACAGGCTGTCTGGAATTCTACAGCAATCCCAAGACAAAGCAGATCCTACATGTACTGCTTGTTTCTGACTTGATACCTTGTTTCACTGTCTTCCACATTTGGGGTTCTCTTCCTACTCCAAGCTGTTCTTGTCTTTTGATTCTTGTAATCATTGTTTTAGGAACCTCAAGAAAAGATAAACACTTCTCACCTTTTCAGATGAGCACTGTCCAGTAGATATAACCTTAACTGCCCACAGGCCCTGCCTCCAGGAGGCAAAAACATTCCTTCTAATAATCCTCACCCCTGAAGCTGCTACTGGGCATGAAAATAAGGTGAAAGCTGGAAAATCAAGGCTTCCATTCTAACAAGGAATATTCTAGCCTTCTTAACTACTTTTCTTAGAATAGAGAAGAAAATGTATGGTGGTATAATAACCCTGGTAAAATTTATGAACACCTCCACTTGGGTAAATACTGTTGCATTTTGGCATTTGCAATCTCAAGCAGAGAGTGGAAGCTGGCTGTTCTTTGTCAAACAGTCAACCGATGTATGACTGGAAATCTTGTCTTATTAGGGCCAAGGTGGCAGTGTGTCCCTTCTAGACTAGATCAGGCTTGGAGTCCTGTGGGCCCATGGCACACTGCATGGCTTACTTCACTTTGCAGTACTTAGTGTTGAGCTGTCTGCACAGTGTGGGTACACTGAGCGTTGATACCATGTCCACTTGTTCCCCGCCTTAGCCCAAGTGCACAGTTGATAGCGTTCTACAAACAGATGGATGCATTTTAAAAATTAAAACTCCTAGTTGATTTTGGTAAATGTGGGTTAGTTGAAGTAAAATGGGAGAATTTCTTACAGATCTGTGGCTGGATAAGGACTGCCAGCATGTGTTGGTCAATTCCCTTTTTAAAAGCTGAAAGTTTCACATTCAGATTTAAGTTTCTCTTGGGGAAAATCTGGAAATCATGTGACACAGACCTCAAGAACTGAGTAGCAGCTGAGTATGTGAGCACAGCTTCTCTAGATCACATAGCCCCTGCTGTACTCTGCTGCTCGAGCAGTGCTTCCAGGTATCTGAGTGTGAGTTCCCCTCCAGGTGATTCCAGGTCTTTGCTCTACTCAAACTTAGTGAGCTTGAAAGATTGGATTGGCTTGGGCCAAATCAACCTCCTGTGTCTTAGTCCACTTACAGTTGATATAGCAACAGAAATACCCTGGACTGTCAGAAATAAAGACCCAACAAGCATCTCTCTCAGTGTGGGAGGATGAAGAGTTCAGTATCAAGGTGCTGGGGAAGTCAGTGTCTGGAGAAGGACTGTCCCTCAGCTGGTTCCTGCCTGCAGTGTCTGTCTTTACATGGTAAAGGGGGAAGTGAGCAAGTTCATCAGATCCCTTTCCTTGTGATATAATCATCTCCCCAAAGTCTCCACCTTTAGTGTACTTTTGGGGTTTCCACCTATGAGATAAGCATTCAGATCATCTCTCATTCCTGATACTCTCTGAAATCCACATAGAACCTTGAGAGGTGGCTCTTTCTTTTTCAGATGAGTGCTGTCAAAACAATATTGCCTGAACCAGCTACTACCCTCAAAGCACTTGTTACACACTTTTCAAAAGCCAGGTTTTCTGCTTCTGTATCATCGTGCCTTTATTGTAGGTGGTTTGCAAAAGAGCCTGTTGCTGTGCCTTGCCCACAATGTAAATGTTTGGATGGATGGTCAGAGGGTGGAAAGTCCCAAAGCATTCGTTTTCTCTTTCTTACATGGATATGCCTCTGGCAGGTACCAGCAGGGGGAGCCTCATATTAGCTTGGAAATCCTGAGGAGAGTTTTGTTCCTCAATCTAATTGTATTTAATTTAGGGACTTGCTAGAAATGTATACTGATATTCTGCTTCCATAGTTTACGTTAACTTCAGGAAACTAAGAAATCCTAAGTAGGGATGTGTCTTTCAACACTGATACTTCCATCAAAGGGACTTTTCTCGGAGAAGATATTCGACGTTAGTAGTCTTAATTCATTTTGAAACTACCAGCACATGCTGTTCTGTGCTACTAAAATTTTTCAAGTTACTAGTATATCCAGCCCTTAGGGATGGTAATAGCAGGCTGCCTCAGACCCAGCAGAAGCAGACTATTTCCAAACTACAGGTCAGCACTTCTTACACAGCTGCCTTCTTCTGAAAACGAAGACACCCTTGTAGATTGGGTCTGAGGTTCTCTCAGAAAATGTCTTTCATAGGTGTGAAAATGTGACAGTGACTTGAACTTTAGCAATTGCTTTCTCTTTTCAACATCTGTCACTTTTAAGAAATTGTCACTTTGTTTTGGGGGAAAAGATAATAGAAGCACTTTCAGTACTCAAGCATTGTTCCATGAGAACACCAGATGATACTTTGTTCATTCCTCTTTATAATCTTTGTTTAGAGTGTATAAATTAGGGGCTTAGGTTTTCATCATTGATAAACGTTTCTGTGCTTTGGAAAGGTTTTTTTTCCTGTTACTGTATTATCATAGGATTCAAAGTAAAATGTATAGGACAAGGAAAAGCCCTATTCGTGGCTTGGCGCAACATTCCAAACTAAGAGAACTCTGAACTTCCTCGATGATTTAAGCACCAAGAAAAGGCAAATTCAAATACATTGTAAGATCTCAGAGTGCTCTCAAAACTGTGTCTAATTAAGTTTTCCACCCTCGTGCAGTAAATACTGTTAGCTATACAGGTGAGATTCTAAGAACTTCTAATTAAGCTATGTTCTCACTTCCTCACCTCCTTGGAGCTCAAATTATACTGTTTGCCAGAGGAAGTGTGTGCTGTGTCATTCTGGCGTGGCTTCCAGTAGAGTTTTCATCTCATTTCTCAAAAGATGGGGAAGGGCCATTGTAGAGCATTGTTGCTAATTCTCTTCACAATTATACTATGATTGTTTTAAAGTTGCCTTTTATTTCAATTGAACACTTGTTTCAGATTTTTTTTATTTCAAATTTTATAAGAAACTGTTTCCTTCTAAACTGTATGGGTTCATTTCTCATTTACCTAAATCTAGACTTGGTTGATTTCAGCATGTTTTTTGAGGTTTGTGTTAGGGCAAAGGTAAACCAATAATCCATGGGAGATGTTCTGACTTTGCTCATGAAAAGCCTGGATTCTTGAAGCTAAGCCTAGATTCTAGTATGGCTTGTTCTGTTTACTTCCCTAGTCACAAATAGTAGTGACACAGGTCTTATTGAATCAAGTATCTTAAGTTTGATGGATTCATCATTTTCTTGAGACAGGTCTTTGTTATGTAGCTTGGGCTGGCCTGGAACTTGATGTGGACAAGGCTAACTTCGAACTCATAATCCTCCTAACTCCTAAGAGAGTACTGTGATTAAAGGAATGCAGAGCCTTCTCTGGCTCTTTTCACCGGAGCCTTAGAGCATTATAGCAGTGTTGGAACAAATGACCAAGTACCAGAAGTTACATGATAAAGAAGTGTGTATTATATTAATTTTCATAGCAAAGAGTAGGAACACCTAGACAGGCACCTGAGTATGTAGATTCCTTGTGTCGGCAGTGACTGCCACTGCAGAAGGAAAGGAGAAATACTCAGAGTAGGCTTTGGCAGTTTTGTTTCTGTTTCTGTTTTTGTTTTTTTCTTTAAGAAATAAGATTGTGAGGGTTTTACTAATTATAAAAGCAATGCAAGATTGTTGCCAGAGATATTTGAAAACTATATGAGCACTAAGAAGAAAATAAATCCTGTGTTATCCTGGCCACAGATGGCTACATTTTAATTCAACATTTTCAAGGATTTTCTAGGCCAGGCAGTCTATTTTTGAGTTATGTATCTCAACTAAATGATTTAATAATACTGATTGTGATTTTATATGAGGTGAATGAACTTTGTATTTCTTTCCTAACTAGAATATGCATATCTGTACCAGTACATATTTTACCTGAAAATGAGTATGTGCTTTCCTCCAAGGAATTCTGATTTAAGGTGTTATGAAGCCATTCGTGTATTTGTGTACATTTGTGTACTGTAGGTCAGCTTGCTTATGAAGAGATACTAGAACCCATGTGAGACAACAATGTAGATTAACTTTAGATTTTTAAAGTGTCTTTTGTGGTGTGGATTAATGAAAACATTATTAAAAAACACTTGGTTTTTGCTGCAAACTTTGAAGTTCTCATTATGGTAACAGTTCTGTTGTGGGGCTTCCACCTACTTTGTGGAAAAATGTTGCTATGATAAGACACCATGACTAAGACAGTATTTGGGCCCATGGTTCCAGAGGAGTAAGAGTCCAGTATGGTGGGAAAGCGTGGCTTATAGCTGTAGGCCTAGCGCTGAAGAAGTGAGCTCTTAGCCTAAGAGTTCACATCTTGAACCATACCCAGAGCAAACCAGAGATGACATGAGTATTTAAGTCCTCATAGCTGCTTCCAGGTACATACTTCCTCCAACAAGGCCATTCCTCCTAAACCTCAAATGACAGCACCACCTGGGGAGCGTATTCAGTGTCTGAGCCTATGGGGGACATTCTCATTCAAACCACCACAAAAAGAAATTAAAATTGGTTGCTGCACACCTGTGGAGGCTATCTCAAGTGAGAAGAAAAAGTTTAGAACTCACGTTTATTATTACTACTTAACTAATATTCTTAACCACCAAACTCACAAGATTGTGATAACATCATTTTAGAAATATGTAAAGAGAAACAACAAACTTCCTGGCATAGTAATTATCACCTGCAGATGGCCTAAAATTAGCATATTGAATTAGCTCCAGAAACACCATGTGAGCTGTGAAATGCAGTGCAGATGCACAGTGAAATTTCATGGCAATACTTGGTATATGGGTATAAATACCCAGATATTAAGATACTAGTCAATAAATGCAAATTGAAATGGGACTTAACAACTTAGTTTAAATGTCCTATGTAAGTGTGATGTTAAAGAGAATTTAATGTGAGCACAGTGAAGTCTGTCTACTTACTTATATGTTGAATATTTTAAAATGATGTGTAAACACGTGCCCAAATACAGATGGTCTGGAGTTGGAGTTAAGACTTAGAATCTGATTATCAGGAAAGGTAATGTCAGCATAAATGAAAACTTTAGTTGTTTTTATAAAAACATGAGGAATTCAAATTAACTTCCTGTGGCCTTTTGATGTTATTCCTGGTTGACTTTTTAGTTTTTTTTTTAATGAGCTTCCACTTCATGCATACAGAAGTAAACATGAGAATCTGTGACCCTTAAGAAGGACCATCACTTTTACCTTTAAGGGTTGTGTCTTTGCTGGTGCCTTGTCTCTCATCGAGTAGTCAATATGTATTTTTGGTTCTCTTTAGCAACCAGCCACCCAAAGCACTGTTATTCTCTTGCCTTGAGTTACTTAAGCCTCTAGTTTTAATTTGTTCTTATAAAGAATATATTTGGTCATGTCAGTACATATAAAGAAAACAAAAAGGCATTTAATTCTTAACATGTAACTGATAACAGTTTTTAAGTATGATTATATCATGTGAGGTTTCATGTTGTCTGACCATTTTCTGGATAATTTTTCACTCAGAGCAGAAACATAGTAAGGCATAAAGGAAATAGAAGCTTCTGGTTTATATTTCCCACTATTTCAACTGTGGTTGAACTTGCCTGGTAATTCTCCAGATCAATTGGTGCCTACGATCCCATTCATTCTCCTCCCCTTTGTGTAGGAAAGCTACTACAGGCACTAACTAGCTGCTCTTCTGAGCTCCACTTAGCTCCTCTTTAGTTAACAGGTCTTACTTCCTTAATACAGATCCATACACATGTAAGGGCACACACATGCATGCACATATGCACACATGAGTAAGAACTTTTAAAGTAGTCATCTTCATTTTCCTCACTTCTGTTTCTGGTGAACTCAGGGCTTTGGGGAACTGAGTAATAACTTCTATGAAAATGCTTAGAGACCACTTTCTAATATATTAGCTAAGTATTATGGTCCCCTGGTAAAATATGCTAATAGAAGCCCCTTTCAGATACTATTGCTTCCTGGTTAGCTGGGTTAGTGTAGTACACATAAACACAGACCATTTTCAGATATTCTCTGAAGGTTACATATAATTCATCCTTTACAATGGAATATTCCAGTGTGTCTGTTTTACTTGTGTGAATGTCTGACCCTGATGTCTTTTACAGATGCAGGTTACATGATGCATCTAACCAGTTGTATATATATATATTTTTTTTTACATCTCTTTATTTTTTTAAAATCCACTAAACAAAGAAGTCTAGTAATTCAATAGAAAATATTTATTTCTTCACAGTTTGCTTTTTTGCATTCTGTTCCTTCTGGCATTTATTTGCTGCCAAGTGATCTCCTATTTATGCTTTTATAACTTAACAAAACATAATCTGTGAAGCTCTGCCTGGCTTCTAGCTGTAAGTGCTCCTTTTCCTAAGCACCAGTGCCCCCTGTCTGCTCGTAGGAGCATCTCATTATGGGTCCTGACTTGGTTTCATCACGTTGAATTTGAAGCCTAGTAGGAACATTTTGAATTGGTTCAGGCAAATCGAGAAAATTGATAAGAGAGTCTTTTCAAAACTGTAAAATATTTAATCTATTGCTTGTGGCACTACTCTTTTTGGGGAGGGGTCATAAAATGTTAACATTGATCAGTCTTTATCAACATAAATGGTCAATCTTACTAGTTAGAATTTTTGGTTAAAAGGCCAAGTTCTTAGGACAGTGACCTATATCTGCTTAATATGAGCAAAGGGCCTCAAGGTTCATGTCCAACACTGCAAAACAAACAAAAAGAATATTGATTATGTCCAGTAACAGAGATACAATCACAAGTTAAACAAAGTCAAAATGGGTCAGTTAGTCAAGGTGCTTAGTGGAGCAGGTGCCGAGTGTGCTGCACAGTGGCTCCTCTGTTAGTAAGGATCCGCCCCTTATCCCATCATCCTACCATGTATCACATTCACCTTGGGTCACAATGGCTCCTTCCTTCAAATCTGCTACATGCTGCCTACAAAGAAGAGGGAAAGATAACGGAGAAAACAGTCTGTTTCTCTCTTCTCAAGTCCACAACCAAGATATTGTATGTCCTACTTCTTAGGAACTAGATGTAGGCCATGTGCAATTGCCAGAGAAATTGAGAAATACATTTTTTTTATGGGAGGCACCAAGAATGGGAAAGAGGTTGTGTGCTCTGAACCTTCATCTGCAAGGGAAGAGCAAATGCTAGAGGACAACTGACAGTCTGCTTCGTCACCCTATGAGGATGAGTTATGTAGAAACGCATGTAAAAAGGAGGGGACAGGAAGCTTCAGCCTATACTTGTTTATACAGTTTCTCCTTTTTCATCTGGGCCAGATTTGGTCACATCTTTACTTCTGTTGAAGTGTTTCCCCAAAACTCTGAGGATATTCCTTTACTTTGAAATTGATGATGTGTCAGCCAATATTTTTTTTCACCGGTAATGGTGACAACTTATGCTCGCTCACGGACAAGTTCATGCACCTTCTCTGGAGTTGATCTTTGACCGTATGTCCACATAGAACACTTGGCTGCAGAAAGTCTTCATGACCTTTTGCTTCAGAGTATTCCCATGAAAAACAATCTTTTATCAGAATGCTGTCATTTTAATTGGTGGTTGATATTATTCAAGATAAAGGCTTAGACTGTTTACACTTAGCAAGCATTTCAACTACTTGTGTTGCTTAGAGAACCAATATGAGCTGAGCCAAGACTTAACTGTGAGGTCATCTTGACAAAGATTGCACTTTAACTTTTCTTGAAGAATAGTATCCTGCAAAAGAGTTTGGTGGTTGCCTGTGCTGACATTGTTTGTCTTTGGCCGGTGATTATAAAGTTGCTAAATTGCACACATCACCGTTCATGGTCACTAGAGGCCACAGATGGTTTTGGGTGTGTTTTACTCATAATTGTAGACCTCAGAAGAAATGAATGCACTTGAAATTTACTCACATCTTACTTGCTGGCATTCTCTTCCCCAAAGCCTTCAGAAAAGATGACTTGAGCCCTTAAGATGAAAACACTTAAATCAGCTTGGTAGGCAGGATGTTGTTGCTTGTGATAACATTCAGCTTTTTCTGGGAAGGACTAAAGAGATGTCCACTTACCATAGAGCCCTAGTTATTTGAAGGTGCCTGTGCCAGCCTTTTCAGACAAGGCTAACCTTAGCCACATTCACTGAAAATCTTCCCAGTGCATTCTCTTTATGTACTCCTAATACAGCATAATTATACAGAGATAAGTCTCTCTCAATAGAATGGTGGCTGGCTTCGTGAGTCCCTTCTCTTTGGTGTGTGTGGGTGTCCTTCACTCTTTTGTGGCTTCTGTCCTCAGCTATCACTAATGTTTTGTTTTCTTTTTTCCAGGTGACACGCTTGGTGCTGCCTGGCATGGTAGAAAGGTGAGTCACACACTCACACACAAACACCGTACTTGCAGAGCTCATTATTATTTATAGGGAGAATCCTTTCTTTGAGAATTTCATTAAAGTGACTAATGAACCTAACTCTGTCTTAGCACCAGGCGAGTTACACAGTGGAGCATGAGTCATTGGTGAAGGAGGCCTTTTTCCACTAGACTTTTTTTATTTCCCTCTCTAGGGTTGTGGTGGTTCCTTTAGATCAGGATTAAAAAGCCAGCCTGAGTCACCATCACTAACTCAATTGCCTGCTATTCTGAGGGGGTGGATAGAGTTCCTGGGATATTCCTGGGAATGCCTCCTTAAAGCTGTAGCTATGTGCCTTCCTCTGGTGTTTTCATTCTTGCTGGGGGAATGGATGCATGAGGGACTAAGGCATGATATGAAGTCACCAAATGTCAAACAAACTCTGGGAGGAAAGGGCCAGTTGGAATTGAGGGTCAGTAGAATACCCCAAATGTCTTCATTTTGTTGATAAATTTGTGGTTGCATTTCCGCATGTGAGGTAGCACTGATTGTAAAATACAACTAAACTCTGTTTCCTTCTCAGAAGAATCTAAACGTAGCTTAAGCCTTCAAAGAAAGCCTGCCAAAGAGAGTTGGGTTTGAATGTTGAATCAGTTTGTTATTTTATGCATGTGGAATCCACCCATATGCTCTGCCTCATCCTGCTGTGTGCAGTGTGAGCAATGGGGCTCAGAAGTCCATTTTTAATCATGTACAGTGATTGAGAAAGTTTTTCAGCAAAATTTGTTGTGATTCTATTACATGTACTGATTTGTATATTCTAATTGCCTTATTTTAGTAAAATTTCCCTTTAAAGCCTTCAAGCTGAGTATTGACTGATGGGGAAGGGATGTGCTCTGATGATAGGACATAAATTGGCAGTGGTCAAACCAGTGGTCATACCGGAACTCTAGGACTGGGGACAGAGTAGAGTCCAATAAGGATGATATTTGGTCACTGTCTTAATCTGAGTTTTGACATCTGCAAATGGCTTTATAAAGAAATCTTTGGACTTGGGGTAGGTGCTCAGTATTACATCATTGGGATTACTAGCATGCCATGGGTTCCATCCACTAATTAAACAAAACAAGGAAGTCAAGGCTGTAAGCCATAGAAGTATTATGAAAGAATTTTTGTTAAGTTTGTTGGTGAAAACTATGTAAAAGGAGCAGAAAGTATTGGATTCATAGAATTCCCAGCCCAGTACACTCAGTTTCTTTGAAAGTAACCCCGCCCCCTTTAGCTTAGTGAGATGAGATGCTATGAAGTGTATGATGCAGAGGTAGAGCTCAAGACCTAGGGCCATCACTACACCCAGCAGCACCACTCCAGCCAGAGCTGACTCTGGGTATAAAGGAACAGTGTGAAGGGGAATTCATGCTTAGCCAGCAGAACCGAGCTTGGAGAATCCACATGAGTTCAATCCTTGTGGTTCAAAAATCCAAGTTGATTTTAAACTGAGGTTGAGAAATGGCCTGGTAGAAAGCCATTAAAAGTTGTGGAAAGCTGGAATGGTAGGAAAATTGGGGGGTTACTAAGGACTAGCTAGACATGTATGTAGAGTTTATTAATTAGTACTTCGTTAGAGGAAGGGATGTGTATGTCCAATGGGAGTTATCAGGTCTATTAGTCAAGGTGTGCTAACTGCACTAATAGATTAACCCTACCTTCATGGCTTATCAAATTAAGGATTTATTTTCCCCTTATTTCTCTACCTTGTCCTTGAGGAATCTCAGGTTACTTCCATCTATGGGTTCTGCACAAATCTTTAAGGTCTCATCTTAAGAAAGAGTTCTTCACCCAACTAACAGGTCAGGGAAGAGAATCAGGATGATGTTAGGGGAGGTTCCATGGGTCAGCCCTGGGAGGAGTGTATATCACGTTCTGTTGTTTAGAACTCCACCTGTCATAAGCCGCAACTTACTGCAAGGGAGGCCAGCAATATTAGTTGTTTGCCAAAAAGAAGGAAAAGCTCCAGGTGAACAGATGTCTGGAAGTGGTCGTCCTTACCCCCTGTAAGTGGCTTCATTCTTGCTGCTCTCTACACCTCCCCACAGTGACCTATTTCTATGGTAGTTTCCATAGGATTGGTATTCTCATTGAGTAACATCAGTGTCCTTTAGAAAGAGCCTTTGTTATTGGTTTCTTCTCCCCCCACCCTTTCAGTGATTCTGTCATTGATGTATGAGATTTTTCCAAACATTCTAAAACTATGCCAACTGACTATCACTAAACAAGTACCAATAATCAGACTAAGGTATTATCACCGTACATATAGAAAGTGCATAATTACATTATCGGGAAACTTGCTCTCTCTACTTCCCTGGAATTATAAACATTGTGTACAGCTGGAGCCAGGAGGTGGTTGCCATAACAACCGTGGAAAGGCTAAAAATAGCCTCTTTCATATTGTACTGCTTAAGGTGGAATTATGACATGTTATGGCGTTTTAGGGCAGGTAATTTTTTCTTGTGCTAAATGTTTGCAAACTTTATTCAACAAAGCAATATTTTTATAGTGTGAGAATTTGATTGCCGGTTCTAATTATATGCCTGACCCCATGTTCCATGATTCCTCCTCTGACATTGAACACTGTTTTGATAGTTTCTCTGTGTTCTTAGGAGTCAATTAGAGAACTGTCTACACCAATTTCCGTTTTCCCTCTAAGCCTAGAAAACTCTCTAATGACCCTGCAAGAGTGCACTTGTATAGTCTCTCATGTGTACTAGAAATGTAAAGAACTGAGATGGAGTCTGTCTCAGAGCTCTGTCTGTTTAGCACTCTGCACTGACTGACCTCTGGCTCCCCTCCCTTCTCTCCTCTGCTGCAGGGTGGGGCAATGCTGAGGTTTCCTGAGTCAGGCCAGAATCAGTGACTTCTTTCAAAAGACACTATTATTCCCCCAGGACAAAAGTATATCTGTAGAGGTGAGGACAGGGATACTACAAGAGCCCAGCAGAAAAGAGAGGCATTTGTAGAACAAAAGCTTGGCAATTTTAAAAACTCCAGGTGACAATTAAAGCGAGTCTCATGGATTGTTGTCCAAACCTAAGGGAATCCTAGAGAGTATAGCTATAAGGGAACTGTAAATGAAAGCTGAGTTTTTACAGGGCTGGACAAGCCTATTGATTGGCTTCTGGGAGGACAAATAAAGGAAGTATCTGTGGAGGTGAAGAGGCGTGTCCTGAAGTGGAGCTGATTATTCTGCTTTGTTTCTTCAGCATTTTAGTTCTGGTAGATCCTCAGTAATCTGTACCTCCAAGTCACCATCACATGATGGCTAGCAAGTAAGCAGTGAGATCAACAGCAAATACTGCATCACAGAAAATGTTGCTTTATTTGTTGATCTGATGTTGTCACAACTAACTAGGAAATGTGCTGAAGTATGAGCAACATGGGTCTTCAATAACGGAACTTCAGCAGAAATTCTTCATGTGCTCCCATTGTTCCCAAGCCTCCAGAAAATGAGAGGTTAACCAGCTTGGCTTATGTTTGTCTCTGTGTGCAATTAAGCATAGCCTATTTTGCCCTTCTGCTTGATATAACAGAGTTGTCATGAGCCTGGCTGTGCCATGGAAACTATTTGACGTCACTAATTCTGCTTAGATGGAGGATTAGAGCTAGACAAAGTAGTTGATTGTAAAGATGAGTCCTTTGTGGCCCCAGGTCCAAATGTTCACCCTATTTCCACGTAAGGAGATACATTATAGGGATTATTGCAGGCGTACTAGTATTCAATTTGGGATACAGACAAAAAGACTATATTTTTTCCTTGGAGAAGATAGATCTGAATGTTATTACGGGAGGGGTCAGAGAAAGGCCTTTGATAGACACATATGCATGTTTTCAATAGCAGGACAGATTGGTAGGTGAGATGTTTTCTCTGCTGCCAGTTAGATACATTTAAAAGTGTTCTCATTTTATATAGCACTTGACAGTCTTAAATTTTATGTTTTGATGTAATTTTTGACTTAGTTCTATCTACTAGTAGTTTTTTTCTCTTTTTCTTCTTCTTTTGAATTTTTATTTATTTTTAATTTATATGTAAGGATATGCTTCCTGTATGTAAGCCTGTACACCTCATGTTGCCAGAAAAAGGCATTGATTCTTTAGCACTGGAGTTACAGATAGCTGTGAGCTACCATGTGATCTTTGTAAGAACAACCAGTATGCAGTTTCTCTAGTTCCTAGGAATTTTCAGTCAAGGGTAGAATATTTGAGAAACAAAGATCTTTGTTACCTCAAGAAGTAAATAAATAAAAGAGTGACCACATCACTGTGACATGTTGGATTGTTGATATTATTTTGTAAAATGAGAAAAGAGCTTTTATTGTCTTTAAGTGACTTTTCCTCTGTTGAAGTCAGAGAACTAAACTTTAACCTTTACCTTCAACTTCATATTTCATTTGTGAGTAATGGAAAGACAAATGTGACTTTTGTTCAAGGGCATATGCAGCCACTCCAGCTAGCATGATTGTAATGGAACAGAGTCTGGCTCTGAGCAGTGGTGGCAGGCTACAGCTTCAGGGCCTGCATCGCCTGCATCTACCTTAGACAGCTCTCTCTGTCCTTACACTTGACAGTAGGGCAGCTCCTGGCTAAAGGTTAATACAGAGTGATTGTGAGGTTGGATTTGCTCCTCAGGAAGCTTGATTTGCCAGAGTAGCCACAGTCCTGTGCATCCACCTCACTGGGTGTTCTGATAGGCTATTGGGTGCCCTAAAGGTTGTATGTTCTAATAAAACTGATTTTTCTTTTATTTTACAGATTTGTTAGCTTATTTTACATGCCGTAAACTACACATCTGCCTAAATTGTGCAGTTCAGTCATTTTCAGCATATTTAGAGCTAGACAGCTGTCAGTACAGTTTAATTGGGGAATATTTTCAGCACCTAAAATGATAATTTTTTAATGTGGTTTTTATTCAGTTTTTACCAAAGGAATACTCTTTGGTTGTAATAAAAAAATTGTTCTGTTTCACTTTCTTCAAAGAAATTTTTATAGGTGTAGAAGATGAAATGACTAGATGCTTATTGCTAATTTACCTCTTTTTTTTTTTAAATCTAAAAGGGCTGGATTCTAACTCTGATAAAAATTATTATTATCATTTTTTGCCTTAGAAAAAAGATACCAATATAAGGATGATGGAACTAATATTAGCCACTTCTAATTTTAAAATTTCTTAATAGCATTTTTAAATTTGAAATTTTATTTTGATCACCAAGATGTTAGTGGGTTTCACTGCTTAGGAAAGGTGTATTACTAATAAGGACTTCTGTTTTATAAACAACTGACTAGACTTCTGTGATACCCATGAAGCAGAGGGCCCAGACTTCCCTTTGATGGTTGCAGTGGGCATCGCGCTAAAGGCTGGCAGATGGAGTGATGGCCATACAATATTATTTCTTTTCAGATGTATTTCTAAAATAACGCATATGCTTTATAGTCATGTTTCCTATGCTGTTTTATGTAAAAGGGTTCTAGGTTCTTCCTCCTCCCCTAAATAGTGAAAAGCAAACAAAACAAAAACAGGACTTAGGACTAGAAGTCCAGAAAGAGAATGACAACAGACTGAGAAGGAGAGGAAGCTGAGGAGTGAACCAGAGGTGCCAGGCCAGGTTTTAGTGTTTGGGAAAGAGGGCTGGGCTGAGGCATGGGTCAGTAGTAGAGCACTTGCCTGGTGCAAGACCCTTCACTCCGTTCCCAGTGCTGTTAAAAAGAAAACATAAGGGTGTGCCTTGAGAAGGGTGAGTTTGAGAGAACAAGTTGGTAGGTAGTTTTCAGATTGCTAAGGTCATAATTCCACACCTTGCTCAACCTCTGTATGCTTGCTAGAACATGGGTGTTTACTGCATTGCTTTTCACAAACTAATTTTTATTTATTTGTGGAAGCAGAAATTTCTGGTAGTTGCCTGACTTCTTTCAGTAATCTCTAAAAGTCACAGGAAAAAGTTGAACTTTGTCTGTTGGCAGTGTAGTAGTTAATGAAGTACAGACTTGTAATTTTCAAGTCAATTCTTTGCCCAAATACTCACAAGTCAGGGAAGTTACAAGGATGGTACCCATTCCTATAAAGGTTTATGAAAGACTTGACTGCATGTGAACAAAGGTGGGCTGTGGTGTCTAGAGGCTCAGGACTGTGTTGAGAGGGAAGTGTTTACACACACTGTTGGAGTGGACAGCAGGATGATGAGTCAGAGCAGACTCTGTGTCTGTGTGGAGGTTAGTTGGCTTTTGCTCTGCAGACATTGACTGCAGTGCATGCACATACAAAGCAAGCATCCTACCACTGAAATATTTGCCCACCATCTAAATAGGGATTTCTGATTTTGTGGCCACAGAGGACCCTAGAAAGTACAGAGACACTAAAGGAGACTATCCAGCTGATCCAGTCATGCATGGCATTACTAAGACTGGAAAATGAGCTCATCGTAAAGAAGAGCTATTTTTAGTTCATTGAATTATGCTTCATTCACCGACCAGACATACCAAATGCTCATGAGAGGCAGGGAGATGCGTGTTAGATCAGCAGCTCTGTTGCTCTGTTTCTATCTTGACTGGAGTTCACAAGCAAATGTGCATATGATTTCCCTCAGTTTGTGTGATGTGTTTTCAATTCCAGATCTAAAGGAGTGATTCTCAACATCTCCTCTGCCAGTGGCATGCTCCGGTTCCACTGTTGACAATCTACTCTGCAACCAAGGTGACCAAGCACTGCAGTATGTCAACATAAGAGGGAGGGGTGATTTTCAGCCTGGGCATTAACTTTGTTGAAATGCTATGTTTGGTAGTCTGTAGTCAACTGAGGACAGGTAGATGGCCTACGTGGGTTTCTGGAGTGTCACAGATGAAAATAGATTTTTCACAAGTGGAGTGCCAGTGTATCACAGCCACTGATGGTCTGATTTTTGGTCTCTGGTAGTTTACTGATTTTAACAGGGACACTTATGCTTTCCATAGAGACCTAGCTTAAGCCAGTCTACCCAGTTGGGTAGAACCTGATATTAATGGGCCTAAGGTGAGAATTTTGTAACATGAACATGACCTTCACGTAGCAAGGAAGTACATCCTGGCAATACCACAGGCATTCTCAGCAGACAAGAAGTAGACCAATGGAGAGTGAATGACTGCTGCCTTATCTAGAATTCTCAGACACTGTCATGCCTAGAGCGGGACAGGAATTTCCCAGAACTCTGTCATCACACAACACTGTTATTCACCTCCTCACATTAGTGCTAGGCTAGTAATTCAGACTGCATCTTCTCCCGTCTGTGGGCCAGGCACTCCAACTTCAGTTACTTCACTGAGGCGTGAAAACATTTCTGAAGAAGGATCATTTTAGTTGTTGAAATTAAGCAAGGCTTTAGAGGAAAATAAGTAACTCATAATACATAATAGGAATGTATATGTCAGAGAAGGAAAAGTGCAAAACACACCTTTTCATTGAGAAAATACAGTCATTACTATCTTCTGAGTACTGCATAGCCCCACAGCCCCCTGATCTACCTGGTGGCTTTCTTGGTGGCTGAAACATACTATCAACATGTTTAATCAACATCTCATGTTAGGATTCCAGTATCTGGAAATCTCCATGGACATTGACTCTTGCAGTGGAGACCTTCATTGGGTTGTCATTGATCTTGGCATTTTAAGTCTGGTACGGAGTCTGCATTGGGAAAAGGGCCGCATGGTTCCAGGTGGTTTTACAGTTGCACTATCAGATGGGCTCTCACCCTCACTTCTCAGACCAAGCTCACAGGACCCAGCAGCAAGACAGAACTGAGCAGAATTCACTCTGGGTTTCTCTTGGAGTGACAAATAGAAAGTGGAATTAAATCCTTTGTTATATAATGAAAAAAAATTTTTTTCTTTTCTTTGGAAAATAGTTTGGAGAGGCTTTTCTCATTAAGTCAAAAATTGACAAATGTTATTTTTGGTAAGATAATGTCATTTGTAGCAGAAAAGCCTCCTGAGGTTTTAAAGTGTTTTTATCTCTTCTGCATTTGAAGTGAAAGGAATGACTAGAAACAGTAGTGTTAAATGGTTAATTTATTATTTTGTTGTTTCCATAGCTACACACCAGGCAGACTGATGTAATAGATGTGTTTTCTTTCTCACCCCACCTCCCTCCAGGCCTTTGTAGATTTCTTCTCTCAGTGCCTCCATGAGGAGTATAAGAGCAAGGGCATCTTTGTGCAGGTAAGTGGAGTTTGTTTCAGTTAAGTATCCCTGGTTTTGTATGGTTTCCACAGCAACAGTTGCTGTCTTGGCAACGAAAGAAAATCACATTCCTCAGTAAGCGATTGTGACGTGAGCACTCCCTTAGAGACATGGTTTCTTTTCCCTCATGCTCTTAGGTCTAGATTTTTTAAAATTACCCCCTCAAATTTTTAACTAGGATACCTGAACTAGAACTAAATGTATACAGTTGAAGCATCATTATTGTAAATGCTCACAGTTTATTTTGAGACAATCTGACTCTTTAAAATTATGGTAGAAAATATATAACACAGAACTTAGGTTGTCGATATCTGCATGCAGCTCAGGGGCATGCGTGTACTCACCATTGAACAGTCACTGCCGCCATTCTTCTGGGACTTTCCTTCACCTCCCCAAACTGAAACTGAACACCATTAAATGCTGACTTTCCCTTCTCTTTCCCCAGCCCTTGGCAAGGACCATTCTATTTTCTGTCTCCCCACCGTTACCTGTTCTTTGTCCATCCTGTGAATAGAATCATTCAGTGTTTGGTCTTCTGTGAGTAGATCACTTAGTATAATATCTTAGGCTCATTTCATATGGCACAGTGTGGGGATTATGGGTAAGATAGTTAACCTGTTTTCTCCCAGGTTGGTTCGGGATTCAAATCCTGATCATTTGCTACTAGAGTACTTGTTCCTACCCCTGGGCTACTGAGCCCATTGTGCCCAGGAAGTATGAAGCCAGAAAGTGCTAGGCTGCTTGTAGCCACTCTAGTTTACACATGTAGATAATCAATGGAGCTAAGGGTTATCTAGCTGTATTTTCTAAAGTCTTTTATTTTCAGTAGTATTGGAGCTAAGTCACCCACACAAGGAAGGATACGGTAAATGTTCCCTCATCTTTCGGGTCCACGAAAAGCCTGCTTCTTCCAATCCCTTTCCTTAGCTTACTTCCTAGGAGTATCTACTGACTGCTTATTTGGTATTATTTAATTTTCAGCTCCCTGTTTTTATAGGCTACATCTGGGAAGACAGAGTTTTGTAGAATCTTGTATTTTATGCCTATGATGATACCATTTGTAGAACTGGTAACTGGAATCCCCCTTAGATTGGATTTTGGTGACAAGAAAGCCAGGTAACACTGGTAAGAGGTAAGGCTTCTGTGGGTTACACTGGAGTCTTTCTGGTGAGTCTGTTATTTTAGTCATTTTTAAGCCCCAGTGAGGCTCAGCAGGAACTCTAAAGGTCCACTGGAAGGTACCCTGGAGGCTGTGGCTGGAAACTGCCTGTGTTTCACTGCCACGGAGTAGCTAGCATTGCCATGTGAACACGGAAGCAGTCCTGGTAGTATCCGAGCCTGTCCCTTCTCTCATTTCACAGTGTTTTCCTCAAAGGAAGTTTTCTTGGATTCTCTGCCTGAAGTTAACCTGATATAAGTAGAAAACATCCCCAAGCACATTAGTATTTGCCTTCTGAAATATTTTATTTTGATGACCTTATATTGTTTCCATTAGTAAATTTTAAAGTATTTAATTCATCCATCATTGTCTTTCTTACAAAGATTCACTTGAGGTCTAAATTTAGAATGAATTACTAAGAAAAGGAAAATTCATATTTATGAAGAAAAACCATGGCTGTCCGACTGGGAAAATAATCCCAGAATACTGAGTAGAGCAGAGAGCCCATGTTGAGCTGAAACTTACCTGCTTTTCTCTGGGTGGTGTTTCTGTCTTCCAGATTACAGACTAGGGGTTTGAGTGGCTTGCTCCACCTTCTATTCCATCCCATGGTTCTTGGGTCATCTCATTCACACACACATCAAGTAACCTCCTTAACACAAAGATTAGTACTGGTGGCTTCTCTCACTGGCCTCAGGTGGCTGTGCCTGAAGCTTAGTATTGAGTTTAGATCCTGTGTTCTTGCTACTTATGTTCAGGCTAGAGCGGACTGTGTATTGTCCTCTGTGTGCTCTGCCATGACTCATTTTCACAGCGTTTCCTCAAAGCTAGTTTCCTTGGCTCTCTGCCTGATGTTAACCTGCTAGGACTAGAAGCCACTCCATAGCACCTCTTCAGGACTTTTCCACATTGCCCCCAAGCTCCTTTTGTCCCTGAGCACTGGAAGTCAGTCCATCTTCCAACACTCAGGTTCCAGTTCATCTTCCCTGAGTCCGTGTCTCAGGCCTTACACACTGGATTACGATTTTCCTTCTTCTTCCCTGAGCCTCACATGCTTCTGTCTGCTGCTGCTGGGCCTGCTCACCAAGTGGCTTTTTGTTTGTTTATTTTCTTGAGAGAGTATATTATAGTATAGACGAGGCTGGCCTTGAACTCACAAGGCACTTGCCTCTGCCTCCTGCTGCTGGGTAAAAGCCATACACCACCACTCCCAGGTTGCAGTATGTTCCTGAACAAAGCTGTTTACTACCTCAGTGTTGCTAATATCTCTCTCTCTCTTTCTCTCTCCCCCCCCCTCCCCATTGAAGACCTATGGGGAAGAGCAAAAGGAATTTATGCATGCATCCTTCAAAGACCAAAACTCACATGAAATCTATGTGAGGAGAATGGGCTCTAGTCTGCCCTGTGCTCTCTAGCAGTCAGTAAATGCTGAGTAGGTGAGGAATAGCCAGGGCGGACGCAGCTCCCACAGTCCTCTTGGTTTTCTTCCTAAGTCATTTTTATTTAGAGATCATTTTAAAGTTATTTACAAAAAAAGAAAAAAAAAAGTTGAGCTAGGCAGTGGTAGCACCCACTTTAACTCCAGCACTTGGGAGACAAAGGCAGGTTGATCTCTGAGTTCAAGGCTAGCCTAGTCTACAAAGCAAGTTTCAGGACAGCCAGGGCTATACAGGGCTATACCTTGTCTCAAAAAGCAAAAAAGAAAACAAAACAAAACCAGTTGTAAGCATAGAGACAGTACAAGGAAGAGCAGCCTTGTCCATTTGCCCAGCTTTCCTCTTGGTTATTGTCTGACTCTCCCTAGAGCCAGCCATTAGAGAGGAAGTTGCATGTATTCTTTCACTTTGCCTCAGATTCATTAGTGCACGTCTGAAAAGTAAGTTCTTAGATAACTACAATAGAGTTAACAATGTGAGGTTCAATGCTGATATGTTATTGGTTAGATCATCTGTGCTCACTGTTTTACCTGTTTTCTTATTTATTTATTTATTTATTTACTTACATACTTACTTACTTTACATTTTTTGACACAGGTCTCACTATGTAGCCCAGAACTTGACCTTGAACTCAGTCCTCTTGCCTTTGCCTCTGGAATGCTGGGATTTCTAGCATGCATCACCACACCCACTTCTGTAACAGTCTTTACAGTTTCCTTTTGTTTTCTGGTACTGGAGATTGACTGTAGAACGTCTAGGCAAGTACTAGACAAGTACTCTGCTACTGAGCTATGTTCCCAGACATCTCTACAGTAATGTTTTATTCTCCAGCAAAGCATTTGGCCTAGAATTTGGTATTCCATTCTCCTATTTCTTGTGTTTCTTTCAATCTGGACTCTGTCGATCTGTTATGCCACTGATGTTTTAGAAGAGCACAGCACTCCTTCCCACTCTTCTGTCTTGAGCATCTCTCATTTAGGGCTTATCTGACACATGCTTGTAGTTAGATTCGGGTTATGCTTTTCCGTACTGCTATGTCCTTCTTAGGTTGTCACATGGGAAGACAGGAGTCTCTTTCTGTTGCACTAGTAAGCCATCATTGGGGAGACTCCTTAAAACATGCAAATATCCTACTTCCTTAGACAGTTTACCTTAAATTTAACACCCTATATGCTTTCTTCACAAACTTGCCATATGAAGAGATAGCCCATCTGGATTTTAGTCATTTCAAAGCCATAGTCAAGATGAAAACATGAAGACTTCAGTACTCCCTTGGTCCAGTCTAGTTTTGTATAAACCTCATTGTCTGTGTTCTTAGAGATAGTGAGGAACAGTCACCTTAGTGACAGGTCATCTGACCTGTGCAAAATTTCTCTGTGGCTTTGATCCTTAATTTCTGACTCCTGAAGGCAGATGAGATGAATAATTAACATATATAACTGGGACATCAGAAACTGGGAAGTGATAGTATGTATAAAGAAGAGAAACAGAAGCAGCATGCATTTATGAAGCACTTACAGTATGCCCCATGCTCACTCACTATTACCTCATTTGAGCTTGATATTAACCTGACCCCATGTCCCAGACTCAGATAAAAATTAACAGTTGTATTTTGTGCCTAAAGTCAGTGAGTATCTCCATTTGTCAGAAGTGGGGCAACAAAAGGTAAATAAGACTCAAGATCCCTGCCTCAAGGTACACGAGAGAGAGGAAGCAGATATTGTAAACACACCGCCAATCAATGGACCCTAAACGAGAGCCTATGTATTATGTTTCACATTTCTCCAGTCAGGATGTGTGTAGAGTGTAGTTTTGGTATGCTAGTTTGGAAATGGTAGCAAGAAAAGCAGACAGTGAATAAGGAAACAGGAGTACAATGACCCCCTATAGTGACAGTGCTGTATCCTAGCAGGTAGAGAAAGTACAGGGAATTACTGATCCAGGCTTATATAACTCCAAGGCTGAAGGTCTGCGTCCATCAGATCACTGAGCAGAATCAAGTCTATTCTGAAGATGTGTCCAGTCCGGCTACATGTCATCACTGCTACTACTTTAATCTCAGGCGCCAGCCATTGTGTCTTACTCTGGACCATCTCTCTATCTGGCCTCCTGGACTAGATAATCATCTTGCCATTTAAGTCAGCCAGAGTCATTTGGGAAGAAGGAACCTCAGCTGAGAAAAGGCCCCACCAGATTGGCCTGTAGGGCATTTTCTTGATTGATGGAGGGAGGGAGGGCACCTCACAGTGGGTGGTGCTTTAAGAAAACAGGATGAGCAAATGATGAGAAGCAAGCCAATAAGCAGTGTTCTTCCATGGCGTATCCTTCAGTTCCTAACTTCAGGTTCCTGCCCTGTTTAGTTTCCTATCCTGACTTTCCCAGATGATGGACTGACTATAACTGTAAGCTGAGATAAACCCTTTCCTCTCCAAGTTACTTATGGCCATGGTGTTAAACAGCAATAGTATCACTAACTAGACCACCCCACTACTCCTATCTTTACTGATAGGCCCTAGTGTCTGCTCATTGTAGCCAGAGCTGATAAAGCAAAATCCAGTCATTTCACTTCCCTGCTTAAAATTCCACCAAAGCTTCTCATGTCTTCAGATTAAAACTCTTGAGTTTTATGACCCATGGTGCTTTGATTTCCACCCTTGGCTGTTCACCTCAGTTTAAAAGGCTCGGCAATCAGATATCTCTGGGCTAGCTTCCGTCCCTGCTGTCAGAACATCACTTATATATGACCTTATCTAAGCCTAATTGCAGAAATGGTCTCTATCGTCAGTGCTCTTTGCCCACCCCGCTCTGTCAAATCAGAATCTGTTTTTTTTTTTTTTTTTTACATGATTATATTCCAAGTATCTAAACATCTTCTAGGATACATTCAAATTAATTGTTACATTGGGGGGTTGTGTAGTTTGTTTCCCTTTTTTTTTTTCCTTATAATACTAACATACATATTCCATATGTTTGAAGGCAAGTTCTTTGTAGGATCAGTAGTCACCCAAAGAGTTCTTGTAACCCCTGAGTTAATCAAGAGGCTTTTATGGAAAGACTCATGGTCTGCAAGTAAAGAACTGCAAACAGCAGAGCTATAATGTACATGTTTAAGTCAGTCATATGCTTGGGAGGACTTCAGATCCTAAGTGAAGAAAAGTGAAGACACAGACTTAAAAGAAGTCAAGTTTCCCTAAACTCATAGAATCACAGCCTTTGCCTTAAGAATGTGTACAGGCTGGAGATAGCTCAGTCAGTGTGAAGGAAAGCTGGCCGTGTGCCTCAGCTCTGGAGAGAGAAGGAAAGGCAAGCAGGTTCCTGAAGCCTGTTGGCCAGCTTCAGGACCAACAAGTCCCAAAAGTATAATTTTTTTTAATGTCCTAAAAAATAAAGGTGGAAAGTGATCAAAGAAAGACTCCTGAAAATACTCCCTTCTAAAAGTACATACATAAAAACCTACACACACACCCCACCACACACCACACACTTGGAAAAGAAAGAAAACAAAGCAAACAACTATGTGCTGACTATTGTCAGCCTAATGCTGAAACTGCCCTGGAGTTGGCTTTGACTTGCTCTTTACTTTGCTGGACCAGAAGAAAGATGGGGAACCAAGTGACTCTAGAGAAGGGCACATTAACAAGATTAGATGCCATGGGTAGAGCCTTGTTCAAAAGAGCAAAGCCTCTGCAACCCTTGATCCACACTTTCTTCAAGCATTGTCATGGAAAGGTCTGATCATTTTTAGGTTTGAGAGGATATTTAGTTCACAGCTGGCTCTGCCAAGTTCTAAGACTCAGTGTTTGATTCTTTCACGTCTGCCACGTGTCTCCGGGCATCCTTCTTCCCACCTGCCATGGCATCCAGTTGTAGTGCCTTTCCTGCGCTGAATCAAGACTCCACGGCACATGCTCTATGAAGACCGTTGTCCAAGCAGTCTACTTCCTTGGATAAGAGGAGACCAGCATACCAAACTGATCTCTGGGGGCTGTTTTATCTAATAAGCATAGCTTCATCAGCTTTTGCCTTATGGCCTAACTAATTATTTCCAGTTTGAAAATCTAATTTGGAAATCAGGATACTTGCCCACAGCTGTGGCTGTCAGGGTCAGGTTGTTTCTGAGGGGGCAAGACTTGTAATGGTGACTTATCGGGTATAAGTGACTTTTTAAGTTTTATTGCTTTGAAAACATTCTGTAAAAGTATAGATATATTTCAGATTTGTTTCCCAGAATCTTTTCCTGCATAGACAGAGGATGGATTAATTATTGTTTCTTGGGCATTTACTTTGATGGCTTTTGACATAAAAGATTAATTTACTTTCTCCATAAACTTCACATATTTCTTTTAATACACTTCATAGCTTTCTTTCTTGAGGCAGATGATCTTGCTTAAGTTTCAGAATATTTAAAATACTGGCTCAGTGGAAAGGTCTTTAGTACTGTTTAGTGCTCTGCATTGAATTGCTATTCCATACTGCCTTCAGTCCATACTGTCTTCAGTCGACTTTCACTGCCCTGCTGTGTACCTCATGCTATTCTCTGTGCTGAGACTGGAGGTGATATGACTGTTCTCTTGAGCTTGTGTTCGAGAACTTGCCTAGTTAGTGCCTGAACTTGTTTTCTTTTGGACTATCCCGAACTCCTTGCAGTCCCTGAAAATGCCTCGCTGCTCCTCACTGTTCTTTTCTGCTCCCATTGTTCCTTTATCTCGGTACCTCAGCTTTCTTTAGGGCTTACGCCCAAAGCCCTGCCTCCTCTCTGAACCCATCACACTTCAGTAGGCCACTGATGGACACCTTGATTTTATATCCAGGGTAGATGGACACAACCTTTCAGCTTAGAATTTCCATTTCTTAGTTGGGAAAATATAACTTGACTAGGAATTCCCAAGTACGCATGTCTTTCCCCACCCCCAGTAGCTGGAGGCTCCTTCAGAACCCCACCACAAGCTAGCTGAACCCTAAAGCCATGAGTTATCTTGTGGTGCCACCATGTGGTTCAGTCAGTCAGTGCAACTAAATGCTTCACTATCAAAATAGTCCAATTTATGCTGCTTAGGTTTTCTGAATGAGCAGAAAGATGGACGAAAGAAAAGCTCAAAGCATTCTGCACAAGTGAAAGGCATAGTTACAGACTGACTTTATCTCTAGAGCTCAAGACTTCCCAGGACCCCTTGTGCACTGTGTTCTCTAGAAAGGCCTTACATATAACCAGAAAGCATGTAGCAAAAAAGATGAGAAAAGCTATGCACATGCATGTTGTTCCCTGTTTTCAGAGCTTACACATGGGTCTGTGCTGCTCAGCTCTTTAGGTAGTGAACAAACAACATAACAATTGGACCGCACAGTTGACAGTCTGTCAACCTTCGCCAATCTGCCTTCATGCTGATGGGACAAAATGGACAAAAGACTTGACAAAACATTTTTCTCATTAAAAAGTGATGCACACTAATAGTCCCAATAAATACATCCTCAGAAGTCGTTACCCCAGCTGCTGGTGTGCTCTACTGACTAGTGACTCAGTGTGGGCTTGCCTCCTGTAGGGTGAGGAAGGTGGAGGATGGCCCTAGGTAGACTCTGAATTAGTGGCTCGAAGACTCAGCTCTCACAGTAAGGGTGGTGAGCTGTATTCTTTGACTTATACTTAAATTATTATTTACAGACATTTTAAAGTTCTTAGGTATACAGTTTGAAAGAAAATATAAATGTCGGTTTTAGGGTTAAAGATGTGCACCACCTTGTCTGGAAAGTACAAAATTATGTATGAAAAAAATACATGTATAAGCAAATCCCCAAAGAAATGTGGGGCTGTTCCTTCCAGGCTCAGCAGTAAGGAAGTCCAAAGTACGGAGAGACCACAGCTTTATTTGTGGTGAGAGCATTTTTTTTTTTCCATTTCAACCACATGTTGAACTGTTCCTTTTTCTTAAATAGCAGTGCTGGTGTACCTCACCCCGTCTTCTCACACCGTGAGGGGAACAAGGGTTTGCTGAGCTACTGTACACCTAAAGTCCTTTGTATCACAGAAGAACCTCTCTACATGACTCCCAGAACTCACTATAATGCGGGTTCTTTGTGTTCTGTGTCGTGTCACAGCCAAAACACAGGGAGCATGTGCAGTAGAGAACCTCACATTTGTGAAGCGCCTGAAAAAGCTCATGTTTAGATTCACACCCACATCTGTCCTATCAAGTGACTTCTAGTCACCTAGGCTATTTTCTTATTTTCTTTTTATCTCTTCCCAAAACAGAAGGAGGCAAAAAAGATATGGTCCCATGTTAACATTAGCAGTTTATAAAATTTCAAGAGCAGAACATTAAAACACCAGGGAAGAGAAGTGATGACCAAAGCCAGGAAAGTAGAATGTCACCTATGAAGGACTAAAGTTCATAGAACAAACGTAATTCATCAGGAATGATGGAGCAAAGTTGTCCCTCGAGACACCAGAACCTCACACTGCTTGACTGCACAGCAGAGTCCCTCTTGACCAGGATAGGAAGGACATCCCAAGCCTCAGCTGCCCATTCCTTTCCTCGTAAAGATTCAGAAATACTGTCTTATGCTCGTTTTCATTTTCTCAGCCTCCAATTCTATTTTACCAGAGGTCATCACTGTATGACAGTTGATGTTTTGCTATTATATGTTCTGTGCAGTTGGCTTTAGAGCAGCATGACTCTCCCACTTCTCTGAAGATATGAACTCCAGGTCTCACGAGGATGCTTCTACTCTCAGCAGCAGCAGGCAGGCAGGCATTGCACTCAGCTCTGAGTTGGTAGCCTTCCTAATCAGTGGCATGTTTTGTTTCTTTTCTCTTTTGTATGGGGTGATTCTTTCTAGAGGTCCTGCCATACTTTGTAGCTACAAAACTGGCAAAAATACGGAAGCCGACCTTGGATAAGCCCTCTGCAGAGACATTTGTGAAGTCTGCAATTAAAACAGTAGGTTTGCAGACCCGAACCACCGGCTATGTGATCCACGCTCTCATGGTATGTACATTTCTAAATCTTAGCCATATTTTCCAGTTTGGGCTTTTCTTTCTCTAATTTGTTAGCATTAAGACATATACTTTCCAGACAAGGTTCTAAAACCGACATTTATATTTTCTTTCAAACTGTATACCTAAGAACTTTAAAATGTCTGTAAATAATAATGTAGAAAAGTGGAAGGTTGCAGATAGGCTTGCCTAAGTTTAACTCAGTTTTGGGCTGTGCTTATAAATCTCCCCCATTTCTCTCTCTAGGGCTCGATAAACTCAATTTGCCTCGTTGGATTTATTTTAAGATAGCCATGGGTTTCAACAAGTCTTCGCGGCATCGCTATCTGAAGAAAGCCAAGAAGAACTAAGTGCTGCTGAGTCATGGAGCCCTTGGCCAGACGCTTGACCTGTGCCGTACACCAGGCAGTCACCTGCCTGTCCCCAGAGTCTCTACTGTCATCTCAGTAACTACTAACATGGCACAGTTGGCGGAAAACAAATTCCTTTTAGAGATTCCTAACATATATTTTGGTATAACCAGGAGTAATTTGAAGTCTAATGTAAATGTTCTTGGCAAATGTATATAGAACACTTTGACAGAAAGGAACAAATAATAGACATAGGCACAGACCCATCTGGCCCAGAATGCCAATGATCACGTTATATTTGGTCTGGAACCTACTATAAAGTGTAATGGCTAGCTACTTTTTTATTTTTAACATTAGAGGGGATGGGGCTTAGTTAACTTGCTATGGGCGGATACAATGCAGTTTACACCAATTTTCCGTAAGGTTTTCTAAATGTATGTTTCAGTGTATACATTTATATGGAACTCAAAAGTAGCTAAGACATGAAGAGAATTGAAACACGGTGTTCTTTCTAACACATAAGCCCACAAAATGTTATTCTTGGAGCACACATTATGTCTGCTCTGTTCAAATGTATGTAAGTACTGAATGCTATACAGTGTGACTGAATGTGAGGGAAGTGGCCAAAGTGCATGTCAAGACCAACAACGTCCTGTGGTGCTTGAGATCCAAGAAAGCAGCCTGTGTGGACATCCAGTGTTGTTATATCTGCACTGCACCCATACTACTTGGCTAGGACGACAGACTCCTTCTGTGGTAGTAAGGGGTCATAGAAACATGTTCTTTCTAAGTTAGTGTCTCATATTTAGAATTCATATATCTGCTTTTAATAAAAGATGTAACCGTGGTGTTGAAATGGAAGTGTATTTTTTTTTTAATTTTTTATTTTATGTATGTGAGTACACTGTAGCTGTCTTCAGACACACCAAAAGAGGGCACTGGATCCCATTACAGATGGTTGTGAGCCACCATGTGGTTGCTGGGAATTGAACTCAGGACCTCTGGAAGAGTGAGTGCTCTTAACCCTCTGAACCATCTCTCCAGCCCCGAAAGTGTATTCTTGATGGGGGAAAATAAAGCCACAGTTACACTGCCTTAAAGTAAGCTAAGGCTGACTATAGGTGTCAAAGCATGCACAAAGAAGAGTTAGTTCTGCAAAATGTTCAATTGGACAGTCATTGTGTGCTTAGGTTTCATTCAATTCCTAGTTTGAAAGACCACCAAATCTACTTAAAATTTTAATTGATTGAAGTATTTAAGTATTTCAAACTACTAGTTTGACAAGCTAGTTGATATAACTCTCCTAACCCAAACATATACACACACAAAAATTGCTATCTGCTCCTAAAATCCCTATGTAAAACTGTTCTATCAGTCCTCAATTAGGTTGCATATAATCTCAGAATATAGGATAGCCATTTAAATCAGATACATTTAGCTTTCTGAAAAGTGCCTGTTTGCCCCCTTCCCCTATCATTTTGCCATAAAACTGGTAGCCTGGGTGCTGTCTTCTTTGTGCTTCTACCCTGGCTGGTCTGATAGTTTTGGTTGAGAGATGGTGGGTTCTCACCTATAGGCAAAAGGGGGAAGGATTTCTCTACAAGCATAATATGCTGCAGGGTACAAAATCTGTTTTCCTGTACCAGTAAGAAGGTAGCTGTAATCCTAGCTGGGGGGTTACAAAACTTCCCTGCTCTGGCTTTCTGCTGTAACGTGTGACACGTTCTCTTGTGATTTACACTCAGTGAAGCTGATGACAAGAAAACATACTTTCGCCTGTAACTTAAAGGCTGCACCCGACTTATGGTGCTTGACATTTGATGATGAGTTCCCAGAAAGGCAACGTGACTCGATCCCGTCCTCAGAAGCACCAGAATACGTTCACCTTCAAAAATGACAAATTTGATAAGAGTGTTCAGACCAAGAAAATTAATGCAAAACTTCATGATGGAGTATGTCAACGCTGTAAAGAAGTTCTTGAATGGCGTGTAAAATATAGCAAGTACAAACCACTGTCAAAGCCTAAGAAATGTGTTAAATGTTTACAAAAGACATAAAGGACTCTTACCACATAATGTGTAGACCATGCGCTTGTGAACTTGAAGTTTGTGCAAAATGTAGAAAGCAAGAGGAGATCGTTATTCCTTTAATAAAGAACCAGAGACTTCAGAAAATACTGAAAATGAAGGTTCTAATCATAGAAGAAGCTGCAAACGAAAGGAAGACAGTGATGAGGACTTAGATGCTGAGTCTGACTCGGATGGCGAGGATGGGGACACTCAGGTCTGACAGCACCCAGTCAGTTGCAGAGGGAGTCAGAAAAGGCTGTTCTAATAGGCAGAACTGGCTCGTGAGCGATGTCGGTTATTTATAACATTTGAGTAACAGAATCTTAAAGGTTTTCACAATAACAGTTAAGCTGTATATATAGAATATGTGTGGACATACCATGGCATGTTGTAAAAACCTATAGAAATCATTTATAAAAACATATTACCTAATGTCAAATAATTCACTGTTGAGAATTGGTGACTGTATCAGAACCATCTCATGGAAAACTAAGATGACTAGCTCAGTACATTTCCATAGCCTGACCTTGGGTATGTGACTTCTTTAGCAAAAGCCCCTTATATCATAGAAAGCAAAACAGTATTTTTACGCATACACACACACAATCATGTGTAATGATTTTCCTTCAAAAATGTTTTTATATACTTTATTCCATTTTTTTAACTTTTTCCTAGTTTGGAAATATATACTTAGAAAACATGTAGACTGTATAGTTACTATCTAGAAAGGAAAATCCAACATTCATACTAGAGTGGAGGTACTTGCAGTATCAGAAACTCCTGTGAAGTTCTCCCTCATAAGTTTATCCCTCCCAGAATTCCATCATCCTGAATTATCACTTTATTGCCAGTGTTTTTACTTGTAAACAGTGTAATTTAGCATCATGTGATTATTGAAATCTGTGTCCGTGTGTTTAAAAACCCAAAGCTATAGAAACGTGACCATGTGGTACAATGAACTTTTCCACACTCTTTAGCTAGATTCCCAATTTTAATGTTCTACTATGTTTTCTTTGTGTCTTAATCTCTATGAATATACATATGTGTGTATATATTTGCTAAGCCATTGAAATAAATGGGAAACTATGGTTTAAAAAAAAAAAAAAAGAAAACATACATTTCAAGTAAGTGCCTTGAAAGAAAAGTTTTACTAAAACCCATGTGCTCAAAGTCATTTAACAGTGAAGCACTTTGTAGAGTCACAAAGTTCAGCTTTCTGTTGACATCTTTATATTCTCTGTGTTCTCATGTACTAGGTCTCATGTATCCTATACTGGCTCAGTCTCTCTTTATAGCTGAGAATAGCCTTGGTCTTGGAATCCTCCTGCCTCTACCTCATAAGTGCTGGTGTTAAAGGTATGAATACCTCCTGGTTCTCTTAAGTTAATTTTTTTTTAAAGATTTATTTTTATTTCATGTATGTGAGCACACTGTTGCTGTCTTCAGACCCACCAGAAGAGGGAATTACAGATGGTTGTGAGCCACCATGTAGTTGCTGGGAATTGAACTCAGGACCTCTGGAAGAGCAGTCAGTGCTCTTAACTGCTGAGCCATCTCTCCAGCCCCTTAAGTTAATTTTTTATACCTTTGCCCTCGATGGTCCTGGAGACTGAACTCAGTGCCTTACTGCTGACCTGTGTCGCTAGCATCACCTGTCTGATACCAGCCTAGGCTAGAGAACAAGACTTTTTTTTTTTCTTTTCTTTTTTGAGAATTTCACACATGCACACCATGAACTATGATCATATCTGCCCCCATTGCCATTTTCCAACTCTCCCTGCATTCTCTCAACGAATCCCACTCCCAACTTCAAGTTTTTATTTTTGTAAGAAGTTTTTTGCTCTCAGAAGGGGGTACACTTTAATGTTGCCATTACTAAGACAATTTTTTTTTTTTTTTTTATTTTTATTTTGTGTGTATGGATATTTTCCTGCATGCATGTCAGTGTACCATGTGTGTGTCTAGTGCCTAAAGAAGCTGGAAGGAGGGTATTAGATCCCATGGAATTGAAGTTACAGACTGCCATGCTGGTGCTGGAATTGAACCCAGGTCCTTTGGAAAAGCAGCCAGTGCTCTTAACTGCTGAGCCATCTCTCTAGCCCCCATTAAGACAATTTTCTGTTTGTACAGCTTGTTGTGCACAAAGACATTTAACCTTACACTACACCAAATGCATGACCTGACCTGATCAAGAAGTAGCAGGGAAATAAAAGTAACAGAAAAAACTGAGTCAAGGAGTATTCTACAGAATTCTGAGCCTAGCCAGGAGCATGGTTTTGAACACGTGAATCCCTTCACATGGGCTGCTGAGGCAAGAGGCTCCATGTTCAAGGCCAGCCTGGAGTACATTCAGAGCTGATGCCTCATGTACCTATATTTGTCAAAAGTTTCAAATTTCAGGTGAGGCTAAAGAGATGTGACAGCTGAGTATGTAGTCCTCTGTTGGATCCTCTTCAGTATCAGTTATGTTTTAGTTTAACACAAGACCACTGATAAAACTTGTGTAAAAGTAAGTAAATTAGCTCCCCAAGTTTGGTTAAAAATATTTTGGTAACTTGATTAAAACACCCTATCTCACCCCCTTTTTAAGTCACCTTACAAGGATAGGGTCTTTGCAGATGTGGTTAGGATCTTGAGAAGGGGAGATGCTGAGGAAGATGATCTGAATGAGCCCTAAGCACAATCAGAGTATGTGCAGCAAGCCACTGGTGCTGACAGACAGGGGCAGAGACAGTGAGGCCATGGAATTAATGGTTACAGTGACAAGACTACAAGCCACACAATGCTGGCAGCCACAAGACAGAAGAGTTCTTCCCCGGGAGTTCTGGAGGACAAAGGATCTGCCAACAACTTAATTTCTGAGTAGTAACACTGGTTTGGGACTTGTGGCCTATTTAGATCATATCCCTCATTATCCTTTTATGCCTTTCCAGTCCCACAAAACCCCTTCTTCCCAAGTCTCCTCCTAATTTCATGTCTTTGTGTGTCCCTGAATATATACGTACGTGTGTGTGTGTGTTTCCCTTGGTGAACTATGATACATTTCTATTTTAAATGACTGGCTTTGTGATCACTTGTTTAGCCCCTGAAAGCTAACACAAGTGGCCATCTGTTTCTGCCTACTGGACACTTTGAATCTTGCTTGTGTCCAGGGATGGCCAGTTTTTTTAAATGTCCCAAAGGTACTTAAGAGGGTTTATTTTTCTGTTCTTGCTCAAATAAATGGCCCCCAGTGTGCTCATGCAGGCAACCCTAATTAAATTCAGTGACACACACACAGACACATAAAATTAGGAGGGGAACGTGGGAAGATGGAGTTCAGTGGGACTGGAAGGGCTTATGAGGAGAACGGAGGATATGATCAAAGTACATTATATGACACTTTATTTGGGGAGGGAGGTTTAAATAACAGTAAGGATGAATGAAAAATTTGCAAGGAATCATAGTCTTAACTACCTAAAAGTAGACAATAGTGCTTGTCAGTCTGTTCATATGCATATATAGATAAATGGAATTTTCCCATCTGGGTTAACAGTGCTCTTCCCAGAAGCCATAAACTATCTAACAAAACACCCAACACTAGGAGTAAGAAACCTTTTGAGTTGTTGGTCAGGGTTGTCCGTGATGCTCCTAAAACAGCTATTGTTATTGTCCTTAGCTCTAGAGGTGAAGGATAAGTCCCTACTGCTGAAGACACCATGCACCTTAGACACAAGACCCAGGGGACCCCAGATGGATCCAACCTAAAAATGCCCTTCCTGAGGAAAAACTTTCATAGCTACTAAAGATGCCATGCAAAGGAACCAACAGCTCTCTATTGAATTTAAGACCTCTCAAGAAGGAAATCATGTTTGGTACCAGAAACCTGGGCTATCAAAGTCATGGATCTTGGAAGAGAAGTTAGAAATGCCATTTTATGAAAGGAGCACAGGCCTTGACTATATTCTAAATATTTGTCCTTTTAACACAGGTAAAAAAGTGTAGTTCTCAGCCCTCAGCAAGGAAACCTCTCTTGGCAACATTGGAGACCATTACAGACTACCACAACTAATCAAAATGCAAAGTTGTGGGGCCCAGCTCAATCTGATGGGTCTATGACACAACTCCTGCCCCAGAGGCTCTGGGGACATTGCAGAAGAGGGGCTGGAATGAGTGTAAGAGCCAGAGGAACAGGAAGTTGTCTCTGAGAGTGTGTCCAAGAAATGTCAAGAGCTACACCATGGATTTTTACCAACATGGCTGCCTAAGCAAGATTGAAGAAGGGCACTAATAGCTCCCTGCCTTTGCTGGTCTGGTGGTGTTTAGTACTGTATGCTCTTCAGTCATTTTCCTTATTTTTTCTCTCAAGTTTGTGCTTAAGTTCTATCTCTTGTAAGCCAAATAAATCTTCAGCAATTTCATTGGGGAATTTCCATGTACCAAATACAGATTCCTTCCATTTGCATTTTAGTATTTCTGTAATTACTTACTCCTAATCATTTCGAGCTTTAATTTCTTTTTTTACATATAGTCATGCAGGTGTGTGTGTGGTGCGTGCACAGACACATAGCATGTGTGTACATATATGTAGTATAAGCCAGAGTGCTTGTGTGAAGTCAGTGGACAACTTGTAGAAGTCAAGTCTCTCTGTCTCCATGTGGGTTATCAGAATTGAACTCAGATCCTCAAGCTTGGGAGAAGCACCCTTTCCTGCTGAGCCTTCTTCCCTGCCCCTCTGTTTTATTCTGCTGCTTGGTGCTGACTCCAGCAGAGCTATGTATTCTCCTTTTTATTGGTTCCCGTCTGGGTTACTAAATTGAAATTGTATGTAGTTTCTTCTGATGTGTCCTCCTGAGCTTTCCAGGTCTCTTTTGGAGCCCAAGCCAAGTAAAAATTCCTGTCCCTGGATGCCCTCTTTCATTATAAGGCTTAAGAACATGGTCACTCGAAGCAGTCCATTCCTGATTGCATATGATTGTGAACCAAATTTTAACATCCCATGTATTGAAACTTTAATGGTTCTTTTCTTTTCTTCTTCTTCTTTTTTTTGTGTGTGTGTGTGTGTGTGTGTGTATGTGTGTGTAAAATGATCAGCCTGGGGAAGACGGTTCATTCTATAAGGTGCTTGTCTTGAAAACCAAATGTCTGCCCCCTAGAAACTGTATAGAAGTGCTCAGGTGCAATTTTTATTAATTGACTTGGTTTGAAATGTCTCCAGATTCATGTCCTTTTTTCATTTCTGCAAGGTGGTGAGACATCACCTCCTTGTCTCCATCTGAGACTCCTGCTCACCGCCAGCCCTTTATCTTGCTGATATTTCACATGTTCTCAGATCTTCTCTCTTGCTATTGAATCTCACCTGCACAGCTTTCAGTCCAGCTATGGTCACCAGGGTTCTAATTGTTTGATTCTCTTCCACGGTCACTTTCCTTATTAGGCCACCCACTTTGTATTGCTTGCTCATTTTAAAGTTCACTGCTCACAAAACAGATTCTGGACTTTGTTTTGGTATTTATTGTTGTTTTTTTCTTTGGGGGGTGTTTTGATTTTTCTCGTTTTTCTTTTTGAGAGAGAAACAGAGAGAGAATGAATGTGATCATGAAGTTTAGATGGGTCAAGGATACAATATTATTACCAAAACATACTGTATGAAATTTTTAAATTTTTTTAAGTTTTAAAAATTCAGGGGTTGGGGATTTAGCTCAGTGGCAGAGCGCTTGCCTAGCAAGCACAAGGCCCTGAGTTCAGTCCTCAGCTCTGAAAAAAAGTCAATGTTCAGGGGGAGGCTATCAGTATATAATTCAGTGGCAGAGCATTTGCTTAGCATTGATGAGGCCCTGGGTTCCATTCCAGCACCACACAAAATACCAGTTAATAAACAATACAATTTGGTATGCATTGCATATGTAACTTAATACATTGGCACTCTTACTGTCAGTGTCTAGCCGTTCTAACAGCTTTAATTTCTGTTGTTATTGTTGGGTTTTTGAGGCAAGATCTTTCTATGCAGTACTGCCTGGGCTGGAACTTGCTTATGTAGCCCAGGCTAGTTTCAAACTCTAAAGTTATAGACATCCACCACCCTGCCAGGCTTTAGTTCTTCAGTGTCTAAATACAGCATTTGTATTCCTTGTGGTTTATTTTATTTGTTGTTTGCCTTATTTTGTAATCTATTTCTTTAAATGTAATCATTCTCATGTCAAAAGTGTGGGAGTGGGTACACTTATGCATGCATGCATATGTATGTGTGTGTGTGTGTGCATGCTAGGGCATGTGTGGCAGTCAGAAGACAATTATAGAGTTGGTTGTTCAATTCCACATTTATGTGAGTCCCAGAGATTGAACTCTGGTCACTAAATTTGCTTAACAAGTGTCTTTCCCTGCTGAGTCATTTTAATGGTCTTGTTATTTGTTCTTTCAGGGTGTGTGTGTGTGTGTGTGTGTGTGTGTGTGTGTTGTGCATGCATGCACATGTACACATACCACATATGCAGTGGTGCACTCAGGGGCAGAAGAGAAGTTTGTGACTGTGAGGCACTTGATGCCAGTGCTGGGAATGGAACTTGGGTCCTGGACAAGAGTAGCAGACTCCCTTACTGGCTGAGCCACAGTATTCCCAGCCCTGCCATTTTCTGTTCTGAAGTCCTGTTGGACCTCCTGTGTTCTCAAGGAGCACTCTGAGGGCTCTGCTGGGACACTCCTTTACAGCTCTCTCCTTTCCTGAGCCCAGGACCTCTGGCAACCTGACAGCACTCCATTCCCTTGTCAGGCATCTGTCTGAGCTCAGCTTCTGCTTTCTAGAGATTTCAGTGATTAGCCTCCTGTCCCCACACTGGATTTCAGCATGCTCTTCAAGTGGAACCTTCCGGACTCCCACTGCTCACTGCTCACAGCTCTTTAGTATGTTTTTCCTCTTTTGGTTTTGTGAGTGTTCTGGCCCTTAGAGATTTAACACGTTTCTTGTGACCTGTTAGATGGTCTTGTGACCATCTAGCCTTGCATAGATGCTCAGGGGGTTAACAGATTTGTTCTGCAGAAATTTGGATCTGGTCTAATTATTTGTTTTGTGTTTTAATAGATGGGGATTTAGTCTAATACAAGCAATCAGATGTAGCAGACACAGCGTCCAGCTGACACTCACGGGTTGAGCCCTCAGACTTCCCATCTAACTTCCATGAAGCTCGGTACTGTGCTACTGAGTTTTTCTCTTCCTCTTCCTCTTCTTCTTCCTCTTCCTTTTCCCCTCCCTCTCCCTCTCCCTTTTCTTTTCTCCCTCCTTCATATCCCTCTTCATTTTCTTAGTTTGGATGTTTTGCTAGCCTCTTTCTGTTAGTGTAAAAATGTTTAAATACCTGAGGCAATCAACTGCAGCAGAGGAAAGGTTTATTTGCATTCATAATTTTGATGTTTAATAAGATTTATTTTTATTTTATGTGTATGAATGTTTTGTCTGCATGTAGAATTGTACATCAGTGCCAGAGGAGGGCATCAGATCATCTGGAGCTAGAGTTTACAGGTGGTTTTGAGCCATGTGGGTGTGGGACATCAAACCTGAGTCCTCTGCATGAGCAGCAAGTGCTTTAATTCTGAAGCCTTCTCCTAGCCCTCTTTTACTGTCTTTGGAATTTTGCCTTTTCTGGAGTGTTAGGTTGGCAGGACCCTACAGTATGCAGCCTTTCAACCTGGCTTCCTTCACTTTATGAACATGCATTGAAGCTTCATTCATGTCTTCTGAAGCCACGCTTTGTATCACAGAATAACATTGCTTTCTGGATGTCCCACCATTTGTTAGTCATTTACCTACTGAAGGCTATCCTGATTGCTTCTGACCCGGGTACTATCAACTTGGGATGTTTGCCCTTGGGATCACATGGCTGTGGGTCATGGCCCCTGTTCAACCTCATGACATCCTGTACCACATTCACTAATCCTGAAGAGAATAAAAACTCAATACAGAGTACCATTCATTCTATATGTGTACCACTTTGCACCATTCTCAAGTTTAAAAAGAAAATTAAGTTGAAGAATTGAAAGTCCAAGACTATCAAATTGGAGATCATTTAAGACTTTGTTAAGTATATTCAGACAGGGGTACCAAATCTGATCTGCCTTCGATTAAAATTCATAGTACAGTTCTTGGCTTTGAGTAGAGACTGAGGGGGACCTATGGTGTGAATTCTAGTTCAGTCCCTAAGCCTACATAAAGTGAGACCAGTGGCCATGAATTCTCAGAGCATAATCTTTCTGAGTAATATCTGAGTTATCTTAGGACCACATATTCTAGCACCTTCTTGGGACGGGTGAGAGAGAGGGCTCGGTAGTTAGAGTGCTTGTTGCCAAGCCTGATGACCTGAGGATGATCCCAGGGTCCCACATGCTGAAAGGGAACTGACTACCATAGGTGGTCCTCTGACTTCCACATGTGTGAGTGCACAAAATTAATTAATAAAAATAAATAAAGCCCTTAGTGAACACTGTCACCACACGGAATTTTCACTGTTCCCTGGATTTTTTTTACTGTTCTCTGTAGTCTTACTCCAGTGAGACTATTAACTGCTCCTTGTAGCTTCGGGCTGTGTCTTTCAGCATTTAGTCATGATAGCACTGCCAGGTCTGAGTCCCTGCTGGACTCTGGGGAAGCACTCTCAATCCTTCAAAGTTGCTTAGAATTGGTGGAGACTTGAAAGCCTCATGGTGATCATTCTCCAGGGCCAGCAAGATCTCTTCCTACAGTCCTTCAAGCTGGGAATTGCTGAGTCTCAGACAATGAGGGGCTCTCTCCATGCATAACTTTCCCTGGCAACTCTGAGCATAGTGTGCCATTATTTTCCTTGGTTTGGACTTCCTCGGGAATATGGCAGCAGGCACGCTGCATGCTACATGTGATTAAGACAGGGAGGTTTGCCAAGGCTCCGGTGTGACAATCAGCATCTGAAAATCGGTTTGTATGTACCTCACTCAGCACCATATGTAAGAGCCAGCAGCCCTTAAAGCATCTATCTGTTTGGCCAGTCAGGACCTGGGATGATGACTGAGTGAAGAGTGGTCCCCTGCACAAACCAAGCATCTGCAAAAGGTACAGTGCACTCTGCAGGTGCTTACTACACCTGCAGCAAGGTGTTAGACATGCAGGTTGCTGGGCATTCCCAGAACTACTGACCAAAATCATGATGGGGCTTGGAATATGCAATTTTTTTTCTGAAGTTTTAAAAATTTATTATTTGAGAAAGGATTTCTTACATGTATCCAGCGTGTCTTGATTACATCCTCAATCCCCCTTTCCCACTCCCTCACACCCACCGGAACCATCACATCTACTTCCCAAGTTCAGGTCTGCTTTTTTCCCCCTTGGGGCAAGGTTTCTCAATGTAGCCATGGCTGGCCTGGAACTTGCTATGTAGACCAGGCTAGCCTTGAACTTACAGAAATATACCTTCTTCTCATTTTTAAAATACTTATTGTTTTTATTTATGTGTATTCGTGCATGCCTACATGTGTACCATGTGTGTACTGGTATCTGCTGAGGTGCTAGATCCTATGGAACTAGAGTTACAGGCAGTTGTGAGCCATGGGATGTGGGTGCTGGGAACCAAACCAAGGTCCTCTGCAAGAGCTAACTCTTAATGACTGACCCATCTCTCCAGCCCCATCTTTTTCATTAATTAATCAAAGCCACTGTTCAATTTGTGCTGCCCACATGCACATCTGCCAAGACCTGAGTAATCTACTGGTGTCCTCACCCCCAAGGAAGAATGACTTTCCCTCCCTCAACAGTCATTATTTGCCCATAGCGCCACATTTAGGGGACAGGAGTGGGGTAATATGGGTTTTTGAAAGTCTTTTCATTATTCTAAATTACATGTATGTGTCTTTATGTGCATGTGTGCACATGCATGAAGGTGCCCACAGAAGCCAGAAGAACGGGGTGCCTCTGGAGCTGGAGTTAAGGAGTTGTAAGCCTTTGAATTAAACTCTGGTCTTCTGGAAGAACAGTTTGTTTTCTTAACTCCTGAGCCATCAATCTCCCCAACCCATAATATGCATTTTTATCACATCCCCTGGTGCGGATGGTTTTCCAGCCACATGTGGAGAAACTGTGGCTTCAAAGAAAGGTCAAGGCAGGAAGTAAAATGTCTTACCAGAGGATAGTCGCAGTGAAGAGAGAAATGGAAAGCTACATAAAGTGACAGGCCAAGGGAACTTAGGGCCCCAGCCACAGACAAGATAGTTACTTGCAATAGCCAGCTCTGGTCCAGACACTTATTAATCATCTCTTCCAATTCTGAGACCAAGTTCATTGTCACAGTCAACACTCAAACAGAAGGTAGAAGCCACATACACTAGACAGAACAATAAAATTAGAGAATTCTTTTCCAGAGATTGGGAAGTGTAGCTCAGTTAGTAGAGAGCAAGCCCTGGGTTTGATCCCAAGCATCACATACACTGGCATATGCAAGTATTGTTAGCACTATGAAGGTAGAAGCAGGCGGATCAGAAGTTCAAGGTCATCCTGGGCTACACAGTGAGTTCCAAAGCCTTGGTTATATGAACCTGTCCCGACACCATTAACCATAATAGGGTTACTGACAAGGCTGACAGAAAAGCTCTCTGGACACAGGAAGAGCACACAGGACTGAGGCAGGCGGAACAGACCAGGCCTCTGCTCCAGTCTCTGGGATGAAGGCCTAAGCCCCAGTGGAAATACTGTAGTCAGGTTTTGCTGGGTGGTAGAGAAGTTTGATGAAGTTGAGCCCTGGAAATGCATGGTGGTACTTGAGATGGTGTCCATGGACCGCTGATCCCCACAGAACCAGGTCAAGGAATGTCCTGGTGTGCCAGAGTTGCCATAACCAATCACTACGGAAGGGGAAGTTGAAACAAGAAAACTTAATTTTCCAGAGACCAGAACAAGTACATGCTTCTTCCTCACCTTTTCCAGCTTCTGAATTTTAAGTGGTGGCAGTCACAACATCCTCTGCCTCTGTCTTCCCATGGTATGCTGGTGAGATTTTCTGTCAGCTTGAAACAAGCTGGAGTCATTTCAGAAGAGGGAAACTAAGTTAAGAAAATGCTTCTGTAAGGTTGGCCTATGGGTAACTTTGTAAAAAAACTGTCTTAATTAGCGATTGATATGGGACTGTCCAGCCCAGTGTGGGTGATGCTATACCTGGACAGGTGGTCCTCAGGTAAAAGAGCAGGCTAAGCAAGCCATGAGGAGCAACCCAGTAATCAAACACACACACACACACACACACACACACACACACACACACACACACACACACACGTAGGCAGCCGTGTTTACAGTTGCAAAGTCGTATGACTAGCACCTGACAATGTAAGCAGCTGGCTTCCAGAGTGGCCAGCTCAGCTAAACTGGTAAACAAGTCCTTTGTGTGCCCCTCCCGAGCGGGCTTATGCTAATGAGGTATTGGCAGCTTAACCTATCCTGAGAGAACACGTCACCCAGCCCGCCTTGGGCAGTTATATAAGCAGCTCATTTCTGCTGCTGAGGGTCCCCAGCCATATGTCCCCATCCTAGGCCCCCATCCAGTTCCCTGTCCCTAAGTCAAGAGTCGTTCCTGGAATAAAGCTGACTGAGAAGGATCTGACCGTGTCGTGTCTTACTTGCTGGCCAAGGTGGACGCGACACACACACACACACACCACACCCACACCCCACACCCCACACCACACACCTAAGCTCTGCAGCATCTCCGGCCTCCAAGTTCCTGCTCTAACTTCCATTGATGACGGACTCTGATGTGGAAATGTAATCAAAATAAACACTTTCTTCTTGCAGTTGTCTTTGGTCACTATATTTTATCCCAACAGTAGCCTTAAGGCACCTTGCTTTCTCTCTTGTGTCTCTCTGCTTGTGTCTGTCAGTGGACGGGGTTGGACCCACCCTGATCTGATAGGCCCTCATCTTAAATCCCTCAGCAGAGATCTTATTCTGAGATAAGGTCACAGACGTTTGAGTGAATTTAGGGGATGCACCATTCAACCAAGGACAGAGAACCCAGGAACCAGGGTGAAGAGCCTTATATTAGCTAGTTTTCTCACTTTGTGACCAAATACCTGACAGAGAAATGACTTGAGGGAGGAGAGATTTTTTCTGGCTCTGATTTCTGGTTTACAGGGTCTCAGTCCAACAATGCAGGTAAGGCGTGGTCACTGAGGCATTCCTTCCTTAGTGGGAGGAGCATGAACAGAGGCTTGCTTACACCTCGGAAGCCATGAGTAGAGAGCTAGAGCAGACTTGGAGGTGGGAATAACCCTCAATGGCCCAGCCCCGGTGGTCTGTGTCTCCCAGCCAAGAATCACGTCCCAGAGGATTCACCGCTTCTCAAGCAGCATCCTCAACGGGGACCATTTCTTCAAACACAAGAACCTCTGGTCGGTTGGGATTTTCAAAGCATAATAAGCGTCTTCTCCCTTCAGGCCCCTCTACTAATGAAGCTGGGAGGGCAGCAGGGAGGGCTGAAGTGTGCACACAGGACAGTGAATGGTGGTTCTGGAGCTGAGAGGCAAAGAGTTGGCAGCTGGCACAGCGCCTTTCTCAGTTGACACTGTGCCTTCTGCACACATTCATATCTATGTAGAGCAGTATAACTCCATTTCCACATAGCAAGACAGAAGTGTCTTTCATGTAACTGGTGGAGTTCTCATCATTTCTCCGTGAATAAAATGAAATTCCAGAACTCCGTCTACTGCTTTGCTCTGACTTCCCAGCTCAATGGCCCCACTGAGTATTCTGTTAACTAAGAACCAAAATTGCAGAAGTAACCTCCAGAAACACACACATACATGCACACACACACACTCACGCACATACAGTGGCTATCATACACAGATAGGCAATGGGACACATAACATATATAATAATCAAGGAGAACTCGGGTGAAGCTGGAGCATTCATTCCGGCTAATTATTCTGCTGTCCGTATTTCCCTTGCCTTTAGGCAAGAACCTTTCTTTTATTAGCAGAGTGACCCAGATCGTCATTCCTAAAGATGCAAATTATTAATTATACTCTGTTGTCACTGTTGCTGGTGCTGTTGTTTTTTGTTCCACTTGCTGTGGACATGAAGTACTAAGAGGTGCCCAGGCAATGCCCTTGGTTCCCGACAGTTATTGCCTCCATTATATGGCAGCAACTCAAATATCCCCTTGGTAATTGGGACCAATTAACTCAGATGAAAGAACAAAGCTTTCCTCACATTTTGGTTTAGTGATATAAAGATCCCAAGAGGTCTAGGTGGAAGTGTTATATCCCAATTCAATGGTAATATTGTTTTACAGCACTTTCTTTCAGATAGCCCAATGGTTTTCAGATAATGGGGATTAAATCCTATGGGCTTGAGCCCACTGATGTATTTCCTTTGCTGTGAAGTGTGTTCCTTGATCCGGAGCTGTAAATACCCTTGGGGACGCCATTGGTCAATAAGACATTTGGAAGTCCACAGATGGTGTTGCTGACCAAAGCAGTATGGGCCAGGAAGTTATCCAGAGTTTACACTCCAGTGAGTGAGCCTTTACCATCTCCAGGATGGAAACCGGCCATGTAATCATTCTGTCACCAAGTGACTTGGTAGCTGCCTGAGGCATGGTGACATATGGAAGACTCCATAACAGGTCACAGCATTTGCAGATTGGGTTTGGAATGAATTCCCCCTAGCCAGTTCAGCTTTGGCAGGGGGAATTCATGTCACTGAGCCATACTTACCCTCCATTCCTTCCATAGTAGCTACGTTTTGACAACAATTGGACAGGGCTCCCCCCACCTCCAGGAGAGGCTACCACTGATTGAGCATGTCACTGTGTCTAGTGATTGTAAAAAACCTCCTGTGCAGGGGGTGGGAGTGCCTTTGTTGAACATTCATACTGGACACAAACTTCTTCAGTATTTGTCTACCCACTTTCTTTTCCCCCAGACTTCCTCATCACAAGACTTCCCATTCTTGATCAAGTGTCTGACTATCCAGAAACCTAATATCCTCTTTTCATGACTCGGTAGAGCAATCTCTCAGCACGGAGTGGGCAGCCAATAATGGTTTAAATGGGAGTGAGTTAGGCGTCGTCATCCAATTCTTCCAAGTCTTTGATGGTAGCTGGGGCAGCTTATAGACCTTTCTGAGCCTACTGTGAGTCAAACTTGAACTGTGGGTCCAGGTCTCACATAATCATTACAGACTCTAACTTTGACTAACTTTACTTTTAACAGTGGACCACAGTGGAGTTCTAGGTTCTAAGGAAATCGCTTTCTTTGTTTTTAAAATTGTGTGTGTGTGTGGTCAGTGAATGTGGAGGTGTATATGTGGAGGTCAGAAGACAACCTTGTGGAGATGTCCTATCCTTCCACCTTTCCATTGGTTTTGAGGATTGAACTCAGGTCATCAATCTTGTATAGCAAGTACTTTTCCAAGTCACCCACATTGATAGACAAAGCTTCAGTTGTGAGTCCATGTCCAGTAATCCTTAAAATGTGTGGACTTTAATTTTTCAAAAATGTGACCATTCTACTAACTGGCTATAATTTCTTAGATCAATTTACAGTATATATTTGTGTCCACAATTTAGGATTCTTCTCAAGCAGATCTGGCCTCTTCAATCAAGAGGTTGGACAGTGATTACTTAAGTCTAGAAACTACATGACAGACCACCTCTGTTAACTTGACAACTGAGGCCAGTCTTTTGCCTGCTAGACCTAGCAGTTGTTTGTTTCAACTAACATCATAATTGGGCAAACACTGCTGGCTTCTGTGCATGGAAACAACTAGCTGAGTTCACACTGGATCAAAGAACAAGGGCCTGGACCCATCTCTGTTAATATCCCAATAGCATTCTGCTGCTGGACAAGATGCCAGGAATGAAAACATGAACAGTGGAAGAAAATGAATAAAACCATTCAAGATCTGAAGATGGAAATGGAACCAATAAACAAAACACAGATGGAGGGAAATCTGGAAATTCATGATCAGAGAAATGAAAAATGAAAAATTTGGGAACTCAAACAAGAACCACAGAAGAGATGGTGAAGGACACTATATACTCATCAAAGGAAAAATCCATCAGAAGGATATTTCAATTCTTAACATCTATGCTCCAAATACAAGGGCACCCAAGTTTGTAAAAGAAACACTACTAGAACTTAAATCACATATCAACCCTTCACAGTGATAGTGGGAAACTTCAATACCCAACTCTTGCCAATAGACAGATTATCCAGACAAAAACTGAACAGACATTTGGGAACTAAATGAAGTTATAAACCAAATGTGCCTAACATATTTACAGAGCATTCCATCCAAACACAAAAGAATATAACTTCCAGCAAGTCATGGGACTTTCTCTAAAATTGATGACCACATACAAAGCAAGTCTCATAGATACAAGAAAATTGAAATAACTTCCTATCTGACCACTATGGATTAAAGCTAATACAAAAACAGAAACAACGGAAAACTTACAAACTCATGGGAACTGAAGAACTTTCTATTGAATGAAAAATGGGTCAAGAAAGAAATTAAAGATTTCTAGAACTGAGTGAAAATGAATGCACAACATACTCCAACTTATGGGACACAATGAAAGCTGTTTTAAGACGAAAGTTCATAGCACTAAATGGCTATATCTATATGAATATCTATATATGTAATTGGCAAGATCTCATACTAACAACCTAACAACACAATTAAAAGCTATAGAACTAAAAGAAGAGAGTACTCTCAAAGGGAGTAGACATCAAGATATAATCAACCTTAGAGCTGAAATCAATAATATAGAAAAACAACAACAAAACCCAAAAATGATCAATGAAACAAAGAGTTGGTTCTTTGAGAAAATCAATAAGATCAACAGACACGTCTCTGAATTAACTAAAAGATGGAGAAAGAAGACCTATACTCCACTAAATTTGAAAATCTTAAAGAAATGGGTAATTTTCTTGATACATACCACTTATCTAAGTTAAGTCAGGATCAGATAAGCAATTTAAACAGACTTTTAACCCCTAGTAAAATACAGAAGCAGTCATTCAAAGTCTCACAAACAAACAAACAAACAAACAAGCCCAGGGCAAGATTTAGCACAGAATTCTACCAGACTTTCAAAGAAGAGTTAATGCCAGTACTCCTCAAATTATTCCACAACATAGAAACAGAAAGCACATTGCCCAATTTATTTTACAAGGTCACAGTTACCCTGATACCCAAACATAAAGACCCAACAAAGAAAGAGAATTACAGACTAATTTCCTTTATGAACTTAGGTGCAAAACTACTTGCAAACAGAATCCAAGAATCCATCAAAGAAGATCATCCACCATTATCAAGTAAGCCTCATCCAGAGATTCAGGGATGGTTCAACATACATAAATTGATAAATGTAATCACCATATAAGCAAAGTAAAACACAAAAAAATTCTCATCTCATTAGATGCAGAAAGAGCCTTTGACAAAATCCAACACCCCTTCATTACAAAAGTCTTAAGGATGCAAAGGATGGACCTCAACACAATAAAGGCAATCCTCATCAAAATTCTAACATGATTTTTCACAGATCTTAAAATGACAATTTTTAGCTTCATGTGGAAACACACACACACACACACACACACACACACACACGACACCAGGATAGCTAAAAACAATCCTGAACGAAAAAAAGAACTCCTTGATTTCAAGTTGTACTCAAAATTATAGTAATAAAAACAGCATGGCATTGGCATAAAAACAGACATGTGAACAATTAAATCAAAGACCTAGATATATATCTACAAACCCATGGACACTTGACTTTTTTTTTATAAAGATGCCAGAATTACACACTGGAAAAAAAGAAATCTCCAACAAATAGTGCATGTCAAACTTGATGGCTGCACATAAAAGAATCCAAATAGATCCACACTTCTCACTCTGCACAAAACCCAAGTCCAAATAGATAAAAGACCTTTACATAAAAATAAACACACTGAATCTTGTAGGAGAGAAAGAAGCGAATAATCGTGAAGTCATTGGTACAGGAAAAGACTTTATGAACAGAATATCATTAGCACAGGCACTAAGATCAACAGTTAATAAATGGACTCATGAAACTGAAAAGCTCCTGCATGCCAAAGGACACCATCATTCAGACAAAGCAGCATCCTATAGAATGGGAAAATATTTTAACCAAGTCCACATCCAATAAAGTGCTAATATCCAAAATATATAAAGAACTCAAGAAACTAGATAACAAGAAAACAAATAACCCAGTTAAAAATGGGGTGCAGCTCTAAACAGAGAATTCTCAGTAGAGAAAACTCAAATGGATGAAAAGCACTTTTAAAATGTTCAACATCCTTAGCTATCACAGAAACGCAAATCAGGACTACTTTGAGATTTCATCTTAAACCTATCAGATGGCTAAAGATCATCAACCCTATGTTCCAGTGTCTTTGGTATAGAAGAGGCTATCTGCAGGCTATCAAAGGAGAAAGACAAACACCAAGCCAGCCACAACCTCCCCCTTTTTTTTCCTACAATACTGTACTGCCTGCAAGATATACTAGGGCAGTTATGGCCCAAAGCTTATAGGAGTAGGCCACCAATAGCTGATTGACTTAAGGCCCACTCCAGAAGATGGAACTAAGAACCTGAGGCTAGATAGTGCCGGGACTTAGGATAAAACCAAATAATACTGGTCTAAACATAGAAACTAGTGATAAAATGACTCCTAATGATACTCTGCTATACTCACAGATAAGTGCCTTATTTAGCCATCATCAGAGACGCTTCCTCCTGCAGCAGATGGGAACAAATAAAGAGACCCACAGCCAGACATTATGAAGAGTGGGGAATGTTAGAACGCTCAGCCCTAAATCAGATGTCTTCATCAAATCCCTCCAGAAGAGAACCCTGTGGAAGAGGAGATGGAAAGAGGTTAAGAGCCAGAAGAGGCAAGAAAACAAGGCCCTCTAAATCAACATGAACTCTGAGAGGCTGAAGCAGCAAGCACAGGGCCTGCTTGCATCTGCACCAGGTCTTCTGCAAATACATTATGGCTTCGGGTTTAGTGTTATTATGATATTCCTGACTGTGAATCAGTGGATCTCTGATTCTTGTGCCTTCTCTTAGGCTCTTTTCCTTCTGTTGGATTTTCTTGTCCAACTTCGATCTGATATTTTTTGTTTTATTATATTTTCTTGTGTTAAATCATTTGTTAAATAGATGAGTGAATAAAATCCTAGCTATCAGCAGGGTAAACCTTTAACAACTGAACTGTCATTTATCCCTGCTGGGAGAGGGAGTGACAGTGGGTCTCTCAGCCAGCCAGGGCGGGAATCTTGTTCAGGAACAGTAAAAACATATAGTGGACCCATGTAGGGGTTTTGTTTGTTTGTTTACTTTTATTTGGTAACAGTTGGGCAGTTGGTTTTTGTTTGTTTGTATTTTGAGGGGGTGTATGTTGTTTTATTTGGTTTTCTTGGTTTGTGGGGGTTGTATTGGGTTTGTTGAGAAAGAACTTAAAGTTGGGTGGGAAGAGTCAAGGAAAGGATGAGGGAAGGACTTGGGAGAAGGGAAGAATATGATCAGAATATATTTACATTTAAAAAGTACTTTAAATAATAAAAATATTATAAAAATAAGAAAAAGTGCTGTGATTTCAGATGGCAACGGGTCATGGACTGACTTTTGAAGCATTCTGTTGGAGGCTCACTAAGACGTTAACCACTACTTTTAGGAACACTTCATTCCAGGCATCTTTATTGCTGTTCCAAGCTATAATCACCAAAACAAAAGAAATAACACCCTCTAGGAGATGGATCAAATTTTCCCGAGCCCAAAGCAGACATCGAAAGATTACTAGGTGTTGGAGAAAAAAGTAAAAATTACAGTCCAGCTCACTCTCCTTTCAGTCCTGGGATAAATCATTTTCTTTCAATGTCACAAAATGTAACAAAAAATAGATGCTGTGAAAATTGGACTCGACAGTGGCAGCAATATGGGTACCTTGGTCAGGAACATTGAGCTTACTACAGCCAAATGCTATTTAGTATCAATACCAGGGGAATTGGGATTGCCTCCTGGAGTTGTTAGTTACATTAAGAAAAGAATTTAAGAAGGGCTCAAATGGAAGGATAAGGACAATTTTATTAGTTTAAAAGAAGAACACACCAAACATCTGAGGACAGGTAAACTGTAGGCAGCTGCCCCGAGGAAGAGAATGGGGGATGGGGGATGCTGTTTAAGTGGGCATGGAGGACAGACACTTAGTAGACTAGCAGGCATCATGAAAGAGAGGGAAGCATCAGAGAAAGAGTAAGGAAACACAGAATGTTAGCGGAAGCCTGAAGTGTTAAGAGAAGCATGCTTACAGCAGAGACAGCAAGAAATGTAAGCTATGGTCTTTTGTTGTTGTTTTTCTAGATAATTCAGAAAAGCAGGAAGACTTGGACCAGCATGGCAGTGCTCCATAAGAGACGGAGCTAGAGGGCTGGAATCAGAGAAGCAAAGTACAGTATCTCATTAAAGGACTAATTAGTCCACTTATCTTTTTAGTGTTGCTTAAGGTAAGCCTACCTTCCTAGTGGCAGTCCTTTTTTGGCCAGGTGATTGACCCAGACCAAGAGCAATGCCAGGTCTCCACTCAAGATTCTGATTCTATTCCTTTGACCAGAAGAGGATTTTTCTTAAAGAGCCTTTATTGCTACCCTGACAGTATCAAGCTTATTAGAAAGAATTCCACGCCGGGCGGTGGTGGCGCACGCCTTTAATCCCAGCACTTGGGAGGCAGAGGCAGGTGGATTTCTGAGTTCGAGGCCAGCCTGGTCTACAGAGTGAGTTCCAGGACAGCCAGGGCTACACAGAGAAACCCTGTCTCGAAAAACCAAAAAAAAAAAAAAAAAAAAAAAAAAAGAAAGAAAGAATTCCACAATGATCATGTTTTAGTAAATTTTAGAGAATAACTTGCAGAAAATAGTTGACTCAGTGCCACAATTAGAATTGTCAAATTATAAGAGACATGGCTTAACCTGATCTCTTTAAAGATGCTTGTCAAGAGGTCAGATGGGTGAGAAGACACTTTGAGCTATTGTGAATTATTAGATTTATATAGTGTTCCAGAGATTGTTATCTCATTTAATCCCACTTAACAGGAGCTATGACCACTTAAAAAGTAAGCAGAGCACTTGCCCCAAATGGTGGCATTGGAATGAAATTTAGACAGATCTGTGGACTCAAGTAAAGTTTACTTAGCACTGAGGAGCTCAGACAAATAAGGCTCAGGTCCCACCGTAAATACTGTGTGGAAAAGACAGGCACGCTACGCTGAGAACAAAGCGCACCTAAGACTCTTCGTGGTTGTCAAGGTAACAAGCGAATTCTATAGCAGAACACAGCATGACCAAGTCCTCCCCACTCCTGGATCAGTACAACAAGTTCCGGGAGAGTGCGGTTGTCCTTTGCACAAGAGACCAAAGATGGCAGCACTAGTTTCGGGAACTTACGTCCTGAGGACCTAGGCCTAGGAGGCTCATCTTCATTTCTACCTCCGCCTCACCAGGGCTGCAGCAGCCCCTGATTCCTGTCCCCAGTTCCGACCTTATTCCCTTCAGCATCTCGACTCGGCCCTTTAGGCGCCAGGGATGCGGGGCGACCCGGACTCTCGGCTACCCACAGGAAGCGGTGGCAGTGTGTAACATAAGAGGAAGTACGTGTAACGGAGGCCAGTGGGTGGGCGTTGCAGGAGTTGGTGCCTCACTCTGAACGTTCCCCAACGTCTGTACAGCTGAGCGGGTTCGGAGCGTCGGGAACTTTCCTCAGGCCCAGCCAGGTTGGTCCAGTGCGCCCTGCTCCTGGCTTGCTGGCTGAGACCGGGTTCGGGCGTGTGAGGACTGCCCGAGGATCTGTTCCTGGGCCACAGACTGTAAGGGAATCGGTCTAAATTAGGAAAGGAACCCAGCCTACCCATTAGTAGGCTGTTAGCCCTTTCCCTTTACCTCAACCTTGAGGGCCGGACTGCCGCCTCTACCGGAAGGAGAGGCCGAGTTCAGACGGTGGCGGCAGCGGCCACAGGGTTTGCAGGTGGGACTGGGACAGATCTGCATTTCAAGCAAGTTCCTGCTACCGTCAGAGCCCTTGTTCTTTTTAAGGTTTTCAGGCTTCGAGTTCCAGGGTGGTGGGACCTTGGTTAGTACCTAAATTCTGGGTCTCCGCGAACTGACTCTCAGACAGCACCCTGGAATTTTATTTTCACCCGTTGCCTTAGACAAGTCACATCAAGGTGAGCGGGTCAGAGACCTTCGTTGATCACCGCTAGTCTTAGTCTTTAGGACCTAAGAGAATATGATACACGGGGGGCTTCCTTCACACATTTCATACGCCTGGAGAGTTGAATTTGACTGTCATTAACTCTTTGGGTCAATTAACAGCTTCTGTAAGTCCCTACCTGATAAATGATAAGCCCTTGATAGGTTGTCGATGATGAGACGGGGTCTCAGTATTTAGCTTAGGCCTCCTGAATGCTGGGATTAGTGGTATGTGCTGGTAAGCCATAGCACTGAGCCCAGATCTGCCCTATTGGATCAGAAGGTCTAGGAGATGGGACCTGGGAATCAGTAGTGTAAGCTTAGTGGCTGTCTTTGGGAACTGGAAAATTTCCTAGACCCATAAAGAAGTGGCTCGTAGATTCAGAACTGTGGCCTGAGCCTTCTGAATTCTGTATTTGCTACAGGGTAAACTTTGGGCAAAAATGGGCCGGGGTGGGGGGGGTGATTAGCCCAAGACGAACCTGATAAGAATTAAACTTTTATCATATTGATTTCCTGAGTGACTTTGTAAGTCACTAAACCTTCTAATCCCTGTACATGTTAGCATATCTTACCCTTTGCTGCTTGTTATAAACATAGAAACGGAATCTTTCCCAAATCGTAGTTTTAAAGGTGGTACAAGGGTATTTTAGATTTTCATTTCCAACTTCATCTTAAAGTTGACAAATTGTTGTGCCTATTTATAGGATACTATGACATTTGGATATATGCTTTCAATATAGAATGAGGCATCAAGATAATACATCTCTTACCTCACATACCTTTTTGTGATGGAAATATTTAAAATCTACTCTTAGTAACTGAACATCCAGTGATTTGGTATTTATGGTCATTGTTCTGTGCAGGAGGTCAGTAAAGCTTATTGTTATCCAAGGGAAACTCTGTACTTAGAATCCACATGCCCTCCCCCCGCATCTAGCCCCCTTCCCTAGTCACAAGCAGCCACGTTCTATTCTTAGGGTCCAACTTTCTTAAGTGTTTATGTGTGAGGTCACGTAGCATTTGTCTCTCTCTGTGCTTCCCTTACCTCATGTGGCCAAAGTCCTTTAGGTCTCTCTGTCATGGTTACTTTTAAAGCTTCTAGGGAAGTCCCATGCAGCCAGTGGTAAGTAGCAATGCACTGGGAAACCTGATCTTGGCCTGTTTTTCCATATTTATGTTGTGGACAATGGGAATGTTACAGTTGCACGTGTTCTGCCCTTGAGACTAATATGAATAACTTGGTTTTTGGTAGACTGCCTGTGGTGAAAGCCAGTAGTCCACATGATCCAGCCCTTGACAGAGATGTAGTAAAGGCAGTTGACTTTATGGAGAAGCTCTGGTTGTTGTCGAATCATCTCTTCTGACTATATTAAAGGCTATACTTCCCCTTTAAAAAGCCAGGCACTCACTGCCTTTAATAAAACACTCACTTTGTTTCGAAAACAGGTACCCATCCCATGGTCTGAATGGGAAATGAAATCTGAAATCTCAGAACAGAACGCTTTTTCTTCAACATGGAGGACAAGAGACAGAGAGCCCGAGTGCAGGGAGCCTGGGCTACACCTACCAAGAGCCAATCTGCTGCTCAGCCAGGCAAGAACCTGCAGGGACCGTGCGTGTGGATGTACACAGCTGCCGTCCTCTTTTGTTTATATGCTTTGGTTTATCATGAACTCCCACTTGAGTTAACAGTTTTTCTGTAAATGTGACTGCCATTTTTTTTGATCTGTGAATGGTGAGCTAAGGGTATGAACTTGGTTTGTCCTGTTTAGTATTTAGTCAATACCTCATGGAGAGTGGATTGGGGCTGTTTGTTGTCTTTGACTATTACATTTTGAGTCCAGTAAGTCATCTTCAAGGAGTTTGTATTGGCTCTTGTTGAGACTGTTCTCTCCTATTTCAGCTACTCCTGCTAGGAACCGTCTTTCCCAAACACCAGGGCCAGCCTGGAGGGGCAAGGAACAGCAGCTATGTGACCGACAGTTTGTGTTCAAAGAACCTCAGCTGGTAAATCGTTGTTCTTCAGTGGTAACAAAGGTGTACTTTAAAAGCTATGTTTCTGAGCAGGTACTCCAATAGTGGCTGAATAAATTTACTTGTGAGTAGCAGAACAAAAGGATTCTAGTAATAGTGAAATGTGGACTATTTCAGTTATCTTGTATGCCTGAAGATTTTTTTTGTATTCTGCCCCCATTTATTATATGACCATATCTCCCTCCAAATCCCCCACCTTTATTTTTTGTCAAGGAAGCTCTACTTAAGCCCTGACTACCAGCTTAAGGCCTTGTGTGGGCTAGCTAAGGTCTAACAGCTCTATAATGATACTCTCTTTAGAGCTGTTACAGAAATCCTTGTGAAATTTCAGTTATTGTAGCAAAATCCCTGATTTTTAGCCACCCCAAGAGCATGTAAAAAAAATAGAAGATTCAGTTTTGGGGGGACAAGGGTGCTGCAGGGCTGGGGATCTAGCCCAATCTTATTTTATTTTCATGTGTGTGTTATGCAACACATGTGTATGTGCCTGCAGAACTGTGTACATGTGTATGCAGAGGCCAGAGGATGGCATCAGATATCTTCTTCAATTGATCCCCACCTTGTATTGAACCAGATTATTTCAGTTGAATCATAGAACTTTGCAGTTCAGCTGGTCTAACCAGACATTTTTTCCTGGTAGTTCCCTGTCTCTACCTCCTGAGCTCTGCCGTTTCGGATAAGCCTCTGTGCCCACTCAGCATTTATGTGGGTGTGAGAACTTGAATTTAGCCCCTCATGCTTTTGTATCAACCGAGCCATCTTCTCAGCTCTCACTTAAAAAAAATAATAATATGGGAAAAAGAGTTTAAAAATTAGGTATAGTAACAATCATATACTTATCAGAACTCCTCTTAGAATATATCTTCCACTTTTAAAACATCTCCTTTATTAATAAAAGGGTTTCGCACCATTTCTGGCCAACAGGAAAGTTGATTAGTTGTAATTGTATCGCCTTTTCTGTCAGCTGGCCAGTGTGACATAGTTCTGGGAATTGCAGACACAAAGCTCAGTTGCAGGAGTGGAGGTGGGGCTGACAATAGGATAGCTTAAACCTTTCGAGCTTGTCTTGGCTCGAAATGAGAGGACAGGATCTTCTTGACCCTTGGAAGCCATTCTGGAACTCAGATCTACCTGTTTCTTTGCAGGTTGTACGTACAGCCCCAGAACCCAGAGTGATTGAGTAAGTAAGCACTGTCCACGTGAAGTGGACGCCTGGGATCGTTCCCCCACAGTCTTCCCATTTTAAAGAGAGCCAGTAACTAAATTTTTAGCTGGTATGAACAATCTTTGAACTTGGTCTTTTGAGGAGACCTTCTGGGTTTGCTGGGAGTATAGAAAACACACCAAGATCTCTGCACATTAAAGTTTGCCTCTGAGGTAGATTTCCTGGCCCTATTTTACTGGTATCTGTAAGAGTAAACTGAAAACAAAAAGAAGCTTTTTCCTAAGTCACTGGAATTTGGCTTGATGAAAAGCCTGACAGCACCATTTCTCTAGCAGGCCTTAGGAGAGCTGCAGTAACCTAGGTGACCCTCCAGCCCATCTAATAAAACCGCAAGGTTGTTCCTGAGCAATTTAAGCAATGCTAAATGTTCCTCTCTTGTATTGATCTGAATGTTCTCCAGAGCTGGTGAGAGAAACTTTGGCTTCTTTTCTCCTGCCTCTCACTTTTCACCTGATGTAAATAAATCATCAGTATGGACTATCCCTTTATGCTAGCAATTAGCATCAGGTGGATGTTCTGCTCATAAGCAGTCTATTATTATCTATTTAGATATTGGTAGATTGTCTTGTACAAGAATTTGAAGCTAACACAGATGTTACCATAGTCTTAAGAAATATCTAGTCTTCTCTTTGTGACAAGTTAGCTATTTAACTAGTCCTGAGTTCTTTCTTTTTCCGTAGAGTTTGATTTCCTTGTCTATATGTTAAGAGTTTGTATTCTAATCACTTAAGCCCAGTCTAGGTCTATGTGCATAATAGCTGTGCAGTATTGCCTCCATCACTGATAGAGTGAATGAGGCTTAAGGGGGAGGGCTGCAATTAGAAGTTTGCAACCTGAAGTAAGTCACAGCATCCACTGCTGTTAGTTCAGCCTTGCTGAATCTAAAGTTAACTCTCCCAGGCTTTGTTTGCCAGTTCCAGAAACATGCCCCAGTTTAAAGTGAGACAGTTTGTCTCACTTTACTATACAGTATATCTCATTAAAACAGAGTATTCAGACCTCAGGGCCTGTATAGATGGCTTCTGTAGAAATGTGGTCATTATGAAATGTGTGCCAGGCATGCTCATTCAGCTGCCTAAGAGCCTAGCTCAAAGGTCATGAACCACTGACTAGAACCCTGGAGAGAGAGGTGATATGAAAACCTATTAAAACAGTAAATGACCTGTCTTCTCTGTTGCTTTTCTGCACTGAACCTTTCCCTTGCATATCTGTAGCTTTATACCTTTCCACATTTGACTAAAAATTCTGTGAACTTTTATCACCCATCCACTGTGTGCAGGCTGTGAGAATAAGCCACTCTTTGCCTCATAAGGTACCACAGTCTAGGGAATAAAATAGTCATGTGAAGAACTTGTAATTCTGTATGGAAGATCTAATACTAGCCCAGGATGTGATGGGTGATGTTACTGGTACAGATTAATGGCCAAGGACGGTCTAAAGGTAGGACTAAGTGAGATTTTTGTATGGGAGTCAGAAGTTTTCACTTGGCCATACTAGGAGGTGAGTCGGATAGGGGCTGCTGACTGGTAGAGAAGTAGTCCAGCATGCAAAAACACAGGCTAGAAACACCTGGAGTGCTCTGTTAGAGGGTGCAAGCAGTTGATGCTGAGGAGGGTCTAGGTCTCAGGGACCATGAGTGCAGTATGGGGACACTGAAGCTTTTTACTAAGGAAGAACTCACTAGACATATGTCTTTGAAAGTAATGGAAGCTCATTTTGAGATGTGCTTGCCACCTGGAGAGTACTCCAAACGCTCCTTTGGTGATGGATTTTGGGCTCATATCAGCCTAAATTGTGGGTGAAACCTACCCAAGTAGAATCAGAATCAAAAGTCCATGAACTTTTGTTTCATGGCCTGCACCTGTCAGGGTTCTGTTCCCAGCGCCATTAAGGACCCACCACCATTTTGCTCCTTGTCTAGCTGTTACAGAGGGTGGAGCTTATACCTCCCTCATAGTGTTTTCTGTAGGAAATGGATTCTAGGGAAGGCAGAAAGGGGGTAGATTGTTTGTGCTTCCCACTAATGTATGCTTTTGCTCTGCTTCTTTAGCAGGGAGGGTGTGTATGAAATCAGCCTGTCACCTACAGGTGTGTCTAGGTAAGTGAATCCTCATTGGAACCTGACTGCGGTTATCATTTGAGTTATCATCTCTTTAAACTTGTCTTATTAAGGAACAAGACTTGGGTAAAACTCCTCTTTACAAAGTATTTCTAGCATCAAAATATTTTCACAGCTTCTGCCAGTTACACAGATTACTGTGACTGCAGTGTCTCATGAGGAAGCAAGGCCCAGAGAGATGGTCCTTTTTCTGCACCCCACCACTCACAGTAACTCAATGCCACAGCTGGCTCTAGCCTTTTGCAAGTGCTTCATGATTGGTGCTATACTTCATGAACTATGTGTATATTGAATATGTATTATTATATTGTCACATCAACGAGAATTGCAGTATAGTTAAATCATATATCAAGTGTAGTCACTATAAAAATATTTTGAAAATATCATAATACACAAATATATTATCACTGTAAACCAATGAGATATTTTTAAAAAAATACATCAGAAATGACAAATGAACATTGCTTTTAGGAGCTTCGCTAGATACGAAGCAACCTATAAAATTGGCTGGTGTGGCTGTTGTCTTAATCACCTCTGGAACCTCTCTGTCTTAGTTTGTTTTCTATTGCTGTGATAAAGACCATGGCCAAAAGCAATGTGGGGAGGAAAGGGTCCATCTTACAACTCTCAAGTCACAATCTGTCACTGAAGGAACTCGGACAGAAACAGAAGCAGAGGCCACGGGGGAGTGCTGCTTACTATGTCTGTGCTGTTAAACACCCCAGGATCATCTCACCAGGGATGGTGCTGCCCAAGTAGACTGGGCTCTCTCGTCTTAATCTTCAGTCAGTCCTTCAGTTGAGATTCCTTCTTTCTGAATGACCTTGGTTTATGTCAAGTTGACAAAGATAACAAAACAAAACCCAAACCAACAAACCAATCCAGACTCTCCCCTTTAAGGCAAAATTTGATTGAGCACATCTTATTTTAACTCAATAGCTTTAGATGACCTCTGGATCTTTTAAATAACATGCACCTTCTGAGGACTTGATGCTGTCAAGACTGCTCAAGAGAGTGTGGGCTTCCAGAACTTTCCTTAGGAAAGGGATACAAATGGGCTTTTTTCAGCTGAATCTGTGTCAGGATAAGGATATACTTATATTTAGTAAGATGAGATATCATTTGGGAATATTTATTTTGAAAGCCATAATGGTCTCTGTCTTCTAATTGGTGTAGTTTTAAAAACTATCTTTTGGGCCCTGCGCCTGCACTAGTTACTCTTTCTAGTAACAGCATGAGATGGATGGATATCATTTTTGGAAACTTAGAGGCGCATTAAGTGCCTGCCCTTGGTTTTGAAGCCACGCCATGCTAATCATTTCTGCCACTTGTCTCCTTGGCAGAATCTTGAATACTGTGTGGAGCAGAACTCTACAAAGCCTCATGTATCCCTTGTGCTTGTGTCTTTAGTGGTACCATGAAAAGAGTTTTTTTATGTGAAGCTCACATGGGAGGGAGGTGGTGAGTTGATTCCATGTCTTCTTTAGAGCAAAGATCTAATCAACTGATCTAACAGTAGTTACTCTAGTCCGTCCTTTCTGTGTATTTTATCTATTGATAGTTCTTTCTGCATTAAGGGTGTGCTTATATCCTGGCTTTGTGGACTTGAAGGAAGCTGACTGGATCTTGGAGCGGCTTTGTCAGGATGTCCCCTGGAAACAGAGGATGGGCATCAGAGAGGGTAAGTAGGCCTCTGGGGTACAGTTGTTGCTGCCTAGTCCCCGTTCAAATGTTTTTGAATTCCCTATATCTGCTTAACACAGCTGGACTCAAACAGGCTAAAAAACCAAGACTCCCTAAAGCACAGACAGGAAGCAGTATGCCAGGCAGAAGCCATAGCCTACAGAGGCTCAGATGTCAGGGAGAGCAGACAAGAGAGATGCAAGACCTTAGAGGGCCAAGGAAGCCTCACCAGCTGGCCTGTGACTGGCATGCCTCTCCCTTGCGCTTTAACTGCTTTCTCTAGCCAAGTTCCTTCTTCACAGAAGTTTCTAGAGCTTTGTTTTTTGCTAATCCATTTGGCACACATTTTTCTGAAGCCCTTTTTACTGACTTTGTGTTCTTTCCTTCCTTCCACTGGAGTCAGGCAGTCTCCTTCAGTTTCAGTGTCTGCTCCTTTGAGCTTGTAAAGGTACACCAAAATTGATTAGCTTCCTGTGATCTGCCCCTTACTGATGCTCTCCCAACACCAGCAATGCCTGCGATACCACACATGACCACTAGGAGGCACCTGTGCTGTGACCTAGACTCAGTAGGACATGGAAAGAGTTTGAACTGCTTATGAAGAGACAAAGTGTATGTAAATTGGCTTTTTTAAAAATTCGGGTGTCAGAACAGGAGCCATCCGTTTTTAGGGACGCCTTCTCCCTACTCTAGGAGTTTCTACAGTATGGCTTTGGTTGCTTGCTTCAGCATTCCAAGTAATTGTTAATTTTGAGCAAATTATACTTTAGTGATTCTGTAATTCTAGGTTTTCTTAGTACATAAATTATAAGATTCTTGTGTTAATTAAGTAAATTAAAATAATGCATGATATCTGCTTATCAGAATGCTGGCTGATGTGTGTGTATGTGTTTGGCCTTTAATAAGCATTGGCTCCCCTACTCCTCTTTTGGCAGTTCTAAGGTCAAGCCCAGGGTCTCGTGCAGGCTTAGCAAGCACTAGCACTGAGCCACATGGACCTAACCTGAGCTTGATCTGTTGTTTTTGTGACTGGTGTCTGTTGAGGAGAGATGGTAACCCCTAACCTCTGTAAAACAGTTTAGATAGCATGGACTGTGACAAAAGCAGGCATGTGGTACAGTGGCTCACGCTTTTTAGATCAAAAGAGGATGCGTAGTGTTGCTAGGACACAGGGCTACCGGGTTTTCTTGTTTTCAAATGAATTATTGGTACCACAAAGTCTTTTTTCATGAGGTCTAGGCTCCGTATTCTACTTTTTGAGACTTTTTGGGTTTTACCATGAGTGAAACAAACAGATGGAACTCATTCCCTCCCCAGAGCCTTTGCCTAGGCTGTCCCTGCCAGCATGCCTTATTTCCTGTGTAGCCCTTCAGGTTCTGCTAACCACCTCCCATTTCCTGTCTGAGGAAGGGACTCAGATCATCCCTCCTCTCCTTTTGTTCCCCATGCTCCTCTCACAGTGCAGGCACACAATGGCTGGCAGCAGACGCACCTCAACCAACAGCAACTGTCTCAAGAGCCCTGTATTTTCTTTCTCAGATATAACTTATCCGCAACCAAGACTTACAGCATGGTATGGAGAGCTTCCTTACACTTACTCAAGAATCACTATGGAACCAAATCCTCACGTATGTTGCAATGGCGTCACTGGTGTGGCTTTCTAGTCTCAGTGTCCAGTACTAGAAGAAATTCCTCATAGAGGCACATGATAGTTCCCGCTTCAGAAAATCCTCTGGGCTTGAAAACCTGCTTCTGGTCCTCTCTGTGCCCATGATTTGTAGGGCTCAGAAGATGGGAGGAAACTAAACAGTGAATTGGGCCTGGAGTCTTGGGTCCCAGGGGAATGAGCTATTTCTTCCCAACCCCTCTTCCATGTACACTGCTGTGTTTAGCTGTACAGCACATCCCTATGGCTGGCAGTGAGAGTAGAGAGCCTTTCCACTTCTCAGCTCTGCTGTTACTTGTGAAGGATCTGGGTTTTGTTAGCTTTATATTTGTTCTGTGGGTACAATTTCCAGACTTCCAACTTCTTGCCACTTGGGCTTGTTTCTGCTGATGCCTTTGTTTTTGAAGATTTCCATGACAGCTGAGCAGAGTAGTACATGCCTGTAACCCTGCAACTCAGGAAGCCAAGGCAGTGGGGATCATAATAAGTTCAAGGCCAGACTGAATGGCACAGTAAAACCCTATCTCTTAAAAAAAAAAAAAAAAAAACCCTGTATAGACAAAGATATTTTAGTATATAAATAAGCTTGTCCAAAGGCTAGACTTAAGGTCCAAGAAATAGCTCCCTGTTTAGTTCTTGGACTCTTGCCTTTGACAAAAATGTTATGCTTTATTGAAAGAGACTTTGAAGAAATGGAGTTTTGCTTATTCATTTGGACACAGAAATGTGGCATGTTTGAGAGTCCTAGCAACATGTAAGTACAAAACCCCTGTGTGCCAAGGTACCCAGGGACAACGTGGACCCAGGAAGACAGGGCAGGCTGTCACAGGAGGAGCCCACTGCTTTGAAGGGCTCTACTCCTAGGGCTAGGCAAAGCCTCAGAAGTGGAAACCCCTTTTCTCTGAAGTAAATTTGGAAACTCAGGGAACAGAAGCTGCCCCTGCTCTGTCACAGCCATTTACCTGCTAGTCTGTGGCCACAGCAGTGATGCTGGGGGCTGAGCAGGCTGTGAGGAGGTTCTTTTTCATTTCCTTCCAGCTTATCTTTCACTCAGCTTTCTCAGTCAGACATTGCCATGTGTCTGTTGGAGACAGTTCTTGGGCTTAAGAAACCATTTTGTAGTACACAGAAACCATACAGCCTTGCTCAATACTGTCTTTCATTTTTGAGGTATGTTTGGTTTAAACAGTTTTCTAAAGATTTTTTTTCAATGACAAGCCATTTTGATTCTTATTGAAATTATAGTCTCAGCACTTAGAAAGAGGTAAGAGGGCTCTAGGTTTGAAATAGTTAGACCCTTCCCTGGAAAAACAGAATTGGCTTGGTGATGTGGCTTAGTTGAACAGTGCCCACCTCATGTGCACGAGGCCCTGGGTTTTGTTCCTAACACCATAAAACATAAACCAACCAACCAAAACAAAATCCCCTAAAATGAATAAAACTTTTAAAAATTACCTATGTATGTTTCTCTTAACTGTATATCATTAACAAATCTTAGTATCAGTAAATAGTCTGTATCAATTTAATACCTGTATAATATTCCATAGTCATTGAGTTTAAGCCTCTTGCTGGATATTTAAATTGTCAAAATAGGGATAGAGAGATTGCTCAGCCAATGAGTGACTTGATGCACAAACACGAGGATTCTCATGAACTTGAGGCCCCAGCCTCACACACCCATGTAAAACAGTGTAAGGGTGCATATGTGGAATCCCAGTGCTGAGAGTTTTGCTGGCCAGTTAGTCTAGCCTACTTGGTGAAGTCCAGGCAAGTGAACAATCCTATGTCAAAAAAAAAACAAAGAAAGAACCAGACTGTACCTCTGGGATGACACAAGAAATTGTCTCTGGTCTCCAAGCATGTACATGTACAAACACATTCACACACACACACATATAAAAGATTCTCAAATTACAATTGCTATTGTGGAATTGTGTGTATTTTTTACTAATGTATTTGTGTGTGTGTGTGTGTGTGTGTTATTTTATTCTAAGATGGCCTCATTAGATAGGCTGGCACCAAATCTCTATAGCTGAAGATGGCTTCAAACTCAAAATCCTATTTCCCTGGCTGTCCCCAGTGGGGTTACAGGCATGGCCCACAGTGCCCAGCTTTAGTTGTATGTTTTTAAGCTGGTTCGTCTTTGTACAAACTAGATGATAATGGACCCCATGTATAAAATACTTTAAAACTTAGTTGTCTGCAAGTCCCACCAACATGACCACTTCTGTAAACCCAGACCCACCTCTGTGGCACTGAGGCCACTTTTAACACTGAAGCCTGTTCTGTGACTTCTCTGTTCTCACATATTCCCTCAGACGTCTTTTAAGGATAGAATGCCTTCACTGAATAGCAAGATGACGCTGAATTCTAATTTAGACATTCGCTTCTAAAGGATCTCTATTTAGAGAATTGGTTAAAGAGTCTAAATTAATCCTCCATTACCCACTCCATATCTCCCTTTCTCTATACTTCACTCCCAAAAATAACCAAGAAAAAACATATACCCACTTAGAAACATAATGCAAACTTGATGTTGTCACAGTGCTGAGTCCCAGCCGAGTCCAGCAAGTGCTAATGAGATTCTCAGTCCCATTCTGGAAAAGCCATCTTCTTTACATTCTTGTTTTCTTAAATTCAGTGTGTAATTCTAGCATCTGATGTGTCTCTGTGAAGGTAGATTACAGCTGGAGGTGGGCAGGAAGCACAGCTCGCCCATGCGGTGGCTGGGATTTCACTTTGAATTTGTTCTCTTGAACGAGGGCCAGCTTAATAACATTTTGTTTGTTTCACTTTATTGACCTGTTCCGTTTCTTTTCTGAGTCTCTACATAGTGAATGTGATGCTGATAACCACAAAGAGACCCAGCTTTGGCTCTGGCTTCACATTGCAGGAAAGCTGTGCTGCTCCAGTGCTTCTATGGCAGAAAGGAGCCAAGCTCAGCACTGCACTGTCCTCTCTGAGCACCCATCCTGTCCCTATCAGGTGGAACACAGCAGTGCTCCTTAAAGGACAACCCATGGGTCCAGGAGGCCTTTGTAGGGACTGTGTATGTTTCCACTGCTATGCCAAGAGTGTGTGTTGGTAGCTGTGTGGCGTCTGTTTGATGCTACAGAGCTGTAATGGGTGAATGGGAAGCGCCTCAGCATCATGAATCCAACTGCCAGAGGTCTCGGTGCTTCTCACCACTGAGCACTTCCACCTAGAGTGTGCAAAATGCAGAGTTTAGCACCCATGAAGTGGTTCAGTGGGTAAAAGCACTTGTCCCCAAGCTTGATGGTCTGAGTTCCATCCCAAGAACCCATGTTGTGGAAGGAAGAACTGACCCCTGGAAATTAATCCTCTGATCTCTGACTTGTGTCGGTTTAAATGTAAAAGATCAGGAAAAGTTTAAGATAGCATCAAAGTCTGGATTGGGACTACCTCAAGAATCAGCACAGGCTGAGCTTTGGACACAGTCACAGAGCCTGCTATCCATCCAACAGGGCTGTGCACAGAGTTTAGCAGAGTAAATGCAGAAGCAGAAGAGCATGTTATGGAGGCAGAGAGTGTGGAGTTTGTAAAACAGGGCCACTCTCATCCCAGTTTTGTATTGAACATATAATGTTACACAGAGTGGTTGTTGCATTTTGAATGAATTATCAAAGGTATGTTTATTTATCCCGACACAGGATCTTGCTACATAGTCCAGGCTGGTCTTGAACTTTCTGTCCTCCTGCCTCTGCCTCCCTGGCGATTATAGCATGTACTACCACTCTCGCTTCAGCTTTAATATAGTAAATATCAATAACCATAACCTAGAAGAACAAAGGTTCAAACCAGGCATGCTGGTGCACCTTTAATCTTAGTACCAGAGAGGCAGAGGCAGGCAGATTTCTGTGAGTTCAAGGCCAGCCTGCAGTACATAGCAAGTTCCAGGCTAACCAGGACTATATAGTAAGACCCTGATTCAAACAACAACAGTAAAATTCAATAAAGGTTTTTTGAGGACGTCAGTAATTTTGATAGTATAAAGTGAGAACCACTGTTGTAAAGAACATGGCAGGCTCTTACTTTTAGTAAGACAGAATTGTATAAGACAGCACACAACCTAATGTTCCTGTGTACATGGCTGCAATATAAACTATGTCACTAAACTGGGTGTGGTCAGCAAGCAGTGCTGTGCAGTATGATTAAGTTCATAATCTTATAGCTCTAAGAGTGGGTCCTGTTCTATAGAAAAGAAAAGAACACGTGTTCATTGACATATCATAGACCAGAATACCTACAAACTTGCCTCGGCCTCCCAAGTGCTAGGATTACTGGCGCACACCACTATATCAGGCTTTGGGTTCTATTTTTATGAAGTTAGCCACTCTAAATATTAAATATTTCTCAAGAAAGCAATTGTGTTGTTTAGAATAAATACGAACAGAATGAATGGAAGGCACTCAGTTGAGAGTTCTCTTGTTGTTCATTTGAGCCTGGGTGTATGAACTCGTGAGCTATGGCAGCTCCACTGCCCCTCTTAGTGCAGCACTAACATTCCAGAACCACCCTGAACATACTGGCATTGGCTTCTTTGTGAGGACATGCATTGCAAGAGAAGCAGGAGATGGTGGAGAGCTCAGCCTTCAGACTTGTTTCAGCATATAGAGGGTGGAGACGAAGCTACTCCTCTGTCTTCTGTTTATTGCGTTGCCCTCTCAGAACCCCACTGATTTCCTATTTCTTTCTCTGGTGAAAGAAATATTCCTGTTTTCTATTTCTGGTGAGGTTTTTTCATGGCTGCCCATTGTGTCTTGTATGCCTGTCCCTGTTCTTGCTGGCAGTGGCTTCCTGTGCTGTGGACTCTGAAGAGCCGAATTGAGGAGAACACTGGCCACACCTTCAACTCCTTGCTATGTAATTTTTACCGGGATGAGAAGGACAGTGTGGACTGGCACAGCGACGATGAACCCTCCCTGGGGAGCTGCCCCGTCATTGCTTCACTCAGTTTTGGTGCCACTCGGACTTTTGAGATGAGGAAGAAACCCCCACCTGTAAGTATTCTCTGCCCTCAACCCACGCTTTCCCTTACCTCCTAACTGGTGAGGAGTACAGGTCTCCTGAAAGCTGCTGCTTCCAGGATTAGCTGGTGGGAGTGCTTCTTTCATAGAAATGTGACCTGCAAAGTGCCACTTATGCATTTGCTTATTCAACAAGAATTTCTGCCCTATGCCAGGTCCTATGGACCTGTTACCACTGATGGAAAGGACAGACAGCATTACCCTATGCAAGGCATTTATTAGAAAAAGCATTTAAGTGGCTGCTACTGTAACTCATACTGTGCTGAAGAGTTACAGAAAGGTGACTTGGAGTAGTGGGAACAAGAAGGGAGATTCCAGAAACTCGGAAAGATGTCCCTGAAGTAGCTGTCATTTCCTGTGCACCTGTGTGGCATGCTACTGTTCTGTGAGGAAGCATCATACAGATCCTTGTTCCCTTATTAGTTGCCTTCTGAAAGGTGCGTGAGCCTGTGACTTCTTGAGGGAGAGGTGAGGTGGCTCAAACCAGACCATCAGGCAATAGTGTGCCTAAGTTGAGATTGGGAAGTGGCGACTAAACTGACTTGAATTTCAGTTTTTCACTCTGACTCTCATTTAGATTACATTGGATTTGACTCTCAAGTCTAGCCCTAATGTTTTTAATCAAAAGTGAACCTTAGAACAAAGATGGAAAGCTGGAAGAAATTCTAAGAGAGGAAACTAACTAAGTCATCCTGATTTCAGAGTTCCTGGTTATTCAGCCTGCATCATTAAACCAGGCCCTAGCAAGTGTGGAAGGCCAGCAGGCTGTGTTTTGATTATGACCTAATTTAGGCCTCTTACCTTTCTCATCTGCATCAGGTACTTGCCTAAGAATACAATTAACAGGCCAATGCAGGTTGCTTTCCTAGTGCCATCGGGTCTCCATGCTGCTGCTTTATAGCACAGTGACTTATTTGGCACATATGACATCGAGCTCCGTTTCTTGGTGTAATTTCCATTTTTAAGTTTGCTTTGCTTTTGTTTCCACCTGAACTTTGCTTGCTGTTGGTAGAGCATTCTCAGTCACCAGCGTAAGAACCTGACCACATTCTCCAGGAGCTTCTTGGGGGACTAGAGAGTTGGAATTGAGCACCAGACTGCCTTTGCTGGGATCTTTTAGGCATGATATACTTCTGTGCATGGATAGAAGTACTTGGGCCCCACACCACATGTCTGAAGAGATTTTCTTGCCTTTGTAAGACTCCTATATTTCAGATAGCGGAGGAACACTGTGTCCCTGATGTTTTTTCAGACACTCTTCTCAAGCAGACAGATGGAACATCAGCTCTTTTCCAGGCCAGTCCTGGGGCTATAGAGTAAGCAAGTAAGTAGGTTAGGTGTGCCTGTGAGTAAGCAAGCTTCGGCTCCTCCAGCTCCAGTCAGTACCTAAGCTTTGATATCACCCTCTCTTGGTTCTTCATAGTTATTTGCTTTGTTGCCAAATGTTTAAGTCTTCAGTGACCATTTTACCCACACACATGCAGCGCCACCCCCTTGTGAAAAAAAAAGTAGGGGCCTATTTATAGATGGGAACTTAAGGATTTCCAAAGTATGCTCTCTGGGTAGTTTCAATGTACATCCAGTTCCCAACTGCTAAACATGAGCAGTGTGTTAGTGTCCAGAAACACCCCTTCCTGTCTCCCCTCCCAACACAGAAGCCCTTTAACCCCTCTTAGAAAGACCTGTCTCGGGAACTGGGGATACAGCTCAGTGGTTGAGTGCATATGCAAGGCCCTGGGTTCTAAGAGCACCACAGCCAAACCAAACCAAAGCCTGACACATAGTGAACAGGAAGGATTTATTGGTAGTAACTTGTTAAGTTGTAGGCTGGTGTGTGGTCAGCAGACAGCACATACAGCATTGTTTCTGGGTGTGAGCATGTGGAACAAATCTCTGTTTAAGACACAAACTGCCCACATTGAGGTTGTCTCTTCCTAGGCTTCCTGAAATCTGTTTTTCAGGAACCTGGGAAAGTATAGGTCATGGAGTAGTGAAAGAGGTCAGGCCCCCTGGACTACAACTGCGCCAGCTATGTTAATGGAACATAATACATCTCATAAGTGAGAAAATTTATCTGCAGTCTTGAAATAAAGTTGGCTGTGGAAATGAGTTTGGGAAGAAACATAAACAGGCAGTACCCCAGGTTACTGGCTCTAGTAAATTTTGGCTTCTGGCCTCATTTTAACTGATTGAATTTGGCACAGTGCTTGTACATATTCTCTATTTTGACTTTTGTTTAAGATGGAGAAACTGAATGTTATTGTGTTTGAGATTATAATCACACATTGGTGATTTTAGCTTAAAAGTTCCACTCTGGAGTAAACACAGCACATGTTTAAACTTTTGAGGACTCACTCAGGCTTCATTAACAGATTCCAAAACTCTGGAGCCCCATAAATGTAACCAAATGCAGAAGCCTTCTTGAGTTGACAGCCATGGAAATACTTCTCAGGGTATATACATCTTATTGCAAATGGGCCCTTTCCCAAAGGATTCAAGGGAACTGGCTTTGCAAATCTTTGTCTCCTTTTCTATCTAATTTCAGCTACTAGCTCAGAGAGTAAGCCTCATGACTCCTAACCCGAAGTGAAATTGTACATTGAATCGATAAGTCACTCCTCTGTATGGGCCTTGGAGGACTGACTCTGAATGTCACTACTGGTTATAGTTTTCCTGACTGCCAACAAGGCAGGTAATGAGTTAGTGGCTGTAGGAGGGAGTCTCCCACACTCCTGTCAGCTTTGTTCTGTCGATTGAGAGGCTATCACCTGCCTGACCAAGTTGGTTTCTTATCTGAAGCAGATGTAGGGCAAGAGATTTCCTGTATTTTACATAGGTATGGAGTTTTGAGACAAACCTTTCAAAGACTTTTTGTTTGTTTTTTCAGATAGGATCTCATGTCACAAAGGCTAACCTTGAACTTTTGATTCTTCTGCCTCTAGTCTCCCAGTGCTGGAAATGCATTCACCACCATGCTTGGCAAAAGAAATAGTCTTGTTTTTTATTTAAAAAAAAAAAAATTTCAGATTCTTCCACCCCTGTAGCAGCTGCTTGCTTTGCAGTCTGGCACCTCTGTCAGTCTGGCTGCTGATCTTTTGAAAGCTGCCCCATGTTCTACACACTTTTTCCATGCTGAGATGATAGGAGAGCGCTGGTCCTGTCCACCCTCTGATTGGTGGAGCTGTCAGGATTAACTGTGGAATGTCAAGGTGCCCATCCTTCCTACACTGCTATCTGCTCAAAGCCTGTTGAGTCTCATTTATTTTGATTGTAGAGTAAACTACTATTTCCTCTAGTGACAGTAAGGTACTAGGGGCATGGTAGACTACTTTCTTTGGTCTTGTTTTGTACCTGATCCCTTCTTTTGTGTGAGTCAAATCAGAGACTGGCCAGTGCCAGTCTGTCCTGTCCTAAGACAAAGGAAAGCTTACCAAATACTCGTCAACAGATCTTTGTACCCTGTCAGAGTGGGTTCATGAAAGCTTTTCTGTACTGCTTACCCCAAGCCCAGTTGTACGTTCCAAACTACATCGTGTCCCTGTTTGCAGAGATTAGCCTGGTTCTTTCCCCCCATCTAACTCATAATTCTATACAGAAGAACAAACTAGAAAAGGAACTACAAAAGCTGCTTGGCAGGCTGCTATTTCTCTGTCGGTTACCATGGAAACAGTGATGGCTGGGGGTTATTAGATAATAGCAGGAAGTTTGTGATGCACTGGAGGGTTAGATGCCAAAAGCCTTGTTTTTGTAGCAAATTACCTTGGATGAGCTCTTTTCCTGATCAGCTGCATCGTGCCTGTGGGAGGGGCTTCTCTCCACTCCCAGATAATTGAGTTGAGGAAAAAGGGGCTTCTCTCTGAGCTGTTTCTCTCCCCAGCACCTTATGAAGGGCGTGGCAGTAAAAGCAAGACTAATGTTTGAGTCTGTGAGAACACACTGCTAAATGATTTGTTATACACTTCTGAGTGTGCTAGAGTATTAAAAAGTCAGCCTGATCATAAATATTGGTCCCCCTCCCCCCCCCCACACACACTCGGGAGTTTAGAAAGCAGGAAGATACTGAGATCTAAAGTATTGTGGTACTGAATGGAAACAGGACAGGACAGAGCTGTAGCGTTCAAAATTACGGACAAACCTTCCACCTCAAGCAGAGGCCTCATCTGTTACAGTTTTTACTTCATCCATCCTTTTAATTGTTTTGAGACAGAGTCTTGCTCATCTTACCCACCCTGACCTCAGGCTGACAGCTTCCAGAGATTACAGTTGGCTAGGATTATAGTTGACCACCATCTAGGCTCCCTCCTTTTCCTTATACCATCTGATTGAAGCATCTGGCCTGAGAGTTTACACTTGAAAGAAGTTCTGATAACTATGGTCTTCTCAAACACCCTCCAGTGAAAGTCGAAGATCAGCCTTACTTCCTGTTTCTGCCCCTGGGCCGGAAAACAGCACTTACCTGTACGCTTAATGCTTACTCTTTTCTAATAAAGGGAAATGATCGTTGGTTAGTGACTTCAAGGGAACATGGAAATGCTTTCCCAAGAACATAGCTGGAGTAATCAGTGGATTTGAGCTGTTCTAAATGGTCTGTTGGTGGCTTAATCAAGAGCCAAGAAAGGAAGTGAACGTAGTAGAATGTAGTAGAACCTAGGGAACGGGGCCAGCCACTGGGTCAGAGACAGTGAGGGATTTGAACTCCTTGGAGAGTGAGTGTGTGGATGAGGAGGGGTGAACGTCCACAGGAGTGGTGAGTAAATAAAGATACACAGTTAGACTTGAAACTTCCAGAGAGTAGGAACTGTCATTTGCTTCCTAGCTACCTCGTTCCAGTCAGAATCAGTGCCCTGAAATGTTCAGAAAATAATTACTTCCCAAGTTTTTCTTTGCTTGTTTGTTTATAAAGAATCTCATTGTGTAGTCCAGGTTGGTGTGGAATTTTGGATCCTCCTGCCTCAGTTTCTGTATATTTGATTATTGGTACGCTACCATGCCCAATGTGGTTCCTGGGATTTAGGGTTTTCTTTTCATTCACACTTACATGAGGGAGTGTATGTGTGCATGTGTGTGTGCATGTGTATAATATGTGTATGTGTCAGAGCATATATGTTGCCACTTCACATGTATGGAGATCAGAGGGCAACTTATAGGAGTTTGTTGGTTCTCTCCTGGGGATCATACTCAGATCATCAGGCTGGATGACAGGAGCCTTTACTTGCTGAGCCAACCCTAGGTTTAGTTGGTTTGTTTCGTTTTTATTAAATATTAGGGAAGAGATTCTTTTATGTATGTGTGTGGGAATCAGAGTTGACTCTGGATGACCTCTTTGATTGATTGCTCTCTACCTAAGCTTTTGAAACAGTGTTTCCCACTGAACATAGATCTCACTGATTTGGCTAGACTGAGTGATTAGCAACCCCAGGGCATCCTCCTGTCTCTGTCTTCCCAGTGCTGAGTACAGTCACTTGGTGCCATGCCCAGTTTTTTATGCAGATAATGTGGATCTGAACTCAGGATCTCATGCTTATATTGGGCACAAGTATATTATTGACGGAGCCATCTCCTCTCTACTTCTGGATTTAAAACCACATTTTCCAAAGTAATTTCTTGTATTTCTGTGTATGCCACTGCTGAGTATGGGGATTGCTGGCAAACTTGACCTTAAAGCCTTATGAGAGCAGTAGAGATTTTCCTATCCTTTGCATTACTCTGAGACCTATTCTGGTGATTCTGTCATCTCTCTTGGACGATGGCTAGATAGCTCAGGCAGAAAAGGATTATGTATTTTTGAAGAGATAAGAGGTCCCATCTTGGGGCTCAGTGAGCCAGCAAGAGGAACATAGCAGGCAAAGAGGTGGGAAGATGGGCAAAGCTAGATCCTGCAGACACTTGGGAATTTCAAAGAGGAGAATTTCAGAATGTGAAGAAGCTACTGAATGTGTGGTGCAGAAGAGCTTGGCCTGGGTGACTCTGTAAAAGCAGTGTTGATCCTCTGAGGAGCCTAAGCTAGAAAGAAGCAAGGGCAGAGCCAAGAGCCAATGAGGGGGGCAAGGGAAAAGAAGACAGAGGAGGGCAAACTGGAACATCAGAGCTAAAGGGAGCATGAGTTTGTAAGGAGGCCTAAGAACAGGAAGGGGGAAGGATACTCTACCCCTACTAGATGGAGAGGTGACCATCTTGCACATGAGAGAGCTCCACGGGATGTTCAAACTTGTGAAGACAGCTAGGTTTCAGTTAGGATGAAGAGGAAGAGGATCCCTTCAGGTTGAGGAATGCCAAAGGATGTGATGGAAGGTACAGGAAGAGGCGGGGTGTGTGTGATCAGATCCTGTCCAGAATTGGTCTGGGAAGGAGTGCTCTGCCATTACTGGGTTACCTCTGAGGTGACTGTGGTTAGCTGGATGCCAGGTGTAACTGGATGTGCGTTCCTGGTCTGTACTGGCTGGTTTTGTTTGTCAAGTTAACACAAGCTAGAGTCATCAGAGAAAGGAGCCTCAATTGAGGAAATGCCCCCATGAGATCCGTTAGGCATTTCCTCAATTAGTGATCAGTTAGTCCAGGCCATTGTGGGTGGTGCCATCCCTTGGCAGGCTCAGCAAGCCATGAGGAGCAAGCCAGCAAGCAGCACCCTCCATGGCCTCTGCATCAGCTCCTGCCTCCAGGTTCCAGCCCTGCTCAAGTTCCTGTACTGATTTTCTCCAATGATGAACTATGATCTGGAAGTGTAAACCGATGAATAAACCCTTTTCTTCCTAACTTGCTTTTTGGTCATGGTGTTTTGTCACAGCAATAAAAACCCTGACTAAGACAAGGACAAAGGGTTTCTGGTGCTGCACTCTTTCATGATAGCATTTCCATTGGAGCATTTCTAGGAAGTCTGTGTTACTGCAAATGGCATCCTCATCACTAACTTCAGATTTTAAGTCCACATCCAGGGCAGCTGGAATGGCTTTGGCTATGAGTGTAAAGCTGGGCTTCTGTTGCCTCAGTTGATAACTACCCACCCCATCCAGCCCCCAGGACTGTACCAGCAATCAATGTGAACAAATGTCATCAGCAAGTGCTTCCCTCTGGATTTCATTAACTTCTGGCATGTCTAGTTGAGGAGGAAGGGCAGGGATCTGGCTGCTGGTGTGGGCTACAGTGCTCTGCTTTGGTGCCTGCAGAGAACTGTGCTACAGCAAGGCCTACCGTGACATCCAGACCCTCTGTGTGAGTCAGTGAGACACTGGTGTGTTCCCCAAGGATCAGTGAGTGTGCCTGGAGTGCGTGATTGCTGCCACCCACCTGCCTTTTCTGCTTACTTTTCTCATTTACTAACCAAAACCTTTCAAACCCAATGAATGCCAAAAACCAGGGTCAGGGCGGGGAGATGGTAAAAATCTAAAGAGTTGCATGTGGCAGGTGAATTTCAAACTGTTGGTTTTGAACCACTAAGCTCTGTGGTCCAAAGCTCTGCTTTTCCAGGTCTCATTTTGGAGCAGCTACCTCTGTTTTTTTGTTTGTTTGTTTGTTTGTTTGTTTAAAGTAATGTGTTTCAGATCAATGCCCAAGGTGCTGTCACTTCATTGTGGGCTGAGTCAGCAGAGTAACCACAGAGATGATTCTGTGGGGTCCCAGCCCTCTGCCAAGTACTTCCCTTCTCACCACTGTGCAAGAGAGCCCCACTGCATTCAGTGCTGTAGTCACCACCTCAAGCTGGAGGATCCCTGCAGGTGTGCCTGACTCTGGAGCAGTGTTGGTCCCGGACAGGTGCTCACAGGCAATACAAACACCACTGGGGGAAACAGCTTCAAAGAGATGATATTGTCGACAAAAGGGACATTATTGGCATAGCCATTCATTAAGAGATAGGGCACAAAAGAACATGTGGCCTTAGCATGTAACTACATAGGTAGCTGCACTTACTTTTAAAACATCATTACAGATATTAAAAAAAAAGAAAGAAAGCAAGAGGAGGAAGAAGAGGAGGAGAAGCAGCAGCTTTTAGTATACTTACCAAGCAGTTTTACCAGTTTTCTAATCCTTGGGCCAGAGAGCTAGGGAACAAACAAACAAACAACCTCCATTGTATCTATGGTCATATTGAGAAAAAACTGCTTGTTCCTGTCAGTTTCCAGCATCTTGGCTTTGTTTTTGGTCATGAAGCACAGATTTGGGGATGGAGGTGTAGCTCAGTGGTAGAGAACTTCAAGGCCCTGGGGTTAATTCTCCTTGGGGGTGTGGGGGAGCATAAGAGCAAGATATAAGTGCAGCCAACAGGGTGATGGCCCAGCAGATAAAAGCACTTTTTGACACAAACCTGACAACATGAGTTTGGTCTCTGGAAAAAAAAATAAATTCAGGATGTGGTGATACACATCTGTAATCCCAGGATTCCTACAGAGATCTGAGAGGTAAGCTCACGTGTCAACTAACATGAAGTGAATGCCAGAATCTAGGGACAGAGAGAGAGACAGAGACTGACTGCCTCCATAGGGTGACCTCTGATGGCCACATACCACAGAATAAAAGGAAGAGGGGAGGGGTGAGAAAAGGGAGGGAGGGAGGGAAGAAGGGAGGGAGGGAAGGAAGGAGGAAGGAAGGAAGGATTGGGCAGAATGAGCTATCTATCTAGTCTCCCTTTCCTTACATCCTAGCTCCTCTTGAAACATCTTCTCTCCTCTCCCCGTTAGAGGTGTATGAATGCTGTTATTTTGACGCACCATTGCTCACCCGGGCCCACCTTTAGCAGGCGTGAAAACTCCTTTTTTTCCCTCTTACTAGTTTCAGAAATGCTGTCTTGTCTGGATCATTCATGTACTTTTCTTGTTACTACTTATCTCCTTTGAGCTTTTCTTGACATTCAAAGATGGGTTAACTATGGATGTTAGAACTTATCTTTGGGTCTGTTATCTTTCTCTTATTTTTCAGGAGAGTATAAGCTCCTAGGTATAACTACCATGAAGGAAGGCTCCTTTCTGTCTTGTCCCTGTGTCCCCAGTGCAAAGTACTGTGCTTTGATTAAGCAGCAGTAAGAAATAGAAGCTCAGCCGGGCGGTGGTGGCGCACGCCTTTAATCCTAGCACTTGGGAGGCAGAGGCAGGCAGATTTCTGAGTTCGAGGCCAGCCTGGTCTACAGAGTGAGTTCCAGGACAGCCAGGGCTATACAGGAGAAACCTTGTCTCGGAAAAAAAAAAAAGAAATAAAATAGAACCTCAGCGCTCACAGCCTCACCTGCTCTGTGGTGGATAACTTCCCAATCTCTTATCCCAGCATCTTTCTATCACTTTCTTCATATTCAAGAGATGTCTCAACTTCAGAATAGCACATGGAAGTTCCAAATTCAGCTTTAAAGTTAGCCATTATTTTCTCCAAAAACACCACCATCACCATCCCACCACATACAAATCCATTTCTGTTGATTGTATCACTATTTTCTTGGTCAGGTTAATACATTTTCAGTTTTTTGTTCCCTGGTTCTCATCAAATTAGTGTCTAAATATCTTAACTCTTATTTTTCTTTTTGATATACTATTGCCCAAAGTTTGCCTTGTACTCTCGATTCCCCCTTCATCAGCTTCTTGAACTGTTAAGATTAGAGTTGCTGTATGACTGTTCTGAGCCTCTAGTTTGGGTGCCTTCCTTTCTTCCTCTTTTTCCTCCCTCCCCACACCTCTTTCCCCCTTCCTTTTTCTTTCTTTCATAAAACATAGTCTTTCTATGTAGCCTATGAGAGTTTTGAGCTGATAATCCACTTGCCTCAGGTACATAGGCATACATCATTCCCTGCCCTGTCTTGCAGCTAGTTCTTCACTGAGATGTGTTAAATTCCATCCATCTCAGTGTCACTTCATCCCAGGGTCCTTTACCACTTATCCAAATCCAAAACCTGCCTTTTCCTTGGGTGCCGTCATAGCTTAATTCAGCACTTCCTCTCCATCAACCAGATACTTTAAGCACACTTCTCCATACCAGTGCTTAACTACTACATGTGGGAGCAAAGATAATCAGGACTATACAGTGGGAGGGGTGTGACATGCTTGAAGGGGTAGAGCTATGAGTACACAGGAGGATATACGTAAAGAAGGAGGGCGGGATGCTATGCTATACAACAGAAGGAGGGCATGGATGCTATGCTATACAACAGAAGGAGGTATGGATGCTATGTGTACAACAGAAGGAGGGCATGGATGCTATGCTATACAACAGAAGGAGGGCATGGATGCTATGTTATACAACAGAAGGAGGGCATGGATGCTATGCTATAAACAGAAGAAGGAGTGGCATGGATGCTATGCTATACAACAGAAGGAGTGTATGGATGCTATGCTATACAACAGAAGGAGGGCATGGATGCTATGCTATACAACAGAAGGAGGGCATGGATGCTATGCTATAACAAAGAAGGAGGGATGGATGCTATGCTATAAACAGAAGGAGTGCATGGATGCTATGCTATAAACAGAAGGAGGAGGATGGATGCTATGCAATTTAACAGAAGGAGTGCTGGATGTTATGCTATACAACAGAAGAGTGCATGATGCTTGCTATACAACAGAAGGAGTGTAGGCTTTACTGTATCCACAGTGGGAATGAATGGAGGTGGGACATGACCCATTCCCATGTCTAAGGATAACTGGCCCTGTGTGGATAGCAATGGAGTAGGCAAGAGCAAGAGACTAACTGGCAAGCAGTAGTCCAGCAGGAAGCTACTACCTTGAACCAGATGTTGTGAGAAGAAGAGAAGTGAGTGGATTTAAGGTATTTTGTGGGGGGATGAAGCTGTAGAACTTGCCAGTGTTTCAGACATGGGGCAAGAATCAAGAATAACTCCCACATTTTTGGCTTGAGTGGTTGGTGGGTGGTAGTGCTGTTAATTCAGATGGCAGAGAAAAGGGATTTATATTGATTTTGTCCTTTTGTAAGAGATCTGTCTTTTTAAGATTTATTTTTATGTGTTGAGTGTTTGCATGTAATACACATACTATTTGCATATCAGGTGTGAATATAGGCTAGAAGAGGTCATGGGATCCCCTGAAAGTTGAGTTACAGACAGTTGCAAGCCACCATGTGGATGTGGGGAACCCAGCCCTGGTTCTCTGCAAGAGTGTCATGTGCTCTTAACCCCTGAGCCGTCTCTCTAGCCCCAGGAATTCTTTTTCTGCATGCTAGATTTGAGATGCCTAGAACTTACACATGTAAAGTAAGCCATTGACCAAAAGCCTTGGCCTCAGTTCTCAGAGACATCATCCAGATTGTGCAACCATCACGAGGTAAAATGCTGATAACACACAGCTATCACAGAGTGTTACCTATCTTCTGGGCTACATTCTAAAGCTTTACACTTCGTCTGCCCTGAATCTTAAGTTAATGCTGCTACTCTACCCAATGTAATATGGGGTAACACGTAGATAGGGTAATAACAGACACCATCAGCTCGCTGCATAGAATGGCTTAGAAATTATTTGCTGAACTTAGTAATAATTTATTAATAGATACTGTGTAAAGCTATGGGATTGGCACATTCCTATCCAGGACAAGAGAACCGAAGGAAAGGAGCATACAGCCAACCTTGGGTCTGTTTCTGTCATTGGTTTAGTAGCTCAGAAAAGTCCATTGCTGGTGCTGGAACAGTGGACAGGATGGAACCCAGAACCAGGTCATCAAGTGTGTACAGTATTTCTGCCGGGCCTGCACAAGGTTCCCACTATCCTTTGTATGGTTGCTCTATTCTCCTGCATTATCTCTTTCCCTGCTTACCACTTCTGCTTAACTCAAGTCATGTCTGAGCTTCCAAGGCTGTTGTAGCAGTGAGTCTCCCCTGATGCCTCCAGCACAGAAACTACCAATTGCCATGTACCCAGTGCTTCCTGTGAGCTTGGGAAATGAGAAGCAGGGAGCAGGCGCTCACTTTATTTCCCTTGCCCTTTCTGCTCAGTTATGTTTTGTTTTTATAGTGATCTTAGTAACAAGATAGTGGTTTTCTTAAATAGCTTTTCTGAGGCTCAGAGAGATGAAGAAGACCAAACACTGCTATTAACTCAGAGAACACGGGGAAGCATATTTTGTTTGGACAGCCTTTTCTGCTGTGGGGGAGACAAAGACTGTGATATCTGAAGACATGGTAGCACGTGGAGCAGTGAAGGGGTCAAGGAAGAACAGCTATGACAGCAATTGCAGGCCAGCTGGGGTGGCTGGGTGGGGTAGTAGGAGCAGGACAGTTCTGCTGGGAAGACCTTGAGCTGGATGTGGCCTTAACTGCCCACAATTAAAGCTAGAAATTTCCTATAAAAACCCCACTTAGCTCCTTCCTCAGGAAAGCTAGAGGATGAGACAACACTGGGGAGCAGTGACAGGAGCTGCTCCCTCAACATCATTGACCCCTATATGCAGACCCTCGGCTCCTCAGGATTCCCACTGCCCACTGTGTGACTCCTTGCCACATCTCTTCTTTATGCTCCTTTCTGATGGCTGGTTCCCTTCAGCAAGGAGAATGTGCCATATCATGAGGAGGCAGTGTGGTGGGACTTGAGGAGCAGAGAGCTCACCTCATGGTGGAAGCAATATGGGAAATGATTGTGGGTTTGAGTACTCACTCCCAGGCCTGTGCTCGGCTACTGCCCCATCTCCTGCCAGCTTTTCATCTAGTTCCTTGTGCTTAAGAGAAATGGATAGCATTTCCCTGTGGGTTTGCAGCACAAGTTAGCCATGGCTATGTGTGATTTATGTAGTATCTTGACATGCCACCTTCCCCATGGTTCCAGCACAGTAAGCTGGTCCACAAGTCTAGCAGGAAGCCTTCTGTTAAGTACTTTGTTGTTGTGAGAAAAACATTGACTCTAGAGCAGTGGTTCTCAAACTATGGGTCTCTACTCCCTTGGGGGTCTACAACCCTTACTCGGGAGTCTTTAAGTATCTTGTGTATCAGATGTTTACATTACAGTTCATAACAGTAGTAAAGTTACTGTTGTATGTTCATGTAATACATGTTGTATTTACATGAAGTAGAAATGAAAATGATTTTGTGGTTGGAAGCTAGCACCACCTGAGGAACTGTATTAGAGGGTTACATCACACAGGTTGAGAAGCACTGGGGAAGGGAGCAGCTCAGTGGTAGAATCCGTACCTGCCATGCATGAGACCTAGTCGCCCGTCCCCCACCCTAGAGGTATGGAAAACAAAACAAAAATGCTGCGTAGACTAAAGAGTTAAATCTGAAAAGTGGCAACTCTTTTTTTTTTTTTTTAACTAAAGGAAATGGAGTTGTATATTTAACTTTCCTCAGGATGGGAAAAGCCTTTCTAAGCATAAATCCATGAAAGAGGTCAAAGAAAGGTCAGTGGAGTCAAGTCCAGACATTTTTTATTCAACATCAAATGACAGTTAAAGAGCAGATAAAAACAAAAACCAAAAAAAAAACAAAAGCAGTACCTCCAAGACTTATGCCGAAGGGAATGGCTTGCCAGCTTAATGTCTGAGGTCACCAGTGAGTTAGGAAAGTGTTAATTCCCACAGCACAGTGGACCAAGACACAGACACAGAGACCACAGTGGAGGAGAGATTAGTACTGTCATACTTCCCTCGTGGAATTACAAATTGCTGGAGGCTTTGCAAGGAAGCAGAAGGAAGCAGCTTGGCACTGTAAATCAAGCACCTTAAAGGTCAGACCCTTACCCAGAATTCCGTCTTTAATACTCTATCCAAGATGTTTGTGTTTAGTGATGCTTCACCTCAAGTCTACTTGCAGTAACCTTATTCCTTTAAAAACAACAGCAACAACCAATCAGTAATCCCAGTATATCAAAATCTCAGTCTCACACTGTGCTCCTTATTGCTAGACTCCAGCACTGGTACAGTGTCTGACACACAGGTAGTCAAATATACCTGAGAGCCTAAAGAAAAAAAATGTGCTCGTGCAAAGAAATAGTACAAGACAATATTTTTGAACTATTATGTATTTAAAAACATGCAAGTGCTCATACAGCAAAATGGGGGATGCTTGTATAGATGGAATACTGCCTGTGAACTCTGGAAGGGAGGAGCAGAGTGGGTTTCTATGTATTATGGGCACTTTCTTCAGTTACTTAGCATCTGTCTACTGATGTCCTAGTCACAGTATGTTTCTAAGAAACAGCTGCACACGACCGTTCCCCACCACCCTGATTGTGAGAGCAGGAAAGCTGACGCCTAAAAGTTAAGCTTGTACCCATACATGAGTTCTGATGTTTCTAGAAAGAAGATATGAAGGTTTTGAAGTAATGATGGGTGAGACTTCTAACACCATTTTAGGACAGGAAGGGGATGAGTACCTGAGAAATCCAGATTGCATAATGTGCATTACCTTTTCCCGAGAAGGAAATTGCCTAGTTTCTTGTCTGAGATGACCATAATGACATAGCAGTAAACATCCAGGATTTTCTCCTAAGTACTGTTTTCCTGAGGAAACTGAATAGGGTAGCATCTTGGTGGGGTGGGACAGGAGTGTGCAGATCTCAGCATTCTTCAGGAACGAATCCGTGAGCATCCAGATGGTCTGCTGTACTTGAGAGTGAGAGTACTCTTCAGCACTGATAGAAAAAATAGGCTATTTGTGGGTTTCTTTCCGTTTATAAGGTTTCAAGATCTACAGTTACCACTCACTCCCCCATAGGTTGACCGTTATTTAAGAAGCTTCTTTTAGCTAGTATCAGGGATAGACATTTTTATCTTAAGCACTGTACTGCACACGTATGCATATTGGAGTGTGTGCGTGCGTGCATGTGTGTTTTCCTTGCCTGAGTACAGCAGGGTCACAGATGTGAACTTTGGTAATATGGCCATCGATAGCCATGACTGAGCCTTCTCTGACAGTGTGGCCCCTGCTCCCCACATCACCCCAGTCTTTGCACATAGCAGGAGTTCCCCTGGCCTTTTATCTGCCTCCAGTTGCTGCTCTGTCTTAGGGCAGACAGGTCCATTAATGAGCTCTACCATGTTGGGAGGCTCCCTGGCCTTCTTTAACTGTCCATCTCCTGCAATTAGGAATGGGATTTCTAAGTCACTGGTGTTAGCAGAAATAAATTACAAGTCAGGGAGAAACGATATTACCTCTCATACCATGTGCTGGGGTGAGCATTCTCTATCTCACTCCTTAGGGACAACCTGAATTGCTCACCCTCAAGGGTCTGCCTTTTGATGTGGTTAGTGGCTATGTTGGATATTATGTGTGCAAAATACACCTGAAATTTTCTCTCCCTTGAAAAATAGAGATCTTTATGCTTCGTTTCCACCAATGCTGTTACTTGCCTCTTGCATGCAGAACTCCCTTTTGCCTCTGAGCTGCATTACTGCATCATGGTTCCAGATGGAGTCACAGTGCTCTCCTCTCTCACCTCTGCCTCCCCATGGGGTTGTGGTGTTCTAGATCTCAGAATTGCCCTTGTGTGCTCATGAAGTCATTCCCTCTGAGCATCATTTCACTTTCATCCTCGAGTTCGTACGCTTTACAGATCCATGCCGTGTTGTCCTCCGAAAGCAGGAGAGATCCTTCTGCCTACAGCCAAGTTTTAACTTGAGCTGTCCAGTCTTTCAATCTGTTAAGCCCTTATAGCCCTCTGATGTCATGGAGGATGGGCCCCCACTTTTGATGCTTTTCCTTAGCAAGGCATTCATTTCTTCTGGCATACTTTTTTCAAGCACCAACTTTTGCCTTCTGAAGTGGAGGTGAGTGTGGAGGTGGGTGTGGGCCTCCATGGGCAGGGTCACTTCCCACTGTGTTCTGGTTGGCTGAGCAGTCAGAGGTCAGTGTTTCAGTGCTTAGTGATTCCTGGAAGAGAAAAGGTGGCAGACACAAAACAAAACAAACCAGCCAATCAGAAGTTGTTTCAAACATTGCTTATGTCTTCTGTCTGTAAAAATTCTGGCTGTCCTTGACAAAGTCACTGCCAAGGGCTAGGCCCTGGAACCTAGACTGTTTATACAAGTTTAGTATTGTTTTGATTTTAGATTTTCCTGGGGGAAATCGTTGTAAACCAGTTAAGTTCTCAGAAAGACCTTTGCAGCAATAAACATAAACAGATTTGCACTACAGTAAATCCTGCAGTAACCCAAATGTAACTGTTGCATGGGAAGGGAGGCAGATGAACGGATAGGCCCATTGTCTCTGCCCACAGTCAATGTGAAGAAAATAGGAAGCTCAGGTCTGTGCCAGTCTCACCCAGGGAGCTCCTATGGCTGAGCCACAAGTCGGGGAGCCACAAGGCTGTTTACTGCACCCAGCAGCTCTGAGGAGTCGCAAACCATCTCTTGACCTTTTTGCAGGCGTGCTGTGGTGACAGTATTAGGCTCTGAGCCAAGCTGTCCAGGTCCAGTACCTGTCCCCGTCTCAGCATCTGGGGTTTGTGATCTGTTCTCTAAGGCACACACATCAAACAACCAGGCCTCATAGACAACGAAGGTCTAATCAAGCCAGAGCTCCTTTCTTTGAGGAATTCCTGCCATTGCTAGAATTCCTGTTTGGAAAGAGCTATTCCAAACACCTGGATTAGCCAAGGGAAAAGCTGGGGTTAGTTCTAAAGCCGTGGCTTTCTACCTGTGACCCCCTTTGGGGGTCAAACAACCCTTTCACAGGAGTTGCTTACAACAACTGGAAAACACAGATATTTACATTATGATTCATAACATTAGCAAAATTACAGTTATGAAGTAGCAATGAAAATAATTTTATGGATGGGGTCACCACAACATGAGGAAGTGTGTTAAAGTGTTATAGCATTAGGATGGTTGAGAACTACTGGTCTAAAGTAATTACCAATTAGTGAATTAGCCATATCATATCATAGCCAGGTGAAACAAGCCTTGGTCAAAGGCTGTTTTCTTCCTATGATGTTGAATCGTAGCACTGTATAGCAGAGGTAGGTGAGTCTTCCCTCCCTCCCAGGACAGGGTGGGCTTCTCTGGGAACAGTAACCCATAACTCTTACTTAGTTCTTCCTGTTGCCAGTCCCCAAGTTATACACATCGTTTGAGACACAGATTGGCCCTGTGTAGTAGATACTTCATTTCCATGTTACAAATAAGTGAATAAAAGGTAAAATAGCTGAAGGCCAAGCTGCCAAGGGACAGACCATGATGCAAGTTCCCACAGTCTGTCTCAGGAATAACTGCCTCCAGATTCTCTTGCTTCATAACCATATAAATAAAAACCTCAGTGGGATGGCTGCTGTTTTCTAGGAAGAAAATGGAGACTATACATATGTGGAGAGAGTGAAGATACCATTGGATCACGGGACTTTGCTAATCATGGAAGGAGCCACACAAGCCGACTGGCAGGTAAGGCCTTGCAGGTACCACTGATTCACACTCTGGAGGCAGCTTCTACTCTGGCTGAGGAGTCATTGCAAAGTACACAGAAGCAAGTGCTTATACTGAGCAAGTAGCAATAAAATGATGTCATGTCTAAGGAGTTGGTCAAAACAGACCTCTTAGCAGAGGTTGAAGTTTTTGTAGTGATAGAGGAATCTACGACTGTGCTGCCATTGCAGCCACTATCCACTGTACCTGCTGGCCACTTAGAAAGTGACTGACACTAACTTACCTGCAAATAACCCCGGTGGCTACCTTCTTGGGCATCACAGCACCACAACTCTTCTAGATCAGTGTGGGTGAGGTCTCGGTAAGTACAAACATTTAAAGGAAAGCAACAGTTAGAAACGTAGGTGTGGCTTGCTGCCAGGGCGTGGCACAGCCTGCTGGGATCAGCTGGGAACTCGTTTCAGAGGAAGAGACCCTTTTCCACAGGACTGTAGGACACCTAGTGCTGCTCATTTAGACAAGGATAGAGTGAGACATAAATAAGTTGTAAATCACATTGAGCTAATGAAAAATGCATATATATTTATGCTGAACAACTATTTATATTTCCATTTAGCACCGAGTGCCCAAGGAATACCACTCCAGAGAACGGAGAGTAAACTTAACCTTTCGGACTGTTTATCCAGACCCAAGAGGAGCCCCCCGGTGACACTTCTGCAGAGTTGCCACTGAGGTGAGGGCTGTGCATCTAGCAGCCCCTCCTCATCTCCCAGAAGCACTTCCAGAAGCTGCTCCGTGCACTTTCATGATGTGGCTGTTTGGGAATTATGGTGTTTGCTTCTCAAGTCCTACTCCTCCTGATGAGAGCCGCCAGCACTTCATGTTGTCAGTATGTCTACTACAGGAACGGTTACTTTGAGACAAATCTCTAAATCAAGGGTTATCATTAGGCAAATTAAAAACTGCTCTGGCTGTGCTCACAGATGATTTGGTCCAAAAGCTCTTTTCCTCCTGCCCTGCCCCCTTTAATTTGAAGAAATACAAATGGCCTTGTGCCTCTGGGAAAGATCTGAACATGTTTGTTCCTTATGACGTTAGCAAAATGGAGATATAAATATGTGTCAGTGACTCTGGAGCCTTCCACAGGCAGACAGCTGCTGAAACCCAAACAGAGGTGGCTTCTCTGGGCTTTGTTGAAGTCTTCCTTGACTCCTTAATATCTTGGCTTGTGTGTTATTGTAATGGAAAGCCGCATGTTCAGGGACACTGTTTATTTAGCTGAATTTCCCAGCTGTCAGTTTTCCTGGGGCACACTTAGGTTACAGACCTCTGAATACAGAGAAGGCAGCATGTTCCCATCCACACCCCAGGCAGTCCTACCTGGGACCCCTCGTAAGGAAAGACAGTGCTGTATCTTGGAAGCAAGAAATGACTGAAAATGTCAGGAGAACCAGGCTGAAATTTTGGTTGAAGAACAGCAAATGCCCTGTTAATAACAGCTGTTCCAATAGATTAGTTTCCCCTAGAGAATTCCTTGAGTCATTTAAACCCAGGCCAGATAGAATCAGAGCAGCCCTGCAGGGAATAGCTTGGATGACCTCATGGCTTTTCTACCTTAGACTTCAGAAGCCTGTGACTAAGGCTCTTCTGACTCAGTGTTCCCTTTCACTGGGTGCCTGAGTTCAGGGGTTAGCCTGTGATGTCACCAAGGTTTCCAAAACAGAATGGGGTAGCTGCCCCTGTTGCATCATAAAAACACATGACTCGCTGACCTTGACTCAGGAGCAATGTACCAGATTAACTCAAACCCAGAGGAAGAGTGCATGTCAGTGGGTGAAAGTGGGACACGGGTTAGAGTTTCTCCCTTGTCCTGGAGGGAAATTTACTGTCTTGGTTTTTAATCCTGTTTCCATTCCACACTGTAAGATGGATGGTCCCCATGACATGGAAAGGTGCCAGAGGCTGGACAAGCTTACTCCGGGCTCAGATGGAATGAATCTGCACAGACTCTCTGGTTCCTTGTGTCAGAGTCTGGTTTTTAAAAATGTGTAGTGCTCCCTTTGTTAGAAATCCTAAATCTGTATACAATTTGAGCATCATACTAAGCCTTCCTAGGAAGAAGGTATGAATCACCATAAACACAAGCCCTCTGTTTAATCTCCCAGCTGTTCTCTGGTTAGAGCCAAGAAAACCTGGCCAGGGTGGTATGGTCAGCCTCGATTAGGAGTTTGATGACTGAGGCTGGAAATTCCTCCTCTCTTCCTTATAAATGGAGGCTGGCAGGTGGCTCCAGGTCCTCCAGCACCCTGCCCCCATTGTACGGGCTCATCTCTCCCTGCTTTAGAGCAACATTGCATCTCTGCACTCATTACAGCTAGTCTCTCAGACCACTGAGAGGCTGTGGTCCTCCATTTGGGTTTTATGGGCAAAGAGCAGTCATAGCTTCTGTTTCTTGCCCTTTGTAAACTCCCATGTGCAGTCAGTACCAGATATTTCCACCACTAGGACCCCATGCCTTCTCAAGCATCAAGCAGGTTCTTGCCATAAAGCAGAACTAGAGTTAGATGTAAACAGGACGAGTGATGCTCAGTTACTGCACCAGGCAGTTACTACACCAGGCTGCTGCAGGTCCTGCCCAGGAACTGAGGCAAAACTGTTTGCCAATTTAACACACATGAAACAGCAGTGCTCAGGTTTTGTTTTAGCCATCCTCTGTGAGCTTCTGTTTATCACCTCATTGTCCCCATACTGATTCCACTGTAGAGATGAGAAGCTGAGTCCCAAAGAAGTATTTTAGTGCACTTGTGCTAGCAGAGACAAATTTCAAAGGCTAACTCCGTAGTTGGTGTGACCTTCCTCATGCATGCTGAACTGAGGTGGAATCAATCTGCTGAGCCATAGCCAGCTGCAGGCCAGCTGTGTGTCCCCCATTTCTCGTACATCAGGGCAAGTGCTGCATCTTATATCTTATACAACATGAGCATTTTGTCAGCTCTGTGGCCCACGAACTAGCAGTGTCATTAAACTGGGGAAAGTAATTTTGGCAAGGGCTGGGGATAGAATTCAGTTTGCTGTGAATTTAGAAACAGTCTTGGACAATATCCCTAGCAAGTGGTTCCTAAGCATAGCTAAGCAGATATGCCTCAGAACTTTCACAGGTGGGTGAATTTTTCCCTCTGGTTCTTCTATTATCATAGTACATGTGGGACCTCTGGTGATGTGCAATTTATGTATGAGGCATCACTTCTCCAGTCAACAAACAGCAGGTGAGCTGGGCTTTAACCCAGAAATGCAACTAGCCTCCAGTCACGAGGGTTCGGGTTCACTAGCTCAGCTCTCTAACATAGGTGGGTCACAGTTCATATGTGAAGGAGTCCTCTAGACTCCTTTCTGCTGCCTCCACTGCCTTGATTCTGCTCTGGTGCATGGTCTGGATCGCATCAGTGAAGACCCAAGCTGCCAAGCCATGTCTTAGCAGCCCTGAAAGGGTTAAGTAGGCCTGCAGCAAGCACAGTGCCCCCCTCTGACTGTTTCAGGGGAAACCTGACAAATGATGGGTTCCTGCTCTGCTGCGAATATTCCTTCCTTAGTTCTGGCAGCTTTTTCTTGGCCAGAGTATCTAAGACCCACTTTGCCTTTTCTGGTCATAAACACTTAGAGTGTTGAATCTGAAGTCTTGATTATTTTTTAACGGTTCCTTTGAAAAGCCAGTTGTTTCCATAGTGATCATTCTGTTTAAGTCCTTATATATGATTCCACCCACAAGCCCCCACCAAGGGACCAGTTCACAACTGCCTTTCCCCTAACTTCCTATTCTCCCTCTCCCTCTCCCTCTCCCTCCCTCTCCCTCTCCCTCTCCCTCTCCTCTCCCTCTCCCTCTCCCTCTCCCTCTCCCTCTCCCTCTCCTCTCCTCCCTCTCTCTGTGGTGTGTCTCTGTCTCTGTCTCTCACTCACACACGCACATACACATGGTGTGTGTGTGGGGGGGGGGTGCTGTCAGATTTGAGTTACTGGAGTCGGTTCTTAGATAAGAGCCCTGGATCTGGTAGACAAGTGACTTTGATATGTATCAGAGTGGAAGGCTAATGGTGCTTCCTCCAGCTGGGTTAGTAGTTAGGCCTGGGCTGTTACAAAGCCTTTCCCTCCTGTGATCAGAACCCGGTGTTGGGTGAGGCTGTGTGTGTATAATTTGGGAGTTGGGCAGTTTCAGAGCACCCAGATAGGAAGCAGCACTTGTAACCAGCATCATCAAAAGGATGACTTTTGTGCTGTCACTCCCCCTCAGGGGAATGATGATGTTACTCAGCATAGGGACAGTCCCTTTCTCAAGTGGCTTCCAGGAGTATAGATGTGTCACTGTTGAAGCAGAGCCTTGGTCCCCAGTTGGACCCGTTAGATTGGCTCTGTAGACAGATCATGTAGTCTGAAAGGGATGGGAGCTCGGGGAGTAAGCATGCTGATGGACACATTCCCTCAGACCTGAGGAAAAGTAATTCCCTGAGTTGCTCATTTGTTGTAAATGCGCTGGGGAAGTGTAGCACGGAGAGGACTTAGAGGATCCTGGCTCCTGGCTCCTGTCTGTGTGCTGGCAAAGTCAGGTGACAGCCTACCTCCTGGTAGGCTGAGCTTGCCCTGAGCTTGCTGAAGAGACTGGGCTCAGGCAAAAGGAAGCAACGGGCCGCGGGAACGCTGGAGGGCCGCGTGACCTGGGCTGCAATTAGCCACCCACCGCAGGAAGACTGTGGGCGTGCGGTGACGATCTCGCTGCCTGCCAGGGTCCCCAACCAGAGCACGTAATACCTTGCCCTTCCAGAGGCTTCAGCGGGGAGGCGGTGCCCCGCCTTCATGGTCTCCTGGGGCGCCAGCCTCACCACTAGCTGTACGCCTGCTAGAAGAAAAGCCCCCCCCCCCCCCCCCGGGAGCCATTATGAGAGGAAGGTTGTATTCTCCCTGGCTGAGGAGCGACTGTGGGATGTTTGTGAAGAGTAGCCTCGGGCTTTCCAAACTGGACCCAGGGATGTTTCCATGCAGGACCACCCAGGCAGGACTGGAGAAGAGCCTCCTGGGGTGCTGCCTCTTGGCCTGAAGGTCCCCCCCACCCAACCCCCAGCCTTCAGCTTCTCCTCACTGTCAGGGAGAGAGGGAAGGAGAGATTACAAGCCACCGAGATTGCTGGGAGGTGAGATTGCTGGGAGGTTCTGAGCCCTTCATAACATTTCCTTCATGGTCCCAATCTTGCCGGTCTACATCTAGGTAAGACTACTGTCCCCACTGAACAGGCTAGAAGACTGACACTTAAAGCACACCAGGGGAACGAGGCAGCGCTAGAGGTGGCACGTTCATCCAACACTCCCAGTACATAACAGCCTATAGGGGCACTATAGGCCTATGGGCCTATGAGGCAGCCCTGCAAGGATTTGGTGTTAATGGCTGGGTACTGTACCAACCAGGTGGTTTCCTTGCACCTTGCAGGATAACAAGCCTCCCTTTCAGCCACAGAACTGCCTGCAGGGCAGAAATAGGGAGCAACTTGACAGAACCACTGCAGAGCTCTTGGGAATGAAGTAGAGAGAGCTTCGGCCTGAGTCATGCAGACCCGGGCTTGTGTCCCAGCGCAGCCCTTCCAGAGTTACCCAGGAGCAGCCAGCCAATCAGCCGTCAACTCTCAGTCTCCTCAACCATAAGATGAACACACAAGCAAGCCTCCTTTCAGGGTCTTGAAAGGGTTAACATCTGCCATTTCACATACCCTGCTAACCCTAACTATGACTTAGAATGCGTGGATGGTCCTTTCTTGATATTCCCTGGTGTTCCCTGACAGTGCACATGCTGCTATTGCAGTCACTGAGGTTGGGGTGGGGAGGCTTTCCAGAGAGTGGCCAGAATGAAATTTGTGGGGCTAATCATATTAAGAACTGATTACACTTAAATTAAATCCCCTCAGACATGCTGAAGAAAGCTCTCAGGTGCTGAAGTGGCCAAGCACTGATGCTCAGCTGGCCATTGGCTAGCCTACCACATGCTACCCAGGGAATTGGTCTAAACACACACCTATGGCTGAAGCCCAGAACCCCACTGCTTTTTCCCCTTGAGATCACTCTTTGACATCTGCGGGCCCACAAACAGGTCACCCACTGCTTAAGTAGAGAACAAATGCACTCCCCCCCCCACACACACACACATTGTTTTCTCTTCTACATCCTATACTGAATAACTTGGCTTAGAAGAAGAAACAAGACTGCGAGGCTTAGAGCTCTGTTCACGACTGGGCTTCTATGTCCAGAGACTGTCGGATGCGGTGGTAGATAGACAAAAGGGAGACACAATCTCTCTCACTACAAATGGAAGCAACCAAGGGGAGTTGGATATTCTTTTGCAAAAAATTAGTTTTTTTCCACTTCTTACCTCATGAGGAGAGTGTGTTCTTTGTAAGAAATTAGAAAAGTAAAAAGAAAATTTTTGTAACTCCATTAGCTGGGGAAGGCAAGCCCACATTTCCCAGTACTTTACCTGCACATCTCTATACTTTACAGTGAGTTTAGTCTTGGACGTTGGTGTGAGATGTTAGTTCTTTTCTCCAGCATTGCAGGGGATAGGGGTGTATAGGATATATAGTTCTCAAATAGTAGCAATATATGGGGTGTCTAGATCCTGGGAGATATTGGTGCTGTCTTTTTTTTTTTTTTTTTTTTTGGTGCTGTCTTTACAATTGGTCTCTTCTGATTTGGAAATTGTGAGGATGGACATTGGGAGGCAGGATGGTGGCACAGCTAACAGCCCAGATGTTGGTCTCAGTTCAAACATAACAATAGCAGGTAACACTTTCACCAGGCACCTTGTGAAGTGCTTTACATGTGTTAATACATCGCTATCATAGATGAGGTGCTAGTGTGTGTGTGTGTGTGTGTGTGTGTGTGTGTGTGTTTCGCATGAGTCACATGCTTTATTCATGTTAACCCCTGACTTACTCAGCAGCAGCCATGAGGTACTATTATGTCTTTGCACATATACACACATGCATATGAAGGCCAGACGTCAATCTCTGGTTTCATCCCTCATGAGTCCTTGATACTTTGTTTTTAAACAAGGACTCTCATTGGTCGGTCTGAAGGTTGCTGATGAGGCTAGGCTGAGTGGCCTTTGCCTGATGAATCCTCATGCCTCTGTCTTCCCAGCCCTGAGATTCTTTACCAACTGAGCATCTCCCAGAAGACAAGGTGCTGTTTTTATCACCATTTTACAACAAGAGAAGTCTAGCACAGTCCTTATCCTTAATATCACGGCTGTGTGCAGCCTCTCGAAACCTTGGAGCATGTCTGTAATCGCTCCTCAGAATATATTTTTTTAAAGTGGGGTTGCTGCATAGACATAGAAGGCTGTGTATATTTCTAAGGCTCCAAATACATAATGCAAGTAGTTTCCAGAAAGGTTCACCCACCTGCTCGTTCTTCTACACAGGATTTGAGTCTGTCTGTGGCAGTAAGCTCCAGCTGTGTGCTAGGTCCCACCCTCAGCACTTACCTGCTTGAAGGAGAAACAGCCTTGCTCCTGACCTTGGGGACTTAGTACATCAAAGCCAGCATTAGCATGGTCATTGTTGTACTTTGTGCCACTCCTGGGGAAAACAAGACCCAGTTGAAGAACCACTGAAATAGGGTAAACGTGAAGCCGTGGGCTCTGAAGACCACTGCAGCAGTAGGCAGAAGAGGCAGCATAATGTGGGATAGTGGTCAGGGAGATGTGTCTGGTGGAGGAGGCGCTTAGAGAATGGGGAGGCAGATTCTGTATAATAGCCCAAAACTCGTGAGCCCTAGGTAGCTTGTGTCTAGAACACCCATGTGCAGAAAGTGTCAAGCTGGGTGAGGCAATGAGGGCAAGATGGACCTGGATGGGGCAGAGAGCTTACTTGGGCAGGGGCTTGGTGACAGGGAGCCTCTGAGGACTTTGGGATACTTTAGGAGTGCATCATGGTTGATGTGGCTTGACTCTCACGGCTCCCACAGACTGTTTTGAATGCTTGTTCCCTGTTTGGGAGGCTGTGGAACTCCTAGAAGGTGGGTTAAGCTGGTGGAAATTACTGTAGTCAATCTGCTAAAGTTATATCTGCCCGTTTCCCCCTGCCTTGTGCTTCCTGGTCTGCCATGGATGTATGGTGCTTCAGCCACACCGTCCAACCACCATGGACTCCACCATGCCCCCCTCACCACGATGGAGTGAAACCCCTTTGAAACAAGGACCTCACATCTTTCTTCACCCAAGTTCTCAGGTATTTTGATGGCGGGGTAGCGAAAGTCTCTAAGATAAAGATGCATTGAGGTGGGGGATACAGTAAGAAGATCTGTGGAGACTGTGGTAGGCAGAACTAGGTATCTGTGTGGCCCCTGGGGATGAATGGAGAAGTATCAGGCATCCTTTCTAGGGAGCAAGGGAAAAACCAGACCTGAGACTCCTGCTGTGAGGGTAGAGCATCAGTGTTAGTCCTGAAAGCATTTGGGTGGAGACTTCAGAGTCCCGTCCCCCCCCCCCCCGCCCCCATGGCCGGTCAAACTTCACCTTCCCTTATGGAGGCCATTCTGCAAGCAGGCATGGTCTGCCAGCCACAGAAGCACTGCCAGCTGCCCCACCGAGTCCTTGGGTGGAAAGTACCTTAAGGCCTACTTCTGGAAGGTGGATGACAGCTCTTTCCAGGCAACTCTCCCTCAGAAGTCTTCTGGGAGCTGAGTGTTTCATAATGTCTGTGGTAGCAAGAGTAGAGGTGGGCAGAGAGAGCAGGTCCCCTATACTACACAGAGTGTGTCTCTCAAACTCTACTAGCAGGTAGAGTTCCAAGAAAGTCAGGTCTCAGCTCCTCCCCCTTAGGACTTGGTGGCTTCTCTCCATGTGGACCAGACTTGTTGCAAGAACCAAGAGAAGCAGTGTCTGTCTGTCTGTCTGTCTGTCTGTCTAGTGCCAGCAGCTCTTCTGTGGACCAGTGAGTGATATGGAGGAGAGGGGCAGGGTGGCCAGAGTTTGTAGGGCTCTGGGAGGGGCTCATCTTCATGGGACAGCTGCTATATATACAAGTCTAGGACAGACGGGCAGGGGAGGGAACAAGGACCCAGTGTGTTGAAAAGAGATTGGGGTGACCACAGCAGGGGGCAGGGGAGGTACATCATGGACACCAGCAGAGGGAGAGTGGAGAGAGGATTAAACCTAAGTGTTTCCACAGAGAAGGAAAATCAGGAGCAGAGATTGGGAAAGAACAGCCCTGATAGGAAGATGCTCGAGAATATTCTGTCACAGCAGCCAAGGTCTCTCCCACCTTGTTATTAACTCCAGCCCGACTGGATTCTCCTCATTTAGGCCAGGAATAGCAAAGAACCACAGTTACTAGGGCAGATAGTTTCTACAGAGCAGACAGTGAGAAGTCAGGCCTGTGACTCAACTGCAGGAGATGGCTAGGCGATCATCTGTCTCTGGCTCCTGGGTGAAGCTTTTTCTTACCTCAGACCTTAGTTTCCCCTTAGAGTAGCTGCAGGTACACTGCCCCAAGAAGCTACTCTCTCACCTCAATTCACTGTCTGGTGTCCCCAGGACTACTCAGCTGTCTACTAGGTGGCTGTCTGCCAGCGTTGAGTGTGAATAAACCCCCGTGCCCGTTTCTGTTACCATGGGAAAGCAGGAGTGGGTATGGATGTTGTCTGTACAACTCCTCTCCCCTACACTTGAGACTGTACCAGTGAAAACACTCATTCTTGCTGTGAGAAAATTATTGTCCATTGATTGACAGTTGAGATTGTAGAACCTTTCCTAGGCCCAGTGGGCTCTTTTTTGCCTCACCTTCCGCAGACTCCCTCCCTGGGGAGGTCCAGCTGTCACCATGCAAATAAGACCTTCAGAACTTACAGAACTAGGTTCAAAGCCCCAACCCGCCTCTGCCTGGATGTGTGGCCTCTGAGATAACTCCCCCCTCCCCGACCCAGTCTCTGATTCTGTTTCAACAAAAGCTTGAGGGTAGTATTCTTTACCTGGAAGGACAGATTTCTGGGACATAATAGGCACACACTGTTCTACACTGGAACCAGAGTCTGAGATCAATACTCAGGACAACCAAACATTGAGATCCAACCAAAGGACTGGTTGGTGCAATGGCAGTTGTTCCTGCTTGACAAATTCAAGAACATGCCTTCTGCTTCAGGAGTAGCCATTTCTGAGACTGGTCCCATGCCCCAACACATCCTAAAAGTTCAGAGACCTGGCCCCAGCAGACTGCTGGTACCCACAGTCTGAGTAGGGCACATACAGGCCTGAGGAAGAGGGGCTCTGGGCCCCCAAGATGTGCTAGCAGCAGAGTGCAAGGCTGACCAAGTATCTCACTGCAGGGTCAGCCTAGTACACCATGCAGCAAGGCATCTTCCAATCCCAATTTGTGCACTCCATTAAGATGTGCACCCTTGATAAGGACCCAGGTTTCACCACAGTGTGTTCTTAAAATTACCCAATTTGATCCCTATAAATGCCCCAACAAGGATGAAGCAGGCATGAGGCTTCACAGTCTCAAGGTAGTCAGAACATTCTAGCAAGCTCTAGAATCAGGCCATGCAGGAGGTGGTCTTGATCTGCTGCTGTTCAGCCCCATGGACTGACTCAGGACCAAGGCCTTTGAAAGTCCTATTCACTGGTGTCTACAAGGCCCATAATGCTGCCACCTTTGTGCTAGAGACAGCTGTGGGCCAAGGACATCTCTGTCATCCAGAGACGAATGGTCCAGGCCTGTCCACTCCAGACTTTGGAAAGTGGTTCCTTCCTGGGCTCCTGGATTAAGAGTCATACTCTTACTTATACTGGCTTTTGACAGCTGCAGAGCCTGGGTCTCTGAGAGTCCAGGTCACTTGAAAGGTCCCACAGTGGGGACAGTGAAGGCCTTTTTCAAGGCTGCCATGGACAACAGGGACTTGATTCTTCTTGAGAGAGCCTCTACAGTCTGCCTTTATGGTCCTGGCTCCAGCTGCCCCCTGCTTAAGCTTGCCACGGGACTTTCAAAGGAAGGTCTGCCGCTTTCCCTCCCCCACCTCTCCTGGATCCTTTCATTTGGATCTCAATGTTTTCCAAGTTGTCTAGTGAATTGGAGTGATCCTTCTGCTTCAGCCTCGTGAGGAGAGACTTCTTTCATCTGGAGACATAGAAATGTCACCAGGGCTTCCTTTATCAAATACATATTTTTGGCTCATGGTCCAACAACAGCAGAGCCTTAGAGCAAGTCCCAGGGCTTGAGTGTCCCCATCTGCATAGATGGGGTGGAGCTGGGTGGAGCTAATCCAGAGAGCCTGTGTTCCCAGGAAACAATGAGGTTTGGGGTAAATGCCAGGGGCTAGGCTCCATCCTCACTCTGCCCTGTTTGTTGTGTTGTGCGGCTTTGGTCTTCACCCCTCTGCTCTCCGGCCTTCTCTGGCTTCATCTCAGAAGATTGCAGAGATACCCTTGCTTTGCTGTGTGAGGAGAAACCATGTTGCAAAGTTCAAGAATGTGTAGCCCTTCATCCCAGACACAGTGATACTCAGACCTGTGGGAAACACAAGAACTTGGATCTGGGCTGGGGAGCTGTGGTGAGAAGATGCCCTCAGCAGGGACACGAACTCCCATTTCCTCCCTCAAGCAGTGCTGGGCCACAGGTTGGACAGGATTTTAAGAGGGTCTCTTGGGCTCCCAAGAGTGTCCAACTCTTAACCTGGATCTGTTGTGCCTGGAAACTCCTCCAGCCCTGCCACTTAGCCCTGCAGCCTATCAGCAGCTGGTGTCCCATTGCCCAAGGGACAGTGAAAGCCTAGATTAGAGCATGAGCTCATCACTGCCTGAAGAAGACCACGTAGACCGAGGTTCTGACTCAATGCCTTCCCTGGCTCCTCCCTGCCTCTCTGAATATGCCTCTCTCCCACTCCCTTTTGCCTGCTCCTTGCTCAGCGCACACTAACCCCCGCCCCCTGGAGCTTGCTGAGGATCGTCATGGCAACCCTCCAGCCAAATTATTGAAGCACTTTTTATGCTCCCAGTTGTTCCAGACAAGTGCTAATTCTGAGAGAAGAGAAGCAGTTGGTAGGATGCTGAAGTCAGGGGCTTTGTGCCAAGGGCCTGCTGCAGGGTGGAGTGAACACCAGTGGGAGAGAAAGGTGTGAGCAGGAGGAGATTCGGCTCTCCAAATGAGCCTGTCTGTTGCCTGTCTGTCCCTGTCCCTCCTCCTATGTCCCATTCACATAATACACACAAACAGAAACACATGCACACACACAAATATACACATGGGCACACATACAAACATATACATGTGTGTAGACATACATACACACACACACACACACACACACACACACACACGAGAGAGAGAGAGAGAGAGAAGAGAGAGAGAGAGAGAGAGAGAGAGAGAGAGGGGCTGGGTTAGAAATACCCAAACCACAGACTGACTCAGACAGCCTATCTGAAATATTACCTCTCATTGCATACCTAGATCCCTGAGAACCACTCTGAGAAGACATTAGGGTAAGTTTGGGACCTATAGCAGCCAATCAGGCTATGGATCATAGTAGGTCTGTACCAATATAGTACAGAAACCAGTAGGAGGGACCTGACACCCAAATCAAGGGAAACCAGAGGAGGGACCCAGGAGTTGTCATCCCATCCTTTCCGCTGTGATGTGACGGTCCTTCAGGGCCTGGCTTTGGCTTCCTAAGATACCCTCACATCCTGCTGTCAACCACCCTAGGACAGTGTGCTAGGGTCTCCTTGAATGAGAGCTATGGGCATAGATGGAGAATTGATGACAGCTTTTTAAAAGCCTGGCTCTGCCCAAAAGCCAAAGTGTGGGTGGGGACAGTGGAGGAGGTGGTGCCAGAAAGCTTTCCCTGTGTGCTGCCATCTTTTTACTCCATCTGCTCAATGTGGACTGGGCCTTCTCCCTCAGCCACAGCCTGGCCTGCTGGCCACTCTTGCCTGAGAGAATGCTTCTGCTTCTGGAAAATGGTTCTCTTTAACCCTGCATCCTCTCCCCAAAGATTACAGACTTAGAAGGGCCTCCTGGCCTCAAAGACGGGTCGCTGCAGCTCGGGGCTACTGAGAGGTATGATAGGTTCAAGGCCACAGGTTGTGAGTGACTGAATGGGCTCAGCCGTCCAGACATCTGACTTCTGGCCTGGTTCTGGTTCTGTCACCAGGGAGACCGCAGGATACAATGGGCTAGAGCAAACAGTGAACATGCTCTTGAGTCAAGCAGACCTGGTTTTGGGTCCCTGCCTCAGGACTTGGGTGGTCATGGCAAAACACCAAGCTTCCCTGGTCACATCTGAAAAGCAGGCATGGTGTTAGGACCCTGCAGAGGAGTCCACGGGGTGGTTTACTGAGGTAATACACTGAGTACACCTGGCCCAGAGTCTGCACATGGCCAATGGTCAGCTGAGCACATTGCTGCAACCCCTCATGGCTGCAGCCCTGACAAGAAGATGACTATCCTGCATCCTCTTTAATGGCCATCCCCTAACCCAGGGCATCCAGGCAAGGCCATGTGTAAAATTAGATAATGCCCCCTGCCGGAGCTCCCAACCTCCACAAACAGCCCAGTGGGCAGCAGGAATTCAGTGCCTGAGCAGCTCCACTATGTAGTCCCCGCCCTAGGTTTGTCTACCCCACCATGTTCATGACAGAAGGTTTTGCCAGGTATGGTAGCATATGCCTATAATCCTAGCACTTGAGAAACAATCATCCTTGGCTCCAGTCTAGGCTACAGGAGATCCTGTATCAAAAAACCAAAGTGGGCTGGAGAGAGCTCAGCCAGTGAAGTGCTCGCCCCACGAGATAAGAACCTGAGGTTGATCTCCGGCATCCATGTAAAAAGCTTGGCACAGATGTCGGTGCTTGTAACTCCAGGGCAGGGCAGGTGGAGCAAAATACCTGAACAAGCAGAAGGCACTTGACCCTTTACCTGTGGAAGATGGATAGATGGGGATATATTAAATACTGGGTTAATGTCCCCAGAGGCCTCCTGGCCCTTCCTTTGGGCAAGTAGCACCCACCCAATATATAGTGCAGCATCAGGACTTCCACCTAGAAATCCAACTTAAGCTCTCTGTGACTTAATCTGACTTCTTTTGAGCTGTGAGTCAGGCAGGGAGATACAGACACCAAGCCCCTAGATGTCCTGTGGAGTTGGGGTTTCCCAAATCCCTGACATTATGCTCCACTAAGAGGGGAAGGGAGCTGGGAAGACTCAGGCATGAGATCATAAGGGCAAAGGGGGCGTTGACTTCATGCTAACACATTTGGATCTCTGAGGAGCTGCTCACTTAGACCATTGGCCCCCAGACTTTACCTAGGCTTCCCAGGTGTGAATCCAAGAGTCAAAGTGACCCGTCCATGGCAGAGCAGGACCTAGAATATAGTTGTGTATCCTCCAAACCTGACAGTAACCCTTGGCTGGCTCTTATGGGTGGAGTAGAGGTACAAAAAGGCCACCTTTGGTGGGGCTGGTTCTTGAGCCACCCTGAGGTGGAAGTGCTTGTAGAAGAGATGGGTCCATGTAAGTCAGGTGACCAGGCAGTGTGGGAGCTCAGATTGGTGGTCACTTTATTCTTGCCATTTGGTTAGGGTGGTGCTGGAATGAAGCCCCAGAAGACAAGCACACTGGGCAAAACCTGCCGCTGATCCACACAACAGCCTCAAGTCTTTAACGGCAAATTCCATCTCTCTACCCTCTTTGCTATGCCCAGGCAGGCAGGATGACCTCGTGGCTAATTTGGGCCGCTTACCGTGAAGCACAAATTTCCTATTCTCACTGCCCTGGGCCAGGATCAGGAAATCCCATCTGAGAGTAGAAAGGGACAGTCCAGGGCAGCTGGCCCCCTGGCTGAGAAGTTAGAGTCAGGAGAACTTCCTGTTAGAAAGGAAGACTTGGCAGAGACAGCATGGCCTGCCGGGAGCCCCAGGAAAATGGTGAACATAGTGGCTGTCAATTCCAAAAGGGCTTGTGCGCCCTTTTGTGTGCCAGCACCATCCTGGGTGCTGGAAAATGGCAGTGACCAGTGCTGAAAGTCCAGGGAGAGAGAGAAACAACACGCAGGACAAATACGAAGAGCTCTGACGTGGGGGGTGGGTACATTGCAAAGTGAAAGGGGGACCGAGGGGCCACCTTAAGGAAGGTGAGCAAGAAAGGCTGCACACTGTGGAGGTGAAGATTGAAGCTGTGTGTGGCTTATCTAAGGCCACACAGTGGCTTCTGGTAGAGCCAGGCTAGAATGGGCCTTTGGACGCTCATCCTGTGGGAACCCCACTCCTAGATGCTGACATTTTCTCTTGGTCTCTCCCATTAGCCTGTAGCTCATTCAGTAACCTAGACTCAGGAGCCATCCACCTTGTTTTGTTTTATTTTATTGTTTTAGACAGGTTCTCTCATTGGACTGCCACTCACCTATAGCTGACTGGCCAGTGACCAGGAGTCTGTCCGTCTCCACCCCCCTAGTCCTGAGACTGCAAGCATATGTTACCATATCCAGCTCTTTCTCATGAGTTCTGTGGAGCTCATTCAGGGCTTCATGCTTGCACAGCAAGCAGTGGACTATCCTTAGCCCTTCTCCTAGTATAGGCCTGTTCCAGCCCTCTGTCTGAAGAGTGAGTCTTTTCCCAGGCCTCCAATGTTGATGGCCCTGATGAATCCCGAAATCTTCACTCTAACCTTCACTCAGGCTTCCCCTAAGTCCTACCCTTTCTGGCTATCTCCACTTAGACATTTCATGAGTCTCCTAGGATCATGTTGTGTCAATGTAAAGCCTCCAAATTAGAATAGCTTTAATATATAGCTGTTTTCTCATAGGTCTGAGGAAAGTTCAAGCTGGTAGACAGCTTAGCCTTTGAGGGAGCCCAGATTAATGGTGGTACTGTTTTTAACGTAACCTTCCCATGGTCTCTTCATTGCTGGTCCCGACAGAGGGAGTAGGCATTTCCTCTTGGGCAGATGAGGTAGAGGTGACATGCTGTTGCTGTCCACATTTCACAGACGGCAGTTCAGCTGAGTGGCCCCTTGCTATGGGGCACACTGAGGAGGATTGTGATCTGGCTACGTGGATAGCTGGAGGACTCTGCCCAAGCCTACTCTCAGAAACCATAGGAGGAAGCTCTGTGTGGATGACCCAGTTGCCCTCTCTATCCCTGACCGCTGGCTGAACTGGCAGTTGGTTGCCCATTCACCCTCCTTTCAGAACAGTCTGTCTTGGGCTCCCAGAGATCAGCCTTGCAACTTTGTTGGTGACACCAACTCCCCCAGAACTTTAGCTGACACCAGGTTTATCTAGTTCTAGACAGTTCCATGTGGCTGTTAACTGCTTTCCTGACAGTTACTGTCTTTCTGGCCAGCCCATCACTTTTCACTATTTTACAATGAGAGTCACCCCAGGGAGATCCAACATGATGAATTTGGATGACACCTTTAATATACTACTTGGCCCTAGCAGTGAGTTTTGAAAACTTAATCTTTGGCATAACAGGCTGGCTTTCAGAAGTTCTGGGCTCCAGTCTGGTCACCTGCCCTTTGGATGTCTAAGTGGCTTTTCCAATCCCAAGGACATCAATGTTCTGGACTCCTATTTCTGCCTGCCTCCTCTTGTAAGCCAGTCAATCTCGTTCTTGTAATATCTTGCTTAAAGCAGCGCCAAGCAGGTGACACATGCAGAAAAAAAAATTTTTTGGCTCTTCTCAACCATCTTTGTAGAATCATATAGGCTCAGCAGGCATGCGGTCTGGCTTTCAGATTAGTATATGGTATCAGTGATAAGCATTTTACTCTCCTAACAAAGGTCCCAGGGTTCTACTCTCCAGTGGTTGTCTAAGCCAGTGCTGTGGATTTGAGGAGATTCATCAGGAACAGCTGTCCCCACCGGGTACCCATACTGACACTTGAGCAGTGCTACACTGCTGTTAAAGGCGATGCAAAGGACAGTGCCTGAAGTTTTAAGATGCAAGTTCACTTTGCCCTCTCACCTGGTATAACTCTGTCATGAGCATTTTGGATCTCACACAGGAAGACCATGAGTTTTGATGGACGGCTGGCAGACTTTACCTCTGATAGTAAACAATACCCTTGACTGCTTACTGGAGCCAAGTTCGTAGAAGTTAGCCTTGGTCCCTGTGACCCACCCCACACCTTATCTTCAGACAAATCACAAATCAAACCATTTCCCTGCATCTCTGTTGCCTCAGCCCTAATGCAAGGTTTAGCGGACTGAGTCTGAGGTCATGTGGCCCAAGGTCACGCCTAAGTGGGTACCCTGCTTTTTCGCAGGCTTCTCACAATATTCGGAGTGAGTTTTGGAAAACATCAATTGGAGGAAACTTTTCATATCATACTGATGTCCTCGTGGTGAAATTCTGTTCCTATGACATGGTCTCATGACCTTAAGGAGCTGTTCCTACTTGTCTTCCTCCCCTGTTCAGTCACACAGGCTGCCCCGTGGTTGCTGCACTCGCCAATCTTATTTTTAAATTTATTTTATTGAATATTTTGTGTATTTACATTTCAAATGTTATCCCTTTTCCTGTTTCCCCTCTGGAACTCCTCATCCCAACCCTCCTCCCCCTGCTTCTATGAGGGTGCTCCCCACCCACACACTTACTCCAGCCTCCCCACCCTAGCATCCCCCTGTACTGTGGCATCGAGCCTTCACGGGACCAAGGGCCTCTCCTACCACTGATGCTCAACAAGGCCATCCTCTGCTACATATGTGGCTGGAGCCATGGGTCCCTCCATGTGTACTCCTTGGTACCAAGGTTTAGTCCCTGGGAGCTCGGGGGGTCTGATTGGTTGATATTGTTTTTCTTCTTATGGGTTGCAAACCCCTTCAGCTCTCTCAGTCTTTTCTCTAACTCATTCATTGGGGACCCCATGCTCAGGCCAATGGTTGACTGTGCACTCACCAATCTTATTGTTGCCCTGGTGACCTGCACTAGGGGTCCCAATGTCCAAACACTTTCTTCCTGCCTTGGCACCCGTATGGTTCATTCCTTCATCACCCCCCAACCAGCTGTTTAATTTTTCACTTCAGGTGGTGGCTAAGAGTGAGTGTTTGGGAGCCAGGATGTCTGGATCTCAGCTCTGCTGCCAACTGTGGGGCAAGTGGCTTAGCTCTCCTGTGTCTTCATCCCTCATGAGTGCACAGCAATCAATGATAGTAACTCTGGCTACCCAGAGTTGCTGAGAAGATAATATAGTCACACTTGCACTGAACGAGTTGATGCATAACCAGAACTCGCCCCAGTGTGTTTGGAGTGCCTGGCAGTGCCACCCACTCTGAGAAGCCTCTCCTGGTAACTGGCTCTGCATACCTCCCTCTGAATTTCCATCAAGACACCAGTTCTTGTTGAGATTCTCATGCTCCCCTCCCACCAGAATGCAACTTTTACAAGGGAGGCTGTGGGCTCCTTCTTTGTCTCCCTGTCTTGGCAAACTCTCATGTAGCCAGGGTTGGCTTTGAACTCCTGATCCTCTGGCCTCTATCTCCCAAGGGCTGGGATTACAGGTATATACCACTACCCTGTATTCAAGAACTCTTTCATCGTTGCTCCAGTTTATACCCTGAGTGCCCACACAAAGTCTTAATAGGTTTCTGATATGTGGCTATATAGGGAGGCCAAACCTCACTCAGACCCTCCATTGCCAGAGGCCGTAAGCATCCCGGGCAAGGCAGAACTCACAGTTACCTTCTGGCCCCTGGGGCAAGAGTAGGGCTGCCCTGTGGATCCTTTCTCCAAAGTCTTGGGTCACTCACTGGTGGGGGTCTGGCTTGGGAATGCTACCCTTAGCATTAGCCTCCAGAGTCCACCCTACCCGTTTCTTTCAGTTTCTAGTGGACTAGTTAATTAGACCTTCCAAGCCTCCCTTTTCTCATGTGAAATTGAAGGAATACTAATTATCCCACCCGGCTGTTAGGAGGATGAACAAGATAATGTATGTACAGGGAGTTCGCTAGCAGGCTCAGAGAAAGTGCTCCAGATGGGAACTATTATTATTGTTGTTAGTCCCCTATCCAAGTGTCACTCAGCGGTTCATGAATGGGGGTGCCGGAGGGACTTGGGGTGGGGAGAGTTGGGGAGAAGCATGTAGGGAATGGAAGAACTGGAGTGGAATAATGGGGTGTGTTTGTATTCGTGCGTAAAGGCGTGTGTGTGTGTGTGTGTTGTGTGGTGTGTGTGTATGCGTAGCGTACAGAGCCTGGGGTGGGGGTGGCAGGGTTTCAGAAGCCGCCCATTTCTCGGAGCTCAGGAATGGGAGCTGGGCACCCTGGCTGCGGAGACTGGCAGGAGAACCAGCAACTGCCCTGTAGCCATTGCTCCTGGAGGGGTACTATGGGAGAAAGCCTGCGCCTCTGGAGTGATTGGAGCTGGGGGGGGGGGAAGCGATCTGAAACCTCGTGGCCGCTCGGGTCTGTGCAGACTTGCTGGGGCTGGGGTTATCCCAGAACCAACAGTGGCGGCTCGGTTCGATGGGTCCGGGAGCAGCGGGTGCTCTTGCTGGATGGACCGCGGCGGGCGGGGCGCGCCTTCCGGAGCGTGGCTGGCGGGCGGTGCCGGGGAAGGGGCCGTTACTTTCCCAGAGTGGCGGGGAGGGCGACGTCAGGCGGAAGGGCGCGGGGCGCGCACGCTTTAAATGGCATTCGCTGTCATCCGAGCCTGCAGCCGTGTGGGCAGAGGCGGGCTATATAAGCAGCTAGGCGGGCCGCCGCGGGGCACACGGCGACAGCGACAGCGGCAGCAGGAGCCTCTCGGAGCACCGCCGAGCAGCGCAGCCCCGCGCCCCTCGACGGGCCCGTCCGCCCGCTATCCCTCTCCAGCAGCGCCGGCTCGGGCCAGCGAGGCCCGCCGCCACCCCGCAGCAGATTTGGATCCCCCGCCCGGAGAGCCCCAGGCTGTCGCCTCCCGGGGGACCCCGGAGCCGCGGCCGCCCCCGGAGAGCCCGGGCGCTCAGCCGTCCCCGGCCCCGCAGCCGCCGACGGCGCCATGGCGGCCGCCAAGCCCGGCGAGCTCATGGGCATCTGCTCCAGCTACCAAGCGGTGATGCCACACTTCGTGTGCCTGGCCGATGAGTTCCCGCAGCCCGTGCGGCCCGCCAAGCTGCCCAAGGGCAAGGGCCGGCTGCGGCGACCGCGCCAGTCCCGCTTCAAGACGCAGCCGGTGACCTTCGATGAGATCCAGGAGGTGGAGGAGGAGGGGGTGTCCCCGATGGAGGAGGAAAAGGCCAAGAAGTCGTTCCTGCAGAGCTTGGAGTGCCTGCGCCGCAGCACGCAGAGCCTGTCGCTGCAGAGGGAGCCGCTCGGCAGCTGCAAACTGAGGAACAGCCTGGACTCCAGCGACTCCGACTCGGCCCTGTGAGGCGGTAGCCCGCTTGGGGACTTGCTCCACCGCCAAGCGCCGGGAAACAGCGGGAGCATCCGGAGGGGACCCGCGCCCTAGGCGGCCCCGACCGCCCAGGATCAGCTCCCCTCACTCACGGGACTGTAGCCCGGCTGCGGACCCGCCGGGGCCCCGGAGCGCGTTCGGGGACGCCAGGGAGGGGAGCCGCTTTCTTTGCCTTGTAAATGTTTATTTTTTAACTCTTTCCCAGTACGAACTCTGCTGTGAGTGTGCGCGGGAGGCGGCCCGCGCTGAGTCGGCTCGCCGGGGGTCGCCGCTGCAAAGGCCTTTGGTTTGCAACTCCGATTCTGCACACCGCTCTACTGTGCCCCACCCCCAGCGCACACTCGTTCACACTCACGCCGACACTCTCGCTGAACACTTTTATAATTGTTTGGGCTGACCGAGGGGACTTGGGGCGCAGCGCGGCTGCTGCTGCAGCCGAGGATTGATATTTATTTTTGCATTGCAATAGCTGAAGGCGTTTTATTTAACGGTCTTTTTACCTGGATGTTGTCTGTGAGGCGTCCGAATGGACACAAATAAAGCCAATATATTTACACTGTGCACTTCTCCGAGCTTTGGACTTCTTGAGCCTTAGGGGTCCGGTCTGGAAGGCTGAGGAGGAAGGGATGGGGATGAGGGAGGGGCATGAAGGGTCAAGTGGAGGTAGCTCACAAAACTTCTGTCTCCAGATTGAGGTGACACCTCCGTTGCTCCTGCCACTTGGTCTGCTCTCCACAGGATCTGAGAGGCGAGGGTGACGTTCCGAGGATGGAGAGTACACTCTTCTGTGCAGTTGACCTCCCAGGGAGGTCCGGGTCACCTAGCACGCAAGATTCCACTCTTTGCCCTTTCCTGGCCGTGGTTTCTTTGGGGGAGTGCTGGGATACCACAGGGGACCGAATCCGAACCAACAATGGGCAAGTCGGGCTGGGACGTTTGAGCCATGGTACCCGAGGGAGAGCGAGTGCGTAGGTGAACATTCGCTGTCCCCGCAGGTGAGCGACTCTTTCCTTCCGTCCCCGCCCTGTCAACCCGCGCTGACTCAGCTCTGTGCCCGGCGCACCTGCGTTTCGGGTGATCAGGTTCTTCCTCCCTCGCTTTTCCTAGGCTCCTTCTGGCTTCCGCTGCGAGGGAGGATCAGAGCCTTCAGGCGCCAGGTTCCCATCGCATCTCCCACTCTTTCTCCGCATGAGTCTTGGTTTAAAACAAGCCTAGCAGCCAGGAAGAAAGCACACGGAGTATGGAGGGCTGCCGATTCTTCTGACTCGGACTCTACTTTCCCTTCCCAGGGCTCTTCAGCAGCGGCTCCACATTTCACGTTCCCCGGGCTATCTATATAGAGTGTCGTCTAAACGGCAGGCAGGTGGCGACTGGGGTAACAAATAACAAGAAGAGCCTGTGCTCATAACCAATCCCTGACCAACCCTACAGAATCATTCCAGGGCTTACCTGGGCCAGACTGCTTAACCCTGAGAACAGATGCTAACTCTGCTCAGAGGTAGTTTGGTCCCAGTGCTCAGGTGCCCCGTAGTACTGAGGCGTGTGTGTGTGTGTGTGTGTGTGTGTGTGTGTGTGTGTGTGTGTTCTGTGTCTGTCTGTCTCTGTCTGCTTGCCTGCCTGCCTGTCTTCCTGGCACACGACCCACTTAGGATCTAAACTGCCCTTTCTCTTCTTACACTCTACCTCTTGAAGCCCTACTTCTGCAAGCCAGAAAGCAGTGGAAATGAAACAAACAAAATAGACACGTTAGTTATGAAAGGATGCCTCTCTGACTGGCTCGGAGATGGGAAGATAGACGCTGGGTCCTGGTGATTGGGTCTTTAGCCTCATCCCAGCCTGTGAGAACACCATGATACTCAAAATGGCTCCACTGTGACAAGAAGCCTGACAGAATGCCGTTTGCTGCCAGGGCCTCACTTTTGAGAGGCAAGTGTGGTTGATACCAGCCACTGCTGCTGTCAGAATGGGCTGGCCTGAGCTCCAGGGTTGGGGGCAGGCTATAGCTCCACTATGGACTTTCCTTCCCCCCTCCATCTCAGCTTTTCAATTTGGCTCCTTTTCCTTCTGAGAGCCAGATGTCCCAGACGTCTGGATGATACCCCCACCTCACTGAAGACCTTCCTAGAATGTCTCCATGGCCACCTGGAGGTTATTGTAGGATCCATAGGCAACCCTCTGACTCTCTGCTTAGCCACTGGTGGGAACCAGCGCTGACTAGCCACTTCTGAAATGTTTGCTGGGTTAAAGTAAATCAAAAGTCAACAGGGAAGCCATGAGATCATCATTTGTACTCCCTGAGAAGTAGTCATATGTTTAGTGGTGGTGTGTGTGTGACAGGAAGTCTTATTTCCCTTGGCTGGCTGGCCTTCAGATCTCAATGCAGTTGAAGACAGCCCTTGGACCCCTGGTTTTTTTCTGCCTCCACTTCCCAAGTGCTGACATGATAAGCATATTTCACTAATTCTTGTTTGTTTTTAGGTTATTCTAATATTTATTGTCCAAGAAATATTTGTTCACTCTAACGCAATATTCATCCTTTATACTCCCACCGCCCTGGGTGAACAGATGGGCATTGTAGACGCACTGTCTAGGTGTACCTACTTGGGTTCTTTGATAAAATGGGTTTGTGCTCTGCAAGTCATTGTTAGTTCTTCATTTTGACTTGACTGTATCTGCATTTAGTGTCAGTACATTCAGATCTACATCAATGTTTCATAAAATCCTATTAGGTAGCTGACCTACATTTAAACTAAGACCTCTACTTACAGGCACAGAAGTGATATTCTATCTGTCTCAGGTTCTTAGGAAGTTCTGGGGGATGATGGGAAAAGATAGGCAGTAGGGTCAGTGACTCAGAGAGGGCTGGAGAGGAACACTGAGGTTTCGGTGTGGCCATGCTTGAGGGATGTTGGTGCCTTTATCTGGCACAGAGGAAGAGGGAGGTAAGTCTTGGGGTCAAGGCTCCTTCAAAGTGCCTGGGAAGAGTTCAAGGTCATTCTCCACAGCTGAATATGGAGTTTGAGACTAGCCTGAGCTACATGAGACTTTGCTGTTAATCCCTCTACATACACACCATACACTCGTACACGCACCAAACTAATTAGCACATTATAAGCTGGTATTATATGTTTTTAATCCAACCTATGTTATTTCTAGAATACAGACTCCTAGTTTTCTGTTCTAAGCCTTTGTATCAGTCATGAGAATGGACTTTCAGAGTTCTTCCTATGGGGCATGTAATTGACTGAGGAGGGAGGGAACTGGGGAGGGGGGGGAACCTGTCCCAACTCTGTCTCTCAAAATCCAGCTTGCAGCTACTCTAGTCTTTGCCATGTTAGTTCTTCCTGCCCTGTAGCAGATCATTACAAGAAAGACAGGCAGTGTCTAGAAACATAGGTGCATTTTAGCCCCCATGCTAAGAGTTCAGACTCAGTTGCTTAGAGCCTTTCTCAGCAACCACCCAAGATGCTTAACAAAGGCCCAGGCTGGAGACAAGGTTTATATTAAGGCTGTTACTGCCAAAAATACTGATTTGGCACAACCAAGGTAGCTAAAATTACAAGATGGTTGGGTAAGGGCAGGAAGCCAAGTAAGATAGCAGATTTCAGAACTCTACCACAAGGCATCATTAGGTGTGGTTACTTCAAAAACCTTAAAAACATCCAAGGAATGTTCCTATAAGATTTAAGACTTTGGGGCTGGAGAGATGGCTAGCTCAGCAGTTAAAAACACCGACTGCTCTTCCAGAGGTCCTCAGTCAATTTCCAGCAAACACATGGCGGCTCACAACCTTCTGTAATGGGATCTGATGCCCTCTCCTGGTGTGTCTGAAGACAGCGACAGTGTACTCACATACATAAAATAAATAAATAAATCTAAAAAAAAAAAAAGATTTAAAAACTTGAAAACTTTGTATCCATATGTGTTCACATGCACATATACACACAAGGGCATATATGCACATGCAGCTACATGCATGGAGATCAGAGGGGAACTTTTAGGAGTCAGGTATTCCCTTCCACCGTGCTGAGACAGGCATACTCCCATTTGTACCATGCCGCATGCTCTCAACTAGCTGGCCCACAAGCTTCTGGAAAATATCTCTATCCTGCCTCCACCCCCACCCCCCAATATGAATTCTAGCGATTGGACTCATCAAGTGGGAATATTGCCATGGGTTTCTTAATCCAGTCCGTTACTGTAGCTGGGCGTGGGGGAGGCCGGTGGCTTCTCTGGCAGTTGATTTGTAGTGACTATGTAGGATCACTTATGACTCCTCTGTCCTGCTTCCTGACTTGTCTCATATTGAAATCCTCCCCTCCTCTATCACTTCAGCACCACAATCAGAACTAAAGCAGAAGCCATGGAGTAACTCTGCATGCTGGCTTGCTCCTCATGGCTTGCTCAGCCTGATTTCTTACACAACCCTGGACCACCAGCCTAGGAGTGACACTGCCCACAGTGGACTGGGCTCTCCCACACCAATCATTAATCAATAAAATGTCTCAAAGACTTGACTACCAGTCATCTGATGGAAATATTCTCTCAACTGAAGTTGTTTTTTCTCAGATGACTGGATTGTGACAAATTGGAAAAAAAAAATCTGACCAGAGCAAGATAGTTACTATCTTTTTTTCTTAAGTTGTATTGAAACCAGATAACATTTTCTGTAACAATTATCTTCTCATAAAACTGTTGAGATTATTCTCTGTGAGAGTACCTGTGGTCACAAGAAATATGGTATATTTATTATTTTTGTGCATTAAACCTGTCTAATAGATTACATTATTAAATATACTCTGTATCTATTGACAGACAAATATATTTGCCACCTTCTTTTGCATGCGAGCAATGCAGCCTCAAAGCAAGGGTTGGTTTAGGGGTGTTCGTTCACATGTGAGCCTATTATTCCAGCTGTCCCAGAACATCAGTGAGGAGAGGGGAAGGGGTGTGGCTAAGCAAGGATAAGAAGAAATGAAGTCAGCATAAATGTTATGTGAGCAAGAGGCTTACACGTGGCTACTAGCTCACAGAGTGATTGGAGGAAAATACACAGGAGCCCTAAAATGGTGTCTAGGTGATTATTTCTTTCTCCAATATACTACAAACTCTCTTAACTGTTGAGGTCCCCAAACAGCTTTTAAGGGAGACATACTTAATGATAGCTACTTCAGATGAACAGTACAGACAAGGCTGAAACTTCCATAAGGAAAATCTGGGGCCCCAGAGCCCCCCATCATTCCCACTGTATCCTGTGTAACATCCATGCTTCCTCTTCAGAATGGAAGTATTTATCATAATTTGCCTTTCCCTGTCAACTCTTGTCTACTTGGCCGGGGAGTGGGGCATACCAGTGGCCTTAACGTCCTAGGTCATTGTTCTTTTTCTTTTAGGAATTGAAAAGAAATTTTTTTTTTTTTTTTTCATACGGTAGATCCTGATCATGGTTTCCCCTCCCTTGTGTCCTTCCAGACCCACCTCTTCCCACCCATCCAGCTCCATGTCTCCTTTCTATTTCTGTTTAGAAAACAGGCCAATAAAAGCAAACGAACCATCACAAAGCAAAGAAGTAAGTCATCATTCTTACACAGAAACACAGCTGACCCTATGGAGAACTCTGCACATAACTCATTGAGTGAACATTGGTTTGTCCCCCATAGGGAAGGGCTGTGTGTCCCCCATAGGGAAGGGCTGTATGTCCCCCATAGGGAATGGCTGCATGTCCTCCATGGGGAAGGGCTGTGTGTCCCCCATAGGAAGGGGTGTGTGTCCCCCATAGGGAAGGGCTGTGTGTGCCCTATCTGTAAGAGAATAAGCATGCCCAGAGAAGCAATGGCCAAGGTATGGGCTGTGACAGACACTGGTAGAGAGCTCCTAAAATCTGTTCCATTCTTTTTTCTGAGTCATGAAGTTAAACCACATCCAGTCTGCCCTGGCCCACCATAAAATTTCTGCAATAAAACATATGTGCAAATAATAATTGCCACACTGGATCCAGGCTCACGAACACTGACATGCAGGCCCATGATCTCCTCCACCTTGTCAGGAGAAGTGGTATGTATTGGTAACTTGGTGGCTGCTCCTCCTCCTTCTCCTTTTTGTCTTAGTTACTGTCCTATTTCAGTGAAGAGACAGCACGCCCAAAGCAAGCTATAAAACAAAGTATTTAATCTGAGAGCTCATGGCTGCAGAGGCTAGAGTCTGTGGCCATCATTGTGGGAAGCATGGCACAGGCAAGTAGGCATAGTGCTGCAGCAGCAACTGAGATCTTATATCTGATCTACAGGAGGTGGGGGGGGGGAGAGACAGAGTAAGAGAGACAAATAGTAACAGAGAGAGGCACAGAGAGACAAAGAGACAGAGAGAAGAGAACAGAGACAGAGGGAAAAAGAGAGACAGAGAACTGGGAATGGTGTGGGCTTTTGAAACCTCAAAGACCTCTTCCAACAAGGTCATACACACCTCCTAACCCTGCCCAAACAGTTGCATCAACTAGTGACCAAACATTCAAATATATGAGCCTATAGGGTCCAGTTTTGTTCTCATCACCACTCTTTGTTTCCTTCTTTCTCCTCTTCTCCTTCCCTATGTATTTCCCTTTTTCTTTCTTCTATGTATGTGTGTGTGTGTCTGCATCCCTTTCTTTTTCTTCTTAATTTAAAAAAAAAAAAAAAGCAGCCACATTCTTCACCAAAATACCACAAAACAGTCTCTATGCCACATACTAAAATTCTTCTCCTCTGAAACATCTTGGGCCAAGTCTGCACAGTTCAAATTACTCTCAGCAACAAAGTCTTCCATATTCCTACTAGGATGGCCCATTTAGCCCAACTTAACCCATTCCACTGCTTTCCAAATCCAAAGTCCCAAAATCCACATTCTTCCAAACAAAAGCATGGTCAGGCCTATCACAGCAATACCCAACTCCTCGTGCCAACTTCTTTAAGTTAAGCTTTTCCTGCTGTGAACAGACACCATGACCAAGGCAAGTCTTATAAAGGACAGCATTTAATTGAGGCTGTCTTATAGGTTCAGAGGTTCAGTCCATTATCATCAAGGCAGGAACATGACCACATCTAGGCAGGCATGGTACAGGAGGAGCTGAGAGTTCTAGATCTTCATCTGAAGGCCACTAGAAGACTGGCTTCCAGGAAGCTAGGATGAGGGTAAGTTCACACCTACAGTGACACACCTACTCCAACAAGGCCACACCTTCTAATAGTGCCACTCCCTGAGCAGAGCATACACAAACCATCACAGGTCTCATTCTGTATTCTAGTCTGGCCTGGACTCATGTTACTCTCCTGCCTCATACTCTGAGTGCTAGGATTACAGGCATGCACCAGCAAGTCTGGCTAGAGGTAACTTGGCTTCCACCAACTCACAACCTGGAAGGAATATGGGATAAGCTACCTGCTATTCTGGGCTATTTTATCTAGGATAAAAAAGGTCTTTCCCTGTGACGGGAAACTTAGTTATGCCTGGCATGGCTGTCTTTGGTCATCCCTTGGTTTTCAGCCTCTTGTATAGATTGAGATAGCTCTTGAGCCAGAGTGGCTTATTTTTATTGGGGGCAGGGGTTAAGAGTGAGACTCTGAGTCACAAAAGTAAAACAAAACAAATTGAGGTTTAAGATGAAAATGTATTAAAAAAAAAAAAAAACAAGCTGATTGTATACTTATACCAAGTAAAGATGTTGAATTAACAATCGAAAAACTCTCAGAGAAGAAAAGCCAAGGCCTCGACTGCTTCAGTGGTGAGTTCTACTCAACATGGGGAGAACAAGTAGAACCATTTTTTTTTTCTTTAAAATTGTCCAATATGTGGGATACCAGGGAGCGCTTCTCACTTCAGGTCAGGAGGCCAGCAAGACCCTGACAGCAAAGCCAAACCATCGTGAGAAACCTGTAGGTCAATGTCTACGTACAAAAACCCTCGACAAACATATGCAAAGCAGAGCGATGACATACTGAAAGGATGGTAAACCAGTCAGAAGGCACAGATGATTTAATATAACACAAAGAACCCAGTGTGTTACACTCCAGCAGCAGAGCAAAGTTGAGGAAAAAAGCACCTGGCCTCTCAATTCATCCGGAAAGATACCTACTGAATCCATTGCCCGGTTCAACAGCACAAAACAAAGCATTCAGTGAAGTAGGAAAGGAAAGAAACCTCCTCAAGGACCTTTATCAAAACCCAGCATCTAATATAAAAGTCAGGAGGCACCGACAGCTTCCTGTTGTGACCAGGAAGAACAATACACTGGATGCTCCAGCTAGAACCATTAAGCGTAAGAATAAATAAAAGTCATCCAGCTTGGAAAGGCAGCAGTGAAGCTATCTCCACTCACAGATTACGGCTCCCCTAGAAAATACCAGAGAAGCAACAACAAAACTACACACCAGTCAGGTTTAGTTCTACACACTAGCCAAGAACAATCTGAAAAATCAAGAAAAGAACCTAACTTATAATAGAATTAAAAAGCATAAAATAGGCAGTTCTCCCTCTCTTCTCTCTGTGTACACATACAATGAGATCTCTGTTTCCAGCTGCTCCCCCTCCCCCTTGACGGACTCGATCTCTCTGGAGCCATGTGCGCAAATAAACCATTCTTAAGTTGTCCTTAGTTGTAGTATTTTATCATAGAAAAAGTTTAAAGGCATTTGTTTAATTAAAGTTAAATTAGAGTATTTAGGAGTAAATTTAAGTAAGGAGACATAAAAATAAAAACATTGCTGAAAGAAATTAAAGACAACTAAGTAAATGGAAAGGTTCCATGCCGTTGGTTAGAAAAGTTAACGTTGTCGACATCTAATACTCTCTCATTGACCTATAGATTCAGTGCAACTCTACGGGCTTTCTATAATATCTGCCCACAAATGGAAATGCTGGTTCGAAGGCTCGTGTAAATGCTAGAGAGCACTGAGTAGACATGAAAAACAACCAAGTTGGAACACACTCTTCTTGTGTTCAGAAACGACTAGACAACTACAGAAACCCAACCCACTTGGTGGTAGGATAGGCATGAAGAAATAAGACACGGGCTCCAAAATCATATTTGATGGCCAATTATCTTCCCAAAGTGCTAAGGCCACTGGATGGGAGTGAAGGTTCATTCTGACTTGTCAACGTGACAGGTTTTAGAATCGCCATGGAAGCAGTTTCTGGGCATGTGTATGCGGGATTTTCTAGACTAGGTTAACTGAAGTGGGCAGACCATCCTAAGTGTGTGCAGCTCTGTCCCATGGGCTGGAGCCCTGGACTGGATAAGAAGCAGAGAGTGAGCTATGTATTCATGGCTCTCTGTCTGGATTACAGATGAAGTTTGACAAACTGCCTCAAAGCTCCTGAGAACATGACTTTCCTGCTGTGGTGTACCTCTGAACAGTAAGCTAAAAGCAGTCCTTTCTCCCTTATGCAGCTTTTGCCAGATATTCTGTTATAGCAACAAGATACGTAACTAATGCAAGGGCGAATGGCATTTCTTCCATGCTGCTGGAATAACCGGATAGCCACAAACTAAAGACAATGGGCCCACGCTCCATAGCCTGTATAAAAACTAACTCAAAATGAGCAAACAAACAAACAAAAAACTAACCAAAAAAAACCGAAAACCCAAATGACAAAAGATAGGAGCTAAAGTTATAAAACTCTTAGAAGAAAACATAGGAGCAAGTCTTTTGCCTAAATAGTATCTCAGGTACAATGCCAAATGCACAAACGGTTAAAGAAAACAATATAAAAGTCCTACTTAATCAAAATTAAAACCTTTCTGCCGGCTTGGTGACATGTATCAACCATTCCAGCATCCTGGAGGCCGGAGCAGGAGCATCAGGAGTTGAGGACAGCCTGGGTTGCATGGGAGGCCCTTGGCTTACACATTAAAAGCTTTTATACATCCAAGAATTCCATTAAGTGAATGAATAGGCACCAGCAAGATGGCAAGTGTGTGCAAAGGTTCTCACCACTAGACCTGATGACTTGAGTTCCATTCCTGGGACCCACAGGTAGATAGACTTGATTTGCACAGACTATCCTCTGACCTACACACACATACACACACACACACACACACACCACTCACACACACACACACTCACTCACTAAAAATATAAATAGCACCTTAAAAAGAAGATGGATGCACACTTTACAGAATTGAAATGATAAATTTCTGAGTTATATGTCCAAAAAGGTATTGTGTCTATAATATTTAGGAAATGATTATAACTCTATAGCAAAAGGCAATCATAGTAAAAGTGGGCAAAGGGACTTGAGAGATGCTCAGTTCCCAGCACCCACAGCCAGGCTCAACCTTCTGTAACGACAGTCCAGGGGAACCAGCTCCCTCTTCTGGCCTCCCTGAGTACTGTACACACCTGGTGCATAGACACAGGCAGGATGCCCATGCACACTTTTACTTTTTTTTTTTTTTTTTAATATTTAAAGGAAAAAATAGCATAGGACTCAGTCATTATCCAAAAAAGACATACCATAGATAAAACACCCCGAGAGCCTCGAGCTGATGTTCAGCACTTGGTGCTGTGCAGACAGCCCGACTTTATCCCTTTATGAGTCATTTGGGGGGTGGTCAAAGGAATTCTTTGTTTCCTCTTTAAGTCTGTTAATTTTATTAGAAGAGTCTTGGAGTGGCTGTTCTAGGTCATAGTCCCTGGCACTCAGAGTGCCTTCCAGGTAGATTTATATCTTTGGTTTCAAGAGCATCTCTCTGCAGTCTATTTTAAGTATTGTGTTTCATTGTTTGGCTTTTATTCTTCAGGAATTCTAATTATGTGTATGTTGGCTCCCCTTTGTCCTTTTTTTCTGTATCTGTAATTTTCACTGGAATTAAAAACAGCCACTGTCTTCACTCTGCCCCATTGGATTTCCTTCACGATCTCTAGCCTGTTAGCATTGCTGTACTCTGGCTAAGCCCTTCCAGCTTTCAACTGCCCCCCAACCCCTATAGCCTTCTTTAATCTGTCTTCACATCTCTCCTGACAGTCCCCTGCCTCTGTCACTCCCCCTGATTTGTCTTGCTTTCCTTAACTGTGCTTCTATTTCTGCTTTATGGCTCTTCCTTATGGAAACAATTGTCTTTTTCACACTACTCCCTCCCCTACCCCTCCCCACAATCACTAGTTGCTTGGAAGTTTCATCTAATCCATGGCAACAGTTTCTTTTCTGGCCAGTGTTTTCCTTCTGGTAGGGTGGTTGGCCCTTCCCACCCATTTGCTTTAGTGTGGCTGTCCTTAGTTTATGCAAATTCACTTTAGAAATGTACATGCCTATAAATTATGTGTTCACAGCTCTATTTGTAGGAAGCTCTTTAAGGTGTGTGTATCCAGTATGTGCAATACTCATGGATGCCAGAAGAGGCAGCTGGGATGAACTCTAGTGCTTAGCTCATTTTCTTCTTTGCTCCTTTTTATTCAATCCAAGGCCCCAGCCCATAGGATGGTGTCACCCACATTCAGGGTAGGTCTTCATCTCTGTAAATGCTCTTGTAGACACTTTCAGAGGTGTGTCTCCTAGGTGTCTCCAAATCCAGTCAAGTAGACAATGGAGATGCACTTTATACTTCTATCTTGCTAAACCACCTATAGTGCATGGGACTCCACCTCCACCCCTGAAACTATAGAAATCAAAATGCCAGTAATGCTGAAGCCAAAGCTGCTGGTGAGTTACTGCCCAGCCATAGGTCGGGCCTGTGTGTTGGAATGTTTTTGTCTGTTGGTTTTGTTTTAATTGGCCTCTCCTGGGCTAGCTTGCTATGATCTCTGCCCTTCACTCTATGCCCCAAATAATTATCTGTGTGCATAATAATTTCATCTCATGTCTTTCTGTGCTTCAGTCTTTTAGTGCTTGAGTCTCTGGCTTACAGGACAGGACTTGTGTTTGTTGTTCTGTTTACCTTTGTGCATCTTGCTCTTCCAGGAAATGAGGAAGGAATTAGCTTCTAGCTGCTTCCGCATTCTTACCAAAACCTCTGGAGGGCTGTTTAACCTAAGACTTCGGCTTCAGATGTTTCCATTTAACCAAGGAATGTGAACAGAGACTTCAAAATCACTAAGAGCCATCAGGGTTAGGAATTCTCTGGGAATGGCTTTGCCTTCAGCTCTGTATTGAGATCTCCATGTAGGCTCCAGTGGGGCTGGTGCACAGGACTTGCCTTTTAGTTTATCTCTGGGCTGTCAGTGGAGACACTAGAAACCTAGCTTCTTATAAGGGCAGGGACTTCTGTTAGTGCCCAAGAGCTCTGGCTGTTGGCTGCAGTGTCCCCAACTCAGTCAGTCCATGAGAAACAAAGCTAAGGTTCCTATTATGTAGCAGATGTCCTCCGAGAGGTAAGTGTATAAACAGGGTTTGGGAACCAGATGTATAAAGTGGGGGCATGACAGCTCCAAGGTATGGTTAGGGGAAGGTTTTTATCATAGATATGAAGAGGGATAAAACCAGAGGTATCTGGAGGAGTCCAGAGCAGGTAGAGAAAGTAGTACACTGAAAATGACCAGTAGACTGAATGGGTCATGAGAGGAGAGAAAAAGCAGAAAGCAAGAGAGAAAGACAGAGTGTGTGAGCAAAGGAAACAGAGCCAAGAGAGGAAGCCAAAAAAAGAGAGGGGATCAAGAGAGCACATAGCAGAAATGTCAGGGTTATAAGAGAATGAGAAGCTAGGGGAGAGAGACTCATGAACTAGAGAAGTTTAGGGTAGGGTCCAGGATGAGAAGAGTTGAGAAGAGCCGCTGGTAGTAGTGATGCTGGAGGCTGGAGGCCAGCATGGCCTTTGGTAGTCTCTTAGACACCAGAGACAGCCATTTGTCCTGAGTTTCTTTTGGACCTGACAATAGGTACCCACCCTCCCCCAACTCAGGTTTCTGCTTTCATTTAGCTTTTGGCTTTTGTTTTTGAGTGTTCCATAGCCATTGGTTAATTTTGTAAATCCTTAGTTCAGCCAGCATTTTGAGTGGCGTTCAGCATGATGGTCAGACAACGAATCTCTTTCATTCTCCTGCTCTATGCAGCCCCTCTAGCTACCCCTTCTAACCCAGTGTCCTCATCTTCAAGGTGAGTGGCGTGAGGGTTAGTCCAGCGACCTATGTAAATGACCCAGAACAGTGCTTGCCTAATAGAATGTCAAAGCTGAGTTTTGAGTCTCTTGCTGCTACCTTTCCCTGTGGTGGGAGAGACAGAGAGAGCCCTGGTCCTTGAGACTCAGCCAAGCCCATCCTAACAGCCTTGCCAGTTCCATTCCTGCCCAAGTCAGCTCCCCACTTCTCCATCACAGGTCCTGGACTGTGTAGGTGTTCACTGTTTCCACTTCTTTTTTTTTTTTTTTTTTTTGGTTTTTCGAGACAGGGTTTCTCTGTGTAGCCCTGGCTGTCCTGGAACTCACTCTGTAGACCAGGTTGGCCTCGAACTCAGAAATCTGCCTGCCTCTGCCTCCCAAGTGTTGGGATTAAAGGCGTGCGCCACCACCGCCCAGCGATTGTTTCCACTTCTTGCTTCCTCTCTCTGGAGTAGGGCCAGAGATAATGTTAACACTTCTCTCTGTCAGCACCTTGCAGGACTGTTGGAAACACAACTGTCCACACAGAATCTGAGCCGCCAGGCCTCTCTCTGTCTCTCTCTTTCCCCTCTCTCCCTGCCCCCTCCCCAAACAAGGATGAAAAGAAGTTCTCTGATTGTGTTTATGAATAGCTTTTAATTTTTAAATAAGTCAAGATTTTTTTTAAGGGTGTAAAGGTGCTATCAAAGAACACTCACATATCCTTACCGAAGGCCTTCAAATGTCTACTTGTCATGTATCCATAGGGCCACCTCCCTTACCATGTACCCATGGCTATTCCTAGTTCCTGGTCACTGGAGAGGTCACCCCTCAGTGTGTATTCCTAAAAACAAGGACTTTTTTTTTTTAATATTCACATAAGAATCAGGAGGTTAACATAAATATAACACCACAAGCTAGCTGTTCCACTCACATTCTTGTATAGAAAAAAAACCTCTATTTTTCTTGGCCCAGGATCACATGATCACTTAGCTGCCAGACGTCTAATCTAGAACAAACCCCTCTGTGATCTTTGAGGAGTGTGAAGCGGTTATGTGGTAGGGTGGGCTCACACTGGAGTGTGTCTAGTGTTCTAGTCACCGTTAAACTTTGGTACGGATCGTAACTAGTCACAGTTAAATTTTTTTTGATGTGTATTTGGAAAAAAAAAAAAAACAATAGAGGAGATGCTCTGTCCCTCTGGAAGCAGGAAGTGCAGGACGCTGCTTCATCCAGTGCTGATACAGGTAGCTTTAATCTCTCAGCTACGTGGTCTTCTAGGTTTTGTTACTCTGAAGTCAAGATTTTATCCATTGTAATTAGTAAGCGTTTTGGGGGAGAGTGCTGTGGGCTGGGCAGGAGCTGCAGGGAAGTGGGATACAGACTGAATGTAGACCACCAAGGCACTCTTCGGTTCTCCAGTTCTGATCTAACCCTGTACCAGAGGTCTAATCAGGCCTGTGTCTGCCTCCTTTCTTAGTACCAGAGACCCGATCTAAACAGCCTTCCTGCAGCAGCTCCGTCTCCAGGTGGCCAGACCAGAATTCCAGACCAGCTATTCCAGTTATTTCCTAGGACATCGACACAGCGGGCGAGTGGTGTGGCTGGATCAGGGGCTGGTGTCCGCACCGTGTTTGGGAGCTTGATTGTCAGCTATGTAGGAACCCATCTCTCAAGCAGCAGCTCTTCTCCTATGCCACCCTGGGTTTTGTCCTGTCTGAGGTCATGGGCTGCTTCCGTTTGATGGTTGCCTTCTTCATACTTTTCTCCACGTGAGGTTCCATGGGGCCACCCAGGTCCTCTGCAAGAGAAGCAAGTGCTACTAACCACTGAGCCATCTCTCCGGCCCCGAATCAGTGGCCTTTTAAAAACTTCACATACTTCCTCTGTGTACGAGTTGGCATTCTGATGTAGTGAAGACTGCTGTTCCTCATAGCCTATTTGTTTATTTGCATATTTGCTTATTTATATCACTATGAACTCGTGGTTCATGATTTATTTAATGTATTATTTCTGTCATTTGTGTATTATTATTTCTATCATTTGTGTGTGTGTGTGTGTGTGTGTGTGTGCGCGCACGTACTTGCTTCTGTGGTGTGTTTATATGGGTGTGAAGTGTGAATGGGCACATGCACCCCTATATGTGCATAGTCAGAGGACATGTTTATAGAGGTAATTTTCTCCCTCTTGCTTTATGTGGGTTCTAGGGATTGAAATCAGGTCAATGGGTTTGCAGGACAAGAGCCTTAACCCATGGCAGCTTCTTACTGGCCTTTCTACTGTAGTTTCAGAGACAGGCCTTCTCACTAAGCCTGGAGCTCACTGATTCTGCTAGTCTGCTGACCAGCAAACCTCTGTGCCCCCCTCTCCCCAGCGTAGGATTTTTACACTGGTTCTAGGGATCTGAAAGCAGGTCCTCACACTTGGGTGGCAAACATTTTACCGACAGAGACATCTCTGCAGTTCCGTATTATTTATCTTAAAGCTTAAGTTGGGCTTGGTTAGTGGGAGCCCACTGATACTTTTGCTCCTTCCTGCGCTGTGATTGAGCCTCTCTAACTGCGAGTGCTGACTCTTGGCAAAGCACTTAACACCCACTCAGTGGATGAGCACTCACCTATAAAGCGGCAGCAATGATGCAGCTGGCAGAGCGTTCTGCAGGAAATAACAGCTGTGCATAGGAAGTCCTCGGGGCACTGGGAGTGCTTATCACCCACTTACCATGTGAGTGCCAGGCTCCGCTCTAAAATGCTTACACGTATCAATCCATTACACTATACCTGTGCAGTAACTAGCATTACTTCTATATGTCAAAGAAGAAACAGGGATAGGGGCTGGAGAGATTGGCCCAGCACTTGAGAGTGAGTACTGATCTCACAGAGTTGGTTCCCAGCACCCATACCAGGGCCAGAACCTCCTGTAACTCCAACTCCAGAGGATCTGACACACTCTTCCATGGTCACCTGCATACATGTCCATGCACACACACACACACACACACACACACACACACACACACACAGAGGCAGACACACACAGACAGACACACAGACACAGACACACATACTTTTTTCTTTCTTTTTGTTTCTTTGTTTCTTTCTTTCTTTTTTTTTTTTTTTTTTAAGAAATAGGCTGAATGAGGAAATGTCTTGTTGTACAAGGTCTCACTAGCAATGGTCAATGGATCCAGGCTATAACCCAGGTCTGTTTGCTCTAGTGTTTGAATTATGACCAGAACATGACAGAAATTTCCACAGTGGTTGGGAGTGAGACAGATGAAATGAATACAACACAAGAAAGGAAAAGATATACTGGGGATGTACAGGTACCCAGAGGGATCTGCATGGACAGTGTAACCCAGAAGGCTGAGTATGAGGTGTGAAGATCCAGACCCCGAAGCAGCTCCCTGGGTGTCATCTCAGCTGATGACATTGTCATAATCTGATCTACTAGCCAGAACTGTAGAGTCTGTCTCCATGCTGCCTCCTACCCATCCGTCTACCATGCCTCCCTTGACTAAGCAGCTTCACTCTACTGATGGCTCGGGGCACAGTCCCAGTGCTCCTAATAGTTGGCCAGGAACTGATGGCAATGACTTTGACCACTGGTCTTGACCTTAGCAGTCAGCATTGCTGCAGTTCCACAGTTATTCCCTGGGTTTCTCAGCTCCTGTCTGTCTATCCTGGTGTATGTAGAGATCTATGAAAACAGATAACATGTCTGCTATCAATTCTTTTGAAGTTCCTGAGTCTGTCTGACTTAAGGTAGGTGTTCACTACATACCCACTGCATGCGTGAGTCACCAGCCTTTTGCTTTCTCTTCTATCTGCACGCTGACTTTCCCAAGAGTCCCATACCGGAGGTATTCAACTATAAAGGATAGTGTAGTGATGTTTCAGAGAAGGGAAGGGCTTCGTCCCCAACCCCAACCCTAGCCAAGTGTATCAGTGGGGTCCAATGTGGTTCTCAGTTCAGCTTCAAGTGACTGTGCTCCACGCTGTCCTTCACTCAAGTGTTCACAACCCTGGCTCCACGACAAAGCCCTGGATTCTGGAAATCCATATTGGAGGGCTTAGGTGGTAAACAGTTCAGAGGAAACACAGCCACTTGTGTCTTGATCCTTGCTTTTGAGGTTAATGAGATCGGTTATTGTTAGTGATTCATGCTCAACAGCAGCTCAAACCGACAGCCATGCTTGGCTGCCTAGCCCCGTGGCTAACTGCAGACACACCTTCCACCTGGAGGGAAGGCAAAATCCACATGCAATGATAGAAGTCTGGGATAAACCCACGAGATTAGAAGACAGACTCTAGGGATTGAGTCATTTGCTATGATTGACCAGATTGGGCAATATAGGACAGGTGTTTCCATATCAGGTTCACCACAGGAACAACTAGTGACTAAACATTAACAGTTAAAGGCTCCTTATACCCTGAGCAGAGAGCTGGAACCTGGTGGGGAAAATCCAGGACCATTTCTCTATGTCAGAGTCACTGACTGTGCTGGTGAGCTCAGAGTCTTTGATCCAGCATATCTCAGTTCCTTTTCTGTTACTGTGATAAAATACCTGGACATGGTCAACTTAAGGGAGGAAGGGTTTATTTTAACTTCTGGTCAGGAATGATGCAATTCATTATGAAGAAAACATGGCAGTGGGGCCAGGAGCCTGGCTGGTCTACATAGCATCCACACTCAGGAAGCAGAGAGTGGAGTCACACTATAAGCCTTAAGGACAACCTAGTGACTTACCTCCTTTAATGAGACTCCACCTTCTAAAGGTTCCACAACCTCCCACACAGTGACACCATCTAAGTGTTGGGGACACTTAACATTCAGACCACAACCACACTCCAGTAACACTAAATCCTAACCTCTATAAATGAATTCTTGTTTTTTTTTTTTTCTTTTTTAACAGACTTAATTCATTTATTTTTGTTGTATAAAAACCTTTATGTGGTAGCCACAGCTGAAGCCTGGGTCCCTGAACAGAGACTGTGGTGTGGGTCTTCACAAGATGAGCAGTGAATTCCTGATAAGGAGACTTGGTGAACACAGCCTCTTTCCAGAGGTCGGGGGTCAGGTAGCTGTAGGTCTTGGAGATGGCATCAAAGGTGGCCTTGGCAAAGTTGCCCAGGGTGGCAGTGCAACCCCTGGCTGAAGTGTAGCAGTTGTCTATACCAGCCATCATCAGTAGCTCTGGGCACAGGGGCAGAGACAATGCCAGTGCCTCTGGGGCAGGGATGAGACGCACCAGCATAGAGCCACAGCGGCCTGTCACCTTGCATGGAACAGTGTGGGGCTTGCCAGTCTTGTTCACCCAGTAGTTTCTCTGCACAGGGATGATGGAGAGCTTGGCCAAGATGATGGCTCCTCGGATAGCAGTGTCAACCTCTTTGGAACACTTAACACCAAGACCAAAGTGACCATTGTAGTCCCCAATAGTGACAAAAGCCTTGAACCTGGTCCGCTGGCCAGCCTGAGTCTGCTTCTGCACTGGCATGATCATCCTTTAGGGATTCACCCAGGAAAAAGTCAATGATCTCAGATTCCTTAATGGGGAGGGAGAACAGTTAGATCTCCTCCAAGGACTTGATCTTCGTGTCCTTAACCAGGCGGCCCAGCTTGGTGACAGGGATCTACTCCTTGTCTTCAGCTTTTCCTCCATGAGTCCCGCAGTCTCAACCATGACCTCAGCCCCTATCCTCTGCAGAAGCCACCTTGGCCTCCTAATCCTGGGCCTCCGGGTCCTCCAGGCCCTCCCGCTACACTGGTGTCATCCACCATTTGGTGTTTTCCCAAAGAAGAAGTCTTATATTTCTTATAAGCTCTAATCTGCAGTCTTTCTTATATGATACTAGACCTTAACATCCAACCTCTTAGAGGAAAGGCCATATAGTAAAACTTGGCATGAGCCTAGCAGGCAGCTGGGAACATTTTGTACATGGCATGACATGGGGCAGCTCTAACGTGTGTGTGTTCCATTTATGGATTCCATATGCATCCACCAGGTATTTTTAGACACAGATACTCTGTTCTTCAGTTGGTTTTAATGTGTAGACTAGAAAAGAAACCTCAGTGTGTGGGATAATAATTTCCAAGAGATAATCTTAATGAAACTCTATGCTCTTAACAGTCTAAAAAATTACTTTTGTCTTCCTCTGACCCCTGTGTGGGCTGAAGTAGGGCAATTCAACTGCATTTGATATTAAAGGGAACTCCCAGACTAAGAAAAAAGAGAGGCAAACTTAATGAAATTGAAAAAGAGGCAGAGCCCAAGGTGTCTCTGGGGATGCTGGAGGGAGATATTTCATCTTCTCTTAAAGAATGAGGTCTTGGGGCTAGGGAGATGGCCCAGTGGGCAGGAGAGCTTACTATGCAAGATGAGGCTCTGGGCTCAAGTTCTCAGCACCCACACACAAAGCCAAACACTGTGTGTCTCTCTGTGTCTCTCTCTCTCTCTCTCTCTGTGTGTGTGTGTGTGTGTGTGTGTGTGTGGTTGCTATAACTTAGTACTAGGGAGTGGAGGACAGGAAAATCCTGAGTGCTTGCTAGCTGAAACAGAGAGCTTCCATTTCAGTGAATGACCTGTCTCAAGGGAATAAAGTGGATAGCATCAGAGAAAAATACCTGACATCTTGCTCTGGCCTTCATACGGATGTGCAGATGCTTGAGCCACTACTATGTGCACGCGCGCGCGCGCACACACACACACACACACAAGCACATGAGCATATGCTACAGAGGTCTCTGGAAACTTGGGGACCAGTTGCCTAGGATAACTCACCCCTGGGTCCACTATTCTTGGTTCTGGAAACTGAGAGCTGGGCCTCCTGCATTCTGGACAAGCACTATAAAAGTGTGCTATGCTCTGTAGTCAGTGCTGTGGTACTTACTTACTAAATGAACCTCCTTCTACCCCAGAACTGAACTTGGTTTTCTGAGTAGATATACAAGGTCCTTGTAACACAGGAAAATAAAAGACGCCAAAGTTCTAGGATACAGAACTGACTTTCACTGGAATGAGCACTCCTGGGAGGCGCAGTCCGTTTCTCCTGTTCACTGAGGCCCCGGCACTGAGAACAGTGCCTGACAAATGGGGGAGGTTCAGGAAATACTTGTGGCATGCCTATCCTAAGAGTCCTCAAGCTAAGTAAAGCTAAGTAGAGACTTCTCTCCATCTCAGGATGCACATCTGTGAACTCAGAGAGACTCACACAGATGCTGACTTCTTAGGCAGACAGCACACTGGGCAAGTGTGCTATGGATGCTGCCAGTCCAATGTTGGCAGGGATGGTGCCTTCTGGAGGCACTGAGAGAGAACAATCTATCCTGTGCCTCTTTCCTAGCTTCTAGTGGCCGCCAGGAATCTATAGTAGTGCTTGGTACATAGACACAGCACTTCCAGCTCTGCCTCTATCTCCATCTGGTCTCCTTTTATCTGTATCTTTTGTTTCCCTTCTCCTCCCTTTTTCCTTCTCTCCCTCTCTCTCCTCCTCCTCCTCCTCCTCCTCCTCCTCCTCCTCCTCCTCTTCCTCTCCTCCTCTTCCTCTCCTTCTCCTCTTCCTCTCCTCCCTCTTCCCCTCCTCCTCTCATTACTAAGGTTTGAAACCAGACCCTCTGTATGCTTGGCAAGCACTTTACCAGTGTTCTATGCTCTGTAGCCTCTTTTCACACGGGCTAAGGAGGCAGCTTGGTGGATAAACTGCCTGCTTTGCAAGCATGAAAACTGGAGTTCAGATTCCCTGGCACCCATGTAAAAAGTCGTGCTTGGTGGCAAGTGCCTACAGTGCTGAGGGACAGAGAGCTGGATCGCAGGCAGGTCTCTGGCCAGCAAGTGTAGCCAAGATGGTACGCCCCAGGTTTGGTGAACACCCTATCTCAGACTATCAGATGGTGGTTCAGCAGGCAAAGGAGCTTGCCAGTAAGCCTCACTCAGTGAGCTGAGTTTGATTCCCCAGCCCCACATGGTAAAAGGAGAAAACCAATTCTTGCAAACTGTCCTCTGACCTACACACACACACACACACACCACAACCTTAAAAAGAGACCATTGCCCTTGACTTTAGCACAATCAAATCTTTTGCTCTGTACCCTAATTACATTTTGAAAGGCCCACATTCCCCCACATTCATATTCAGTTACAGGTAATTTAATACCTATTTAGGGGAGAGGTACAATTCAACTCCAGTGTTTTCTTCCACAATGCTCCCAAGGTCTACCTCAGCTCCCTTGTTCAAACACTGATTGATGAGATCTGTAGGCCACCCGCCACGTCCCAAGCAGCGTAGCAGAGAGTCTGGGTGGTAGACACAAAAGCCTGTGGGCCAACATTCTACAGATGCACTATAGGCAGCTCCTACAGCTCCAGCTAGGCCCAACCCAGTGCTGTCAGTTTTCTGACCACAGCCTCAAGTGAGGCTCTGAGCCAGGGCTCCAGGCTTAGCCCTGGCACTGAGAGACTGGAAGGTGATACATGTTTGTGTTTTAAACTGTTGCATTTGTTATTATGCCTTAGGTAATAAACCAAGATTTTTGTACTTGGTGGTGAAAACACTTGCAAATGTAGGGGAGATTTTGGAATTGCACAGTGGGCAGATGCTGGGAAGACTCTGATTTGACAGCTTGTGAAAAGTTACTGTCCCAGAGAAGTTTCTTGGAGAAAAAGAGGAATCCATGTGGAGGCTTGTGGAGAGGCAGGAAGAGCAGGAGAGAGGAGGGAAGAAATAAAGGGATGAGAAAGAAGCAAGGAGGGAGGGAGGGACATGGAGAAGGAAGGAAGGGAGAGAGGAAGAAGGGAGGAAAGAAAGGAGGAAGAGAGGGATGGGAGAGAGGGCAGTTGTGGGGGGAGTTAGAAATCTGTGTAATTCACTGGAAACAATTTAGCTGTTAAACACAAAGAAGTGGAAATTTAATAAATTTGAAAATTCTTAGTGTCTCCCAGATGCAAGCAACACTAACAGTGAGAAACACATCTGAGGAAGATAAAATCCAGGGTACTGAATCCCACCCCCTGCCATATTCCTTCCAGGGAAACAGTTTAGGGTATGATGGTCAGATAGTTTAGGACTTCAGACAAATGTCCAAGGAGAGATCTGTGAATAGTCTTCCTGCCACAGAAGACCCCTGAAGCTTCAGAAGTCTGACTCACAAATTTACTCCATCAAATGACTCCATCTAGAAAGTTAAGTGTGTCTGTGCATGCTTGGAATTCTAGCATTTCAGACATTGGGACATGAAGACCACGAGCTTGAGGCCAGCCTGGGTGACATAGTGAGTTCAAGTCCAGCTGGGTCAGCAGCATGAGAGCCTGTCTAGAAAAATTAAATGAACAGATTGGTTTTTGTTTTGTTTTGGTTGATTGGTTGGCTGGTTTGTTTATTTTTCTGACTGGCTTCTTAGATGCTTTAGGCTGTTGTCTCTCACCAAATGCTCAAGATGGATAAAGTATATCTCCATGAGATTTCTGTGGAGTGAAGGAAACCCCAAGACTCACCAGATATCCAGGAAGTTTTAAAGGACTTCAGAAAAAACAGCAGTGCTCAGTCTTAGCATGACAGATAAGGAAAGAAATGAGAAAGAATGATTCTGGCCCTCAAACATTTTACAGAAAGCTGATCAAGACAACACTGTGGGTGGCTCTCACAGAAATGGAACAGTGACTCAGGTGGCTATGGCTGGATCTTCGGAGCCTGCTTTTGAAATAGGCTGTGCCATCACTGTTCAGGGATTTCTGTCTCCCATTCACTTTTTTTTTTTTAAGATTTATTATTTTATGTGTGAGTATACTATAGCTGTCTTCAGACACACCAGAAGAGGGCATTGGATCCTATTACAGATGGTTGTGATCTGCCATGTGGTTGCTGGGAATTGAACTCAGACCTGTGGAAGACAAGTTAGTAATTTTAACCACTGAGGCATCTCTGCAGCCCTCCAATTCACCTTTTTGAACAGTAGTTTCTGTAGGCAATTTTCTTTGTTAGACTCACAATTGTTTGTCGTGTGTGTACAGGACAAGATAACTTTGAGCAGTTCTTGTGTCTAAGCCAGAGAAGGAACGTATTCAAACATCCATGCTTGGGTACTACAGGAGCATCATCTGTAGCTGACTCTGACTTAGGTGATGAGATTCTGGCCTTCAAGCTGGTTTTGTAGTAGGACAAGACTTTGGCGGGTGTGTTTGTGTGAGTGTGGAATATCATACGTATAGAGACTCAGAAATGGGCAGACTGTAATAGCCACCCCCAACATGTAATCTTCATCTTCCAACATCAACATCTTTGCATAAGTTCCCTTCACTGCGTCCACATAAGTCAGAAAGAAACATCTGGAGTTCATCAGTGGAATATGAAGAAGTCATTGTCTATACAACGGCAAGAGCTAGGCAGGAAGCAGAGGAAGATCCGCATCCATGTTGTCAGAGCGCCACAAGGATGGGGAAGAATGGGTTAGAGGTGATGCTCCAAGAGTCGATACCTGAACTGTTTCCAGAACTGATGGAAGATAGCAATCTACAGACCCCAAAGCCTGAATAATTCTAAACACAAACATATAAAACCAAATATGTACCTGACCCTGAACATACAAAAACCACTGGAAAAGAACATATTTACGGGAAATCAGCCAAGGAGGCAAGTCAGGTGACCTGATCTTCAGAGGATCATCAGGCTGAGGCTGGCTCCCCAGCCATACCAGAGCTGGAGAATCCCTGAATGCTTCCCTAAGGTGCGCAGCGAGACACAGACACTCCAGAATCGCATCTCCTCTGAAAAGGTTACTTGAAACCATCAAAGCCAAATCCTCCAAGCAAAGGTTTGACAAAGGACAGACAGACAAAAGTACAATGTTTATTGTGTAACAGAAAATGCTGGAAAGAATGCAGAGCCCTTCAACAGCAAGAGGAACTGTGACACCTCGCACCATGGAGGACAGGGAACGCCTCTGTATTGTCCTCTAGAAGGAATTCTGAGGTATGGTCACTTTAAAAGGCACATACAATCTGTTACCTTTAATCAGAATCATGAATATGATAGGTTTATTTACAATACAAAAAAAGTAGAAACTATAATTTTTTTTTTTTTTTTTGGAAAAACCCCTGGGGTTAGATATGAGAGCAGTGGGAATGAGAGTTTGTGTGTAGAGGTTAGACTATCTGAACACGATTGTTTTGTGCATTTGGCTTGGAAGTATGTAATCTCTTACATTATTATAAAACTAAATGCGTTTAAATTTTACTTTATTTAATGTGTGTGTTAGAGAGAGAGAATGTATGTATGTACGTTCATACGTATGTATGTATGTATGTGCACCACATACATGCAATGATTAGGGTATGAAGAGCGCATTGGATCCTCTGAAACTGGAGTTACAGGTCGTCTGAGTCACCTGTGAACCAAAACTGGATCCTCAGCAAGAGCGTACCTGTTCTCACCTGCTGAGCTCTCTAGCCCCGAAAACTAAAGTTAGAAATGAATCCTTAGAATTAAAAGTGAAATAAATAGATCCAGTTGTTTTGTTTTTGTTTTTCAAGACAGGGTTTCTCTGTGTAGCCCTGGCTGTCCTGGAACTCACTCTGAGAACTAGGCTGGCCTCGAACTCAGTAATCTGCCTGCCTCTGCCTCCCAAGTCCTGGGATTAAAGGCGTGCACCACCACTGCCCGCATAGATCCATATACCAAGTTGGTGCTATATCAACACAGTGAGGAATTACTTCATGTGCTCACCACACAGAAGTTATTTCACACCTTAGGAGGTTTGCAGAGGAATAAAGGGCAGTCCTAGCAACAGTGTCAAAAACAGAACCACAGCCTGGCACTGTTTATAGTAATCATACTGTGGGGTTGGAACCAGCGTTGGTGTCCTGAGAGAGTTGTGTGCATTGTGTGTTCAGGCGTGGGTTAGGGTGGACTTGGATGAGTCAGGGAGAGCTAGGGCACAGCATTCAGGGAGGTTCTCAGGCACATGCTCTTTGGGGGAAGTGGCCCAACTTACAGTCTGTGCTCAGTGTGTTTCACTTGCTCTATGTAGGATAAAGCCCATGCACAAACTCATCAGAGCCACCAAGAACCATTTTCTCTGGTGTAGGAGAGTGACTGACAAGATTCAGTAAGAACCTTGGACTCTCAAACTTGAATCTGAAGTAACAGCATGGGAACATAATGCTTGTCTTCTCGTGATGAGTATATTTGTAGAAGTAAGAATACGTTTCCTAGCTCTGAGCACTGGAAAGTCCAGGGACAATGACTAACTCAGTGATAAGAAGTAACCCCAGCTCCCAGACTGTGGTCTTTAAATACTGTTTACCATTACGAGTTACCATGGGAATTTGTAGAAGTGTGTGGGTGAGCCTGGGACGATGTCTCTCTCCAGAAAGCTATGAAGCACCATAAAAGTCAGTCAGAAAGACTCAAGGGCAGCTTGTGTAAGTCCCTCTGGTCATGGGAGGGAGGGGCACTTAGAGCACCCACGAGGACACTGTGAACGGAAAGACATCAGATAAGGTCAATTCTGCAAGCTCATGATGACACTAAGAAGCCATTGCTGGAAGGAGCAAGGAAGGACCTACCCTTGAAAATGCTACATAGAGGGTACATTCTGTCTGTGTAAACCATGCTTCAGAGTCAGCAAATGATTTGGTGAGGAAAGGTTTCCCTTCTAGAAGTATTTTTGTCTTTGTTTTTATTGACACAGGGTCTCGATGTGTGTACCAGGCTAAGCTTGAGCTCATGATCCAACTGCGTAGGCCTCAGTCAGAATCCCAACAGTGTGGGCTGTTAATGCCCAGTTCAAATGAAGGTCTTGACCATGGCCTTCAGTCTGAGTTTGTATCCTGCAGAAATCAGGGAGCATGCTTCCCAATAGAAAACATAACATCGCCTTTGCAATAGTCTTGTCAAAGAATCAGGCTTGAATTTGATCAGATCTGAATCTGTCGACACAGAACCGGAAGAGCACATGAAACCACAAGCGGGGTACAATCTACAAAACCCAGACTGTTGCTTCAATAATAACAGCGACAAATGCAAAGGGGGGAATGGAAGAGAAAAATTTACAGGAACGTAAGCAAAGGATTAGCCAGCAAAAGTATAGAAAAGCTTCCCAATTTGATTAGTAAGTCCCAAGAAAAGCAATGGCCCTCGGGGAATGTGGATGCTGGTGAGGTTCACGCTGGTGAGATTCCTGACACCAGTGATGAGTCACTGCTGTTCCTTCTTTCCTGGTAGACGCTGCAGTCTTGTTTAAAGTCCTGGTCTTTAAAGAGATAGCATTTGCAGATGAAATAGAAGGACGCTTGGTGTTTGTTGAGCAGTTCATCTTGAGGGGAGGGGGCAGCAGGTGTGGAGAACAGCGTTGGCTAGCCCCGGATTCGGGTTATTGCTGGACTGAGTATTGTGTGTGGGTGTTCTTTCAGTTTGTTTTTTTCTCTTTACGTGGACAATCTTCGGAATAAAAAGGCTGAATAGAAAGAATCAAGTAGAGGCTTTCAAACACTCTCTTGTACTCAAGGATGAAAGGGTACCTCAGGCTGAAGGAGCTTTCGCTATCCTAGATGGATATCCTAGGATCAGAAACCGCAAGAGGAGGAGTGGCACCTGCCTGGAATTCCAGCACCCTGGAGGTGGCAGCAGGAAGATCGGAAAGGTCATCCCCGGCCACCTAGAGAGTTTGAGGTCAGCTTGAGCTACATGAGACTGCTTTGAAAAACTAAAAGCAAGCAGAGACAAGGAGAAGAAGATAATGCAAATCCAAATAAACACTGACTATATAAAATTATTATAATACTACCTCTGAACTCTTTGGATTGTCGCACAAACAAGCAAATGCCATGTCACTGGGAAATTGACAAAAAGGAGTTTAAATAGCTCAGGTCCTTGTGTGGCTTAGGGTAGAATTAGGGATTGAAATTGCACTAGGCTCCGGCAAGTTTGGGATTCATAACACAGCTTCCAGGGTAACAATTTCAAGAGTACACAAAGCACTTATGAGTCCAGTGCTAACAATGGGGAAGGAAAACAGAAGGTGTGACTAGAGAGATGAGCCAGCAGTTAGGAGCACTGGCTTGCTCTGCAGAGGACCTAGTACAGTTCCCAGAATGCACAGAAAAGCTCGCAATTATCTCTGCTACTCCAGCTCCTGGGAATCTCTAGTCTCTGTGTGCACCAGACACACATGTGGCATACATATACATGCATGCAGGCATGCATACACACACACACATAAAATATAAAGAAACTGGGAGGAATGGAAGGATATACCTCCTACTATCAAAGGCAATAAATAAATAAATAAATACTAAATAAAATAAGCATTAATGGCTAGACTAAGCAGAAAATACAATATAAGGTGGTAGATTTTAAACCCAATTATATGGGTAAATCAAATCAAAATTGATAAGAGTAATTCAACAGTAAATAAAGTCAAACTAGAGTTGAAGTATCAAACTCAACGCTCTTTCTAAGAGATGAATCTAAAGCAGTGGTTCTTCCTAACACTGTGACCTTTCAATACTCTTCCTCATGCTGTGCTGACCCCAACTCAAAATTACTTCCGTTGCTACTTCCTAACTGTAATTTTGCTACTGTTATGAATCATAATGTAAATATCTGTGTTTTCCAAGGGTCTTAGGCCACCTCTGTGGGACGGAGCTGCAACCCACAGGTGGAGAACTGCTGGTCTAAAACGTAAAGTCACCTTGAAAGAATGAAAAGCTTAGTACATGCAAATACTAAACAGTAAAATAACTGGGCAATGATATTGATATTAAACAAAGCAGATTCAAGACAGAAATATGGATAGAAATAAGAGAGACATGGAAAAATGCTAAACATTAAAATGTTTAAATTACATTTATTTGTGTCTCTGTGTGTGTGCATACACACACAGACACACAGACACAGACACAGACACACACACACACACACACACACACACACACACGGCCGATGAGCATGTTCCATAGAACACGTATGAGACAACTTGTGGGAGACAGTCCTCTTCTACAATGTGGGTCCCAGGAATCGAACACACGTCACCAAGGCAGGCCTGGCAGTAGGTGCTCTTAACTGGCTAAGCCATCTCACCAGCCCCAAGTGTACTAAACCCTTTGATTGCATGGGGCTAGGAGGAAAGAGGCTGTGCTCAGCAGAGCCAATAGGCCTGGTGGCCGCCAGCCTGGTTGATTTCTTTGCTAGATAGCCGTGATCTGGGTCTGCTTTCCCAGTTATTGAATACAGGATAAACTACACATGTGCTCTCTGGCCTCTCCCACATCACATTTCATCCTAAGGAGGTTTGTTGTCTCAGTGGGTGGATGGTAAGGGTGATGTAATCTGGACAGCTGACATCAGAACATAAGCCCTCAATCAGGTTAGCTCTGTGTTTACAAATTCCCTAGCAATAGGTAAGTCACTTTATATAAATTAACTCCCTCAACCCTCCCAGTGACCCTGTACGGTGGATTCTATTTCTTGTTCCCATTTCAGGATGTGAAACCAGGTCAAGAGCAAGTAGAGGAACTAGTTCAAGGTCAGAGGACCAGAGAGGGGACCAGGCAGGATCAGGGCTGAGCCCCACTGCTTTGCAGGATGGCACGGCTGGGCACACACTTAGGATGCGTGAGAGATAGACTTCAGGGCTGTGCTCACAATTTATGTTTCTGAGTAAATCTCTCCTATCAGTTTATGAAAAACATCCTACCAAAGAGCAGTCAACCTGCAAGAGCAAAGGCAGTTCTGGGGGAAAATGGAGACATCTTTATTCAAGATATTAGTATTTACTGAAGATGTAACAATGTTTAAGCATCTTTGCTGAGTAGGGGGAAGCAGATGGGAGACTGAGAGGGGAACCTAGAAACAGATGTGCACAAGTATGGGAGGATTGGATGGACAGACAAGCATTGCATATGGGGTGGGGGTTGGGCAGTATACTATGTCCTGCTGGGAAGAAGTGTCTAGCCAGATGAAAAACACAAGCACAAGTTGCTACCCACCTATCACATTTGGTTATATATTCCAGACAGATTGAAAACATTTGAGGAGCTGGGGAGCTGGCTTGGTGGTTGAAATATTCCACACAAGTGTGAGGACAACTGTTTGGATCCCCAGAAATCCATGTAATTGTTGGGTGATAGGATGATCTGCCTGTAATTCCAGCCCCAGAAGGTGCAGACTCAGATCCTCAGAGCAAGCTGGCTAGCCATAAGAATGAATCTTGGTTTGACCAAAAGGCCATACCTCAATGAGTGTGTTGCAAAAGCAAGTGGGAAATGATTCCTGACATCCATGTTGGGCCTCCACGTATACACTATACACATTTGCACCCCCACACATGCAAAACCTAAGCATGCATGTGCATACATGTGCACACACACACACATACACATCTGAGTATACACATATGCATGTGAATACTGTACACATGAAAATAGAAAAAAGAAAAAAGTTTGCAGACAATAACAAGATCTCCTTTTATCTTGACTTATCTATCACACTAGAATACAATCAATCAAAGCCTCTCCATTTGAGAAAGGCATCATATACCAGATAACAAGATCTATCACAGATGCAGAAAAACATGGGAACTTGTAAATCATGTTCAGAATAACTAAAACCACCTCTCAACCAGTAATAAAAATGGGTAAGGGATCTGAACAGTTTATAGAAGGTCCCAATGCAGGGCATGTAAACAGCAGTTATAATGTAACATAAGGAGGCTCTCTAGTCCAGCCTTCCAGGAGACAGGCAGGCCTCAGACTCCATGTATTTTATTGGTCTGCCTTGCTGATACTATGCCGAAGTGCACTAGTACAGGAATACACCTACAACACCTCCTATCATTCCATTTAGCAAAACTGACAAGTCGAATTACACATGCTGGTGGGTGTGGAAATGGTCACACGGTGTGATCCAGATTTCTACTACTGGGATCCATGGGGTGCAGGGGGGAGAGAAAGACAGAGAGAGAGAGAAGTGTGAAGGAGGCTAATTGCACATGACAGAAGTAACAAAACAAAAACCCCAGAGCACAAGGGTAAAGCCAGGCCATGTCTGCCTTCAGTGTATCTCTGTGGCATCCTTAGATAACAACACGTTGTGAATATTGTATAACAAAAGCTAAACAGTCCGTAAAATGAATAAAGCCACTGTACAGGTCAATGTGGTCCAGGCTCGTACTGTATTTTGGGTGTTAAAGACAAACATCAAACAGAGGTTTAAGAGTGAAATCTAGGTGCTGAGGACCACATAACAGTCTGCTTATGAATACACAGGCTGGAAATGGTTGCGTTATGTGATTGTGTCTGGAAAGAAGATGCATGGGGTTAAAAAACAATTTTCAACTATGTTTCTATAACATAAGAGGAATGGCTCGATTAACAAAGTACTTGCCTTGCAGGCATGAGGACTGAGTTCCACCCCCAGCATCCATGTTAAAAAGCTACACATGGGGGCATCATGTGCTTGTAATCTAGCACCAAGGAGACAGAGATATGCAGGTCCCTGGTCAGCCTAGACTGCTAGGGCAGCTCCTGACAGGTGAGAGACTCTGCCTCAAAATACCGGGTTGAATAGTGTCTGAGTATCTACACACAAGGTTGGACTTCTGGCCTCCACACACACATGCATACATGCACACATGTGCATATGCACCTGCAGCACATGTACACCATACAAACATGCACACACCTACACACAAAAAAATAAAAGAAAGAAGAGGACTGAAACTAATCTGATGAAGTGTTAAATTCTCATAATCCAGGTGGTGGGGACAGACAGATGCAACTGGTTTGAATGGATTCAGGATTAAGAGCAAGAAAGCAATGTTTAAGGTGGTCCGATGCTCTTCTAGCTTGGAGGTGCTGTATGGTGTCATATTCAACTCTGGCCATCACTCTTGGGACTCTACCAGAGTGACCTCTGAATGCCTTCGCCTGTCCTAGTTGCCTGGATGCCGCTTAGATCCATTTCAGGAAGAGAAAGGTGCTCCCTGAAGTGAGCTACCCCCAGTCAGTGGCAGCTGCCAAGAAAGATGGGTGAGTGTGGAGAGGCCTTGCTGTCAACCTGCCTGGGCTGAAGGCGATGGGTGGTGTTTGGAAGGCCCTTGTTTGTGCCTGACTTGTCTCAGCAGACTTTGCAGAAGACAGAAGCTGCCAACCTGGAGGGCGTTCTGATCCATCCCAACCTAAGCCAGGCATTAAGAGCAAATCTGTGTTCCCATGAGAGTCTGATGCACTTTGGAGGTAACCAGAGGACAGCCACAGATAGATTGATTGCCTGTGCCAGAGATGATCCCAAGCTGGCAGGGCATCTGCACATTGATGATGTACCTGATTGTCACCCGGCAGCACCTAACCCATCCACATCACTGGGAAGCCATCTCCACCATCCATCTCAGACATTTTCCATCCTGCAAAGCTGAAACTCTACCATTAAGCCCTGCCTCCCATTACCCCACCCACCAGCTCCTAGGAACATAACTGTCATTCTGCTCTCTGCCTCCATGAGTTTGACTACACTAGGAATGGTCAGAAGAGGAACCGTTCCTTACGTGTTTGGCTTCTTCCACTTAGCATAATGTCTTCCATATTTATCCACCTTGTTGTAGAGAGAATATCTTGTATGTTGTATGGATCCATCACCTGTCAATTAAAAACATATGGCCTATAGGAAAGGGTAGAAGGGAAGGTGGGACATCTGGAGGCAGAAGAATTCTGGGATAGTGCCAACATGAGAGTTTCACCCAGAGAATATGTGACAAGACAGACACATGGTATTGAGCACAGGTAACCAGCCACCTGGCAGAATGTAGACTAGAGAAAATGGGTTATAGTAAGTTATGATCTAGTCAGAGAAAAGCCTAGCTATATGGCCAAGGTATCTGTAAATATATTTTGAGTCTGAGACTTACTTTTGGGAGCATGGGGCTGAGAGGAAGAACCAGGACCAACTTCTATATCTTGTAGTGAATCTCAGACTTTCTTGTTATGGCTGAGTAATGTCTAATTGAATGGACATACCATATTTTGTCTTTCTAGTCATCATTTGTTGGTAGACATTTGCATTTACTAGCTGTTGAGTGTGTCAGATCAAGGTGGGTCCCTTGGCAGTCTGTGGCATTTCAGGTCATATCCATATTATGTGATTACAAAGACATCTCCCAGATTTCCAGGACAGAGGTGAAAAAGGCCATATCCCTCAAAGGAAATTACAGAAACACAAGGCTTCCAACTGGTCCCTCAGCTTTTGTCCATAACCATATAATCCATCCCATGTGCAGCAATGCAAAGATGGTATGCTAGCCCATTTTCAGAATCCCCATTGATGCTCTAATCCCTTAGGATGAAGTTCAAGAATCTATGGAAGACCTCAAAGCCCTCTACAGAGCTTTCCTCTTAGCAGCCTTCTCTGTCATGCACTGCTCCTTGCTTCTTAGCCTCCACCCCACATCTACCTCTTAGTCTTTCCCTTAGCTGCCAAGTTTAGCTTCTTCTAAGTCAGAAGGCACATAGTGTGTGGTCATGTGCATTTCTGTCTACCCGGCTGACCCCTATTCATTGTTTAGACTCTGCTGTTCAGACCCATCACTGAGTGAGGACAGACTGATATAAAGCACGCTTGGAGTTGCAGAAACAGAAGGCTCTGTAGAGTTAGCCAGGGGAATTGCTTATTACCTCACAGTGCACGTCTAGGGCTGGTTCCTTTAGGAACTTGCTAGTCCATTGACTTAGAGATGCTATTCGGGATCCCGAAAGCCTCCATCTTTCTTCTTTGCCATTTTCAGAAAACTGGCCTTGTTTGTCTCATGGTGTCAAAGTTCTTGCAGCAGCCCTGAGAAGGATCACTTTGTGTCACCCTAAGTTTTCTTAAGATCCTCCTATTTGAATCCCCTGGATATTACATTGGCTGGAATTAGGTGACACCACCATGCAGCAGCTGGTTACATTACCCAGAACCCAAGATCACGTTGTTTAGAAGGACCAGTCAGAGACCCTGAGGCCCTTAGGTAGGAAAACGGATGGAGTGCACAACTTCATGGTCTGTTCTCAAAAGGGGCAGAATCATGGTCTTTTCACAAGGTGGGAGAGAGGAATGACATCCTTCAGTCTCCTGTCCCCATTGCATAATTACTGCTTAACATGTAGAAGACATTTAACTATTGCTTTGCAAATGATGTGTAGGCCTCAAAGGGAACTCGACACGACCCTCTCTATACTTCTCTGAGCAGAATATTCAGGCTGAGTCCTGGAAGCAGTGACCATGTGGCTTTGTGAGTTCCAAGGTGGGTCACTTTGAGGATTGTCACTCATATGGATGGACCTCATGACCACCCCCATGCTCCAATCGATGACTCAATGACACTAACTAATGATGAAAACATAAATACAACGTGCTAGTCCCCTTCCCCTTAAAAGGTAATCACCCCTAAAGTGAGCTATTAATTCCTGTTTGGGTCCAGATAGTGCAATTTTGTTGGTCCTAGTATTGACAAGAGTTTAGGGACTGGGCGCTCTCACCCACTGCTAGAGTTGACATTGGTACAGATTCAGGAAAGACACTTAGATGACACCTCTGCAGAATCATTGTTCTGGGAGGGATTAAAATCATTTCAGTAAAACAGGTGGGATACCTTGGTCCCAAGTAGGTCAGCTTTTAGTAGCAAAGCTTACACACACCCACAGGGCTGCCCAGATGTGTGTAGGAGACATTGGTGACAGCAGTGTACACCATACCAGAAACCAGAATGATTAGGAATGCTCATCATGACTGGCAGTGTCGATTGTGGCATAAAATTACCTGGGGAAATGGTGATGTTATTTTAAAGCCTGGGGAGATCTACAAATACTCAAAGAAGCAGCCAGTCTGCTGCTAAGGAGACAGCAAATTGCAAAATAGCATGTTTTTTGGGGGGGGGGGAAATTGTGTGTGTTGTGTGTGTGTCCATGTGTAGATGTGTATATGGGTATACTTTCAGGTGTTTCAAGAGGTGTCAGATCCCCTGAAACTGAAGCTACAGGTGGTTATGAGTCATTCAATGAGAGTCCTGGGAAGCAAACCTGGATCCTCTATGAGAGCAGCAAGTGCTCTTAACCACTGAGCCATCAAAATAGCTTCGTATAGAGATGAATTCTACTCCCCCCAGCTTTAATTAATTGATTAAGGGGTGTGTGAGAGAGAGAGAAGAGAGACAGAGAGAGAGGAGAGAGAGAGAGAGAGAGAGAGGAGAGAGAGAGAGAAGAAAAGGAAGAGGAAGGGAGAGAGGAGAGGGAGAGGGGGAGGGGGAGGGGGAGGGGGAGGGGGAGAGGGGAGGGGGAGAGGGGGAGGGGGAGGGGGAGGGGGAGGGGGAGAGGGAGAGGGAGAGGGAGAGGGAGAGGGAGAGGGAGAGGGAGAGGGAGAGGGAGAGGGAGAGGGAGAGGGAGAGGGAGAGGGAGAGAGGAGAGAGAATGACCTTAGGGGTCATTCCTCATGTGCCATCCATCTTAATTTTGAGGCATAATCTCACTTGCCTGGAGCTGGCCACATTGGCTAGGCTGGCTGGCTTAGTCCTAGGGATCCTCCTGTCTCCACCTCCCTGGTTCTGGGACAGCAAGCATGTCCACCTCGCCTGCTTTCTGTGAGTTTGGAATGACCACTTCTTTTTCTGAGAATTTTATGCAAGGCATTTTAAGTCTGAATTTTGCTTTATTCTTAGGAAGAGTTACGTCCTCAGGCTGCACTTCAGCCTCAGATGGCTTCTGCTTTTTTCCAGACTTGGACCTTGTGCTTGCAAGGACTCAGGTCCTTGTGCTTGCAAGGCAAGCAATTTACCAACATCTCCTCAGAGCTGTCTCCAAGGAGCAGGATGAGGGATTCTCTGTTTTCTTGCCTACCACATTAGGAGAAGTAGCATGTTCATGAGACCCAAGCCCAAGGTCTGCTTTCCATGTTTGAGTCAAGATAGAGAAACTGGTGTCCTGACAAAATGTCCAAGAGACTGAATCATAGGGTAGGCATGGTCATCGTGCAAGGACATTCCACTCAAAGCACCCATGTTCTGTCCTTGCTGGGGTCAGAAGGACCCAGAATGGGGATTGTTCATTCATAACCATTTACATAAGTGATAAATGCTAATGCAAGATACTCAACTCTCTGGTTTATTAGATAGTAAATACATTAAGGGTCTACAACAAAATGATTCGATGTACATATACATGATGAAACAATTATTATATATTCAAGCTAATTAACCATTTCTCACCACACACCAGTACCATGTTTGTATGTGTGAGAACATATAAGGTGCATCCACTGTGCAAGCGACTCATGGATATGGCATGGCGTTGTCTATGGTCATCATGATGTATGTCAGAAGCCACTTGTGTCACATCTGAAAGTTGGTACCTTTGGACCAATGGTACCATGTCTCTATTTGCATTGCTCACTCAGGCTTTAGCTCTGCAAGGGCTGTCATCTTGGAAGGTTTAGCAGTGTTTAGAAGACCAAGGGTCTGTTATGGTAATGAGAAGCGAGCTAACAAGCAGCCTTGGTGTATACACAATGGAACCCTGTTCCTGGCACAGAAAGTCAAAACCACATCCAGTATGCCTCTCCCCTTCGAACAGTAACCTGGAGTTCCACTTCCATCCTGAAGTACTGCCACTTCCCAACTGGGGTGCTTGGTTCTTCCAGGCAAAGGGCAGACATACCTTCTATAGGTGGCTTCCTGCAGCCAGGCCTGGGAATGGTGTGTTTAACTTATGCCCATCCTCACTGGTTGGCAGACATCACATAGTGTTGAGGTTTGGAAGAGTCATCAGGGGTCTTGGTCTCTCTCTCTCTCTCTCTCTCTCTCTCTCTCTCTCTCTCTCTCTCTCTCTCTCTCTGTGTGTGTGTGTGTGTGTCAGGAGCTTTAAGAAACAAAGTCTAGTGGGAAAGTGACAAGACATTAAGGTGGCTCTACGTTTATTCTCTTCTGGTGCAGGGGTTAGAAAAAGAAAACCTGGCCCTTCTCCCTGTTCTGCTTTCCTGTCACACAATTATGACGCTCTCCTCCATGGGGTCCTCACCAGAATGGAGCAGAAACCAACATCTTTCTTTCAGATCTCCAGAACTGTAAGCTGAGCAGACTGCTTTTCTTTCAAAGTCACCCAGCCTCAGGTATTTCCTTACGTCCATGGCCACCCCAGAGGACAGGGAAGGTGGGGCAAGGAGGCTGGGATGTGCCCAGGTAACGTGTTCTGATGAGCAGGTTGTGATGCTTCTGTGGTGTTTGAGCATCTTACATGAGGACCTATCATTTGTTTGAGAGCACAAGAATAAGCAGTCCTCATTCCGGGTCCTTCTAGCAATAGGACACCAGTGCTTCCAGTTGAAAAGCTCATCCACCACCATGATAAGCCATGTCTCCTGTGATTCAGTCTCTCAGATATTTTTGTCAGGATGCAAGTCTCCATCCTGGCTCCAACATGAAAGACAGACCCTGGGCTTGGGCAGCACAAAGGTGCTACATCTAAGGTAGTAGGCAGGAAAATGGTCGCAGACACCCTGGTTCTTGCTGCCCCATGTCAGTTTCCCCCTCCGGGGTAGCCAGGCCCATTGTGTGCCAAGCTTGACTGGATGGAGGGGAGCTTAGCTGGGAACAGGAGGGTGAAGTACAGAATCTTGGTCAGCAATGCGTGCACAGCCAACCCTCCTCCCCAACAGCTTCGGGGAACTAGTTCAGTTTATTGACCAGGATGGGCAAGGGGGTATTTATATCCCTGGGGAGGTGGTCATGGTCTCTGGGGCAAGGTTTGTGTGTCCATGTACCACTGGCCATGGGAGGGGTGTTGGAAGATACTTCATCTGCATACTCAGGGGCTGTGGGGTGGGGATGTGGCAACCTTATAAGGTCAAACAAGGAGTGGGGCCTGATAACTGTGAGAGGAATAAATTCTTCCTAGGGTTCATGGTGGGAGAGCCTCTTATGACACAGGTTCTGGGGTTGGGGGGTGGGAGATAGACAGCTTCTGCTGTCCTCATCCTCGTTTGAGATACTGGGTGAATCTGTGAGTGAATGTCATGTTGTAAAAAGGAGAATGAAAGTTGCAGGTAAAATTAAGGTTACTAACCTTAAAATGAGATCATTTGGAATTATCCAGATCATCTTGGTGCTCTGTGTAACTGCAATGATCCTTATAAGGAGATGAGCCAAGGGTATGGAGAAAAGAGTCCAAACAGCAAGTAAAATGTCACCTGTCACTGTAGGCTCTGAAGATGCCAGAAGGGTCCCTGTGTTGAGGCAGAGGCAGCCCCTGAGGCAAAAGACCTCAAGAACTAGTTTTCTCCTGGTGCTTCCAGAAGGGCACACAGGGCAGCCACCCAGTGACTTTAGTGCAGGGAGAACCCACTCTGAGCTCTGAAATAGGAATCTGTGGTACTCTGTCACAACAGCCAGATGAAGCCAAGGCTTCGGGCTAATTGGAATCCCACTGAGTTTTCTGGAGCCCCCTTTCTCTGAAAATTCAGACAGATCTCCCACTTGAACTCACCGTCACTTTAACCATCTGATTGACCTTGGGCAAGCATTTCACCTCCCTAAGCCACATCTGAAAGACTGGGCTGTGATGACCAGTGGTATGGGGACTTAATGGCAGCATGCTTCCATTACACATAGACTGAACTCCACATATAACGGGCATCTAACAATGGGCATGACACTTCAGTTCACGCTGGTCAAAGACAGTCCTACCAGCTGCTTGTCCGGAAGGAATCATGACCCCAGCACCTACATCATGGCTCCGGTTCCAGGGGATCTGATGGTGTATCCTGGCCTCCAAGAGCACCAAACATGCAGGCAATACACAGACAATCACACAAGCAAAACAGCCATGCACATAACAACAACAACAACAATAACAAAACTGCAAGAAATAAATTAAGTAAGAAGGCAACCAGTTTTTAAAATGTAGCCCAACATATATTCCCATATAGCCAAGGAGGGCGTTGACCCTCTGCTCTTCCTAATGTACCACCATGCTCAGTTTATGTGGTATTGGGGATGGAAACCAGGGCTTTGTGTGTGCTAGACAAACAGCCTATACCCACTGAGCCACATCCCAGCCCCAAGTAGAGAGAAGGCTTAATGCACCACAAGTCCATACAAGTTGCTGTGTACATCAATACAGGCAGGCTTTTTCTGAGATGCTGGCAAGTTACAGGTCAGGGGCTAGAAACACCCTTTTCATTCTCCTCATACCCAAGAACCCTTCTTCCCATGCTTCCAGGGGATCCTATCTCCAGGAAGGGAGGCACCTACTTCTACTGGCTAGAGGTCCTGGGCTCTTACTACAAGAAAAAAGAAAAAGCTAGTCACTCAGAAGGACTGACCTATCTACATATCCTCCGAGCTATTACATTGATGTAAAGTGGATGTTTTCCAGACTATTATCAATCTAGTCCATAAAAGGTACACTGTGATTACTTGAGATAACCTCCCAGATACTATCTCTTTCAATTCCAAGGGCTTTGTTTCTAAAACACGAATGAGATGTCTGGTTATTATGGAAAATATGAGACTGATAAAAGTATTTTTTGGTATAGCCCAGCTGTAGCTTGTGCCTGTATTTATCAGGTGTTCATAAGACTGAGCATTGCTTGAGCCTAGGAGTCTGAGACCAACCTACTCTAAAAGAAGAAAAGAAGAAAGAAAGGAAGAAAGGAAAGAAGGAAGGAAGGAAGGAAGGAAGGAAGGAAGGAAGAAGGAAGAAAGGAAGAAAGGAAGAAAGGAAGAAAGGAAGAAAGGAAGAGTCCCTCCTGTGTTTTTCTTCTTCCAGTTTTTTTTTTCTTGACATAAATAATTTTAAATAGTAAGTTTACACATACTACATATTTTCACCAACAAGTCTTTTGTTGGTCTAGACCTTACCTTGGTGTCTAGAACTGCACATCTATAGTATGATACAGGATAAAACAATATGATAAATACTTTTTATATATAATTTAAATTTATTTTATATGTACGAGTGTTTTGTCCACATGTATGTTTATACACTATCTACATGCCTGGTACCCATGGATCTCTCCTGGCACTGTAGTTATAGCTGCTTGTGAGCCACCATGTGGATGCCTGGAACCAAATTCAGGTCCTCTGGAAGGGCAGCCAGGTACTCTGGAAGGGCAGCCAGCTCTCTTAACTGCTGAGCCAGCTCTTTAGTCCATTATACATATATTAGCTAGCTGTCTGTTTTTGCCACATTCTTATGATTACAGGGTATTGTCAACTATTGAAAGCATTCCCTACAATCCAGGTGGTGGTGGTGTATGTCTTAAATCCCAGCACTTGGGATACAGAGACAGGTGGATCTCTGAGTTTGAGGCCAGCCTAGACTACAGAGCCAGTTCCAGGACAGTCAGGGCTACACAGTGAAACCTTGTCTTAAAACTAAACCCAAAAACCATTTCCCACAGAGAGATAAATGTTGCAAGTTCTCATTTGCATGTAGAAGCTAAAAAGTTGACCTCATAGAAATAGAGAAAACCATGGTTACCACTGCCTGGAAGAATGTGGGAAGAAAAATGTGGTTGAAGGTACATGGGTGGGCTGGGAAGATGGCTCAATGGGTAAAGGGCTTATTGTGCAAGAATGAGGACCAAAGTTCAAATCCCAAGAACCTACATCATCAGTGTGTCAGTAACTCAATGTTCTTAAAAGAAGATGGGAGACAGAGATAGGAAGCTCGTGGCCCAGCTTAGCTTGGCATGCCCAGAGGAAAAAACAACCAAGAGACCCTACCTTAAAACAAGGTGGGGGTAGGGCAGGGACTAATTACTGAAGTGCTCATCTGACCTCCACATACATGTCATAACATTTTTATATCTGCAAGCTCCACCACCACATACACACATTATGCACATAGACACCAAAGAGATTAAAACAAAGGCTTGGGGTAAAGCTAGACCTCAGGGATAATGGGGTGTTCTACGGCTTATATGGGAATCTAGTTGGTAATAAGTCGTTGGCTATTTCACATGAGCTTGTAAAGAAGATTGGCCGTGGTCCCCATGCTAAGACTTCATCAGTCCTCAGGGAACATTTATTCAGTTTAATTACTCTTGTTAGTCACCACACATTGCTTATAGGTACCAAAATGCGCACAGTGATTGCCCAATTAAAAAGAAGCATGCATATTTAAATCTTTGAGTGTCTATTAGACACTTTATTCTTTGAGAATCACCTGTTTGCGTCCTTTCTTGAACTACCTCAAGGTAGCTTTGTCTTGGATAATTACGAGTTCACTGTTTATTAGAGATAATTACCCTTTGCTTGTCATTTCCCCCTCTAAATCATCCCTAAGGTATTTGTTGCTTGGCTCTGTTTTCTGTCAAGTATTCACGGTAGCTAACCAGAGTTGAGTTCGTTCCAAGTACCAGGTCCTGTAAAAATTTGGTCTGAATCATCTCATCCAGCCCTTGCAACAAACTTCGTGGGAAGTGTGTTATTATGGCTTGTATTTAACAGATGAGGGACTTGAAGCTCAAATGTTTACTTCACCCGGCTTGTGGCATGAGGATTCCATGAGACCAGGTCTCCATCAATGAACATTTCCCATGTTTTAGATGTTCCAATGGTAGTCCAAGATAGAATCTGCAGGTGACCCTTTTTTGATTGCGATGTCAGAGGGCAGCATGTATGTGGAAAATGGAGACAGGAAAGAAGCCAGCTTCTCATTGATGAAGGGTCACCAGAGTGATCTGCCGGTAGAGGGGGCGTGGGTAAGGGTGGTGCTGGGACACAGAGTAGTGAGTGTTTCCTTTGAGTTCTACTTGAAGGTAAGAAGCAGGGCTATTTGACGAATGGTGCCTGGCCACTGACAGGGATGAGCTCTGAGAACACACAATCTCAAAGGGCTTCTGATGTGATCCAGGTACTGAGTAATGGCCTCCTGATGGCTAGGGGAGATCCTAAGGCAGAGACCCTCAGACCCAGTACAGAAAGCCGGAAGTGATGGGTGGGACCTGCTACCATAGCCAAGTTGTTACTGAAAGTTGACCATGCAACCCCAGCCATGGCACCTGCAGTCTGTGTTTACGTGTAGAAGGAAAGCTCCTTTCTCCCAGGGCACCACTGTCCCGGCTCCTCCCCATGTGGGTTTGAGGTGGGGAGGAGGCTGGCTCGTTGCTTTCTGGAAAGTGTGCCAGGGAGGGTCTAGGAGGCTTGCCTGAGCTAAGCTCCAGAGCCCTTTGCTCACTACTCCCTTAGGCATCTTTTCATGGCAGGCTACCCAGGCTGGAATGGACCTGGCAGTGGTGCCTATCTTGAGATGGGGTTTGGACAAGGTTGTGAGGAAGACTGACTGGCATTCCTGTGTCCAGCAATTTCCTCTCTTCCTCCTTTTCCTGTCCTAAATACTCTCATCTTTTCAGTTTCTACCTCCATCTAGAACATTCCTTCTGCCAAGGAGCTGAGCATAGACAGAATCTCCACTGATGGGGTTTTGGTGGGTTGCGACTTGGAAAGTGTTCAGTGACTAAAATCCATCTGCTGAGGGAGCACGGATGAAGCTTCACATGAGTGACATGCTTGGCTTCTCTCGGAAATCTTTCTAATTCACTAATTCACACTAGCCTAACGGCAGCCTTGGAGCTGCAGAGTCTGGCAAGACCCCAGCTGGTCTGTCCTTCCTCTTTCCTTCTCAGGGAGAACTTGTCAGGGTAACCAACCCCGACCCTTCTACCCTGGACTTCTGAACAGCTTCTCTGGTTTCAAAATTTTTATAAATACCATGTATGATCCACTGTACTTTCTTCGCTGGTGTGTGTGTCTGTGACTCTGGCCAGCTTCTGGTCACTTTGGATGGTCCCTATCACAGGCCTATGCCTGGCATACAGATCTCATCATCTAACCTGAGCCTGGGAGTCAGGAGTTTAGGGCTCTGACTTTACTGAGACCATGGGATGGGTAGAGGATGCAGGAAATACTTACAGGGGAGGGGCTGGGCATGTAGTCACTTGATACTTGCTATCAATTAGAATCGATAGTAAAATAATTTGCTGAGTGTGCATGAAGCCCTGAGTTTAATCCTCAACATAGTTTGGTGGCACACACCTGTACTCCCAGTACTTGGGATATGGGAGGAGGAGACACAGGAATCATCCATCCTTGGCTACACAGAGAATTCAAGGTCAGCCTGGGGCAGAGAGGATTTCATTGCACCCATCTGGAATACTTCCTTGGCATAGAGATGCAATTTTGACCTTCATGGAGGTCCTGTATGGTCTGGGAGCTAGGCAGTCCTGGAGAGTGGAGACACAAAGGTGCATTTGGGTGATGGCCAGTGCTATACAGAGAGGGAGAAGGGTGATGGGCGCTAGGGAGCTGTGCTGAAGGGTGATGGGCGCTAGGAGCTGTGCTGAAGGGTTATGGGCGCTAGGGAGCTGTGCTGAAGGGAGAGATGCAGAAAGGTTCCCTAGGAGCCCGAGGGCGTGGAGGGAGCTCTATGGGCAGGACAGGATGGCCACTCGGACAGTGGGAAGGGAAACGCCACATGCTATTGAACTGAGATCACAAGGACGTGTTACTCTTTAAGGAATACTGAGCAGATGGAGGTGTCACGCCTGGGTCAGTTCTGTAAATGTCCTCACTCAGCATATCATGGAGCACCGGGTAGGGGACAGGAAAGGAGTCACTAGATCTTGGCTGGGATTCTTATTCCTTAACCTCTTGGAACCTTCACTTTCTTGTTTTTGAAACTCTAAGAAAATATGAAATTCCTGGTCCTGGTCCTGGCTGGCACTCAATAGGTGTATATCACATATGGCCATTACTATGCATTCCTGGCAAGGATGTGTTCTGGTATTGTTTCCAGTCCTCCTTGGGTTATAAGGAAGCATGGCCATGTGTGGCTTTGCTATTGAAACCTCCCCTCCATCTCCCTGTCACGCTGCCTGCTTTATTTAGACTTGGTTCAAAATATCTTTCGGTAGTTCCTGAAAGCACATGGCTTCTGGTCTTAGGAGAGGAAACACAGTGGTAGGTCATAGACTCAGACCCCTCTAGATCCAAACAGAAGGTTTATGGGTAGGCAGTCACACCCCAGAGTTCTATGTTCATTTGACAATGACTCCACTATGCTTGCTCTCCTGGGATACTAGACCAGAATGCTGTCACTAGCTCTGCGTAAATTAGCAGTAACTTAGAGTTAGTAACATTCAAAAGGACATTTCTTGGTGGATCTTGCTGAGACATTTACTTCAAAGAAAGTTCTGGCTTGTTTACACCGCCTTTCCCAGTGGCCACATGCCTTCCATGGAAGGGCAGAGTTACACAATAGGTTTTCCAAGTAGATTTAGATCCCGTTACAGCCTTGCCCAACCAAGGAAAATTGTTCTAGGCATGGGGCCATAGGTCTGGGTAGAGAGAGCAGGTGGCATGTGTCTGCTGGAAATGACTGGGTGCTGCTCTGAAGTGGTCTCCTGGCTCAGTGTCACCAACTCCTGTGGAGGCTCTGGATAGCTGTGTTATGACAGGAACATGGGAGATCCTGCCACCCCCTCTCAGGTGTGTGTGTGTGTGTGTGTGTTGTGTGTGCGTGCATTCATGTGTGTGGATGTGGAGGCCAGAGGCCAACATTGAGTGTCTTCCTCAATCACTTTCCACCTTGTTTTTGAGACAAGGTCTCTCTGAGCTTTGTGTTCATTCATTTATCTAGCTGGTCATCCTCCTTCAGGGGTCCACCTGTCTCTGCCTCCCCAGTGCTGAGATCACCGGCAAGTACCGCCATGCCAGGCTTTTATGTGGAGTTCTCAGGATCCAAACTCAGATCCTTGCTCAAGCCCAGCAAGCCCTTTGCCAGGAACCATCTCTGCAGCCCTTAATCCTGGTGTCTTTGAATCCTCCTAGGGAGAATTCAGAGCTGGGCTTCAGAGATGAGGGAGACTCTCAGTTTTTGTTTTTAAAGCTTCAAGGGATTGGCCACAGTTGCATGAAACTCCCCATTTGCCAAATGGGGAACTAGGTTCTAGAGATGCCCAATGAAATGCAGTGAATGCTTTTCATTGGAGCAGTGGTTCTCAACCTGTGGGTCTCGACCCCTTACAAACAACCCTTTCACTGGGGTCGCATATCAGGTATCCTGCATATCAGATATTTACATTATGATTCACAATACCATCAACAGGACTGTTATGAAATAGCCATGAAAATAATTTTTAATGGTTGGAAGTCACCACAGCATGGGGAGGAACTGTATTAAAGGGTCACAGCGTTAGGAAAGTTCAGAACTACTGCATTAGGGCCTCTGGCAGTTGTGGAAATAATCAGGGACCAAAAGTGCCTGTAGCATGGAATATGCTTGAACCTGGAAGGCTCAAGACGGAGCTAAGCCTCCAGGGACTCCATCCAAAGGCTGGGGAGGGAGGGCTGTGTTCAAGTTCCCTCCTTACATGACCTGGGTGCCCTGGTACCACCCCTGAACTCTCCTTGGGCAAAGGTTACAATATCTATCAGTCACCATTGACTCTCAGCTCCAGGCTAGCCCATGTCCCTTTCCAATTCACCCATCAGGACCTTACTCCCCATCCCACCCCACCCAACCCCAAGAGATTGTGGGGTTAGGAGGCAGGGCCTTTTAGGTCCTGATTATGTTAGGGGTGGAGCTTGCGAGCAGATCAGTGTCTTTGCAGGATGCTCAAGAGACCATCATTCCTTCTTCCACAATCTGAGGTCTCCAGAGAAGACTGCCATCTGTGTATGACAGAAAGCAGGTCCTATCTAGATGCTGGTGCCAGGATCTCAGGCTTGCAGCCTCTGGGACTGGGAGGAATAGCTTTTTGCTGTTTACAGGACCAGACTATGGTGTTTTGTTTACCAGCCTGGATGGATGAAGGCAGATTTCTTCTTCTTAGATGCTTTACTGTGGTTTATTTAAAATGCAGTGTCCTTGGGGAGCAGGAGGTGATTAGAGCCTGTGTGTCCTTTGTGGAGCAGATGACAGGAGGCCTGTGCTCCCCCGTGCTGTACCAGCACCTCTCTGAAGCTTTTCTGCCTCTGTCTGTGTGCCACCCAGGGCGAACTGAAGCATCCTTCAAGTGAGCAGAGGCAAGGTGTCGTTGCAAACAGAGGCTGGCCTGAGAGAGGTGGTTCCAGTTAATGATTTAAGCCTGGGGCTGCATTTCCTGGCAGGAAGCTGGGAAGCCTGAACCACAGAGGTAGGAAAGAGCAGTCCCAGGGAGGAGTCTCCCAGGGGACCAGCAGGCAGGCCCTGGAGCTGGCTGTGGACATCACTCTGGTTCCGGGTTCTGAGCATATGCTTGTTCATAAATACTAATGAGCTCCCCACAGGCCCAGCTGATCCAGCACTGAGCATTCTTGCTGAGAACAGAGCCAGGGCCTAGACTGACTGGGTACCTGCCCTCTAGCATGGTATGTGGTAGGAAAACCCACAGCAACCAAGAGAGGCATAAGTCATGTGATGGCCATGGTTGTTAACTGTCTGCCTCGCCAGACCCTTGGGCAGCACCGGACGGTCCAAGGCAGCACAGGCAAGCCAAAGCTGACTGCTGGCTTCATTTCACTTTCCCAAGTCTTGGGAAAGGCAGCCACACAGCTATTAACATAGAACAACTGGAGTCATTCTTCATTCCTCTCTTACACTCACTGACTCCTCTGGTGAGCCAGTCACCTGACCAGTCCAGCCTCTCTTCAGATAGTCTGCTTCCAGTTGCCATCAACACAGCTCCCAGTCGCCATCTCTCATCCCGCCCGCATTCACCCTTTTATCCAAAGGAAGGTCTAATCTTAAGACACAGAATTTCTCACACTACCCTTTGTCTGGCTTTGTGATACTTCCAAGACATGATCTATGTTCCAGTCAGGAGACCGGTGTATGCTGGCCTGACAAATTTCTCCCAGGTGCTCGAGCCACCCAGTGGGTCTCTCTTGGATGACAGTATTGACCTCTTGTTCACCCCGGGGTTTGTACCCCCCTGCTGTCTGGAAGGGCCTTTCCCCTAGTCTTCCTTATCCTTTTATTTTCTTGGCTCAGCATAAATGTCACCTGCTTAGAGTCGGGGACCACCACCCATCCTCCTTTTGACCGCATGTACCTCAGCATGACTTGCCTTTGTCACAGTTGAGGTTACTCACTGGTATCCTATAGACCTTTGCGTGCTGGCTGGATCTCTCCCTCCCAAGTGCAGAAGCCAGTCTATGTCTGCAGCATGGATTCATTTCATGGTATGCATGACAGGCTTCTACAGCTAAATAGCGGTGTGTTTCCTCACCTTACTGTCCCAGAAGACGAGAAAATGGAAGCTCTCTAGGAAGACCCAGAGAAAATACAACTCCAAAGATGTTCACATCTCAACTATAGCCATGCTGTGCGTGGCATGGCACAGCCTGGGTCAGTTGATTTCATATCCCTCAGTGCCTGTAGGGATACACCCAGCAGGAGTTCCCTTCCCTTCCCAGCCCACCCAGGCACTGATTTCTATACCTAAGGCCTGTGGGACTTCCTGAGAATCTGGGAGCAGACGGTGTTGGGCCAGGTGAATGTGGGTTCAGCTAGCCTCCCATTGTTTAGCTTCGCTCTGAGCCTCTGTCCTGTGAATTGGGAGTCAGGGCTGGATGAGATGTGGTGTCTGTTTCCATGATGTGGCTGAGCCTGTGTGGGGAAGGACTGCAAAGTGCCCAGCTCAGAGGCTGCATGCCGCTAATACCATTGCTGCCAGCAAAGGTCTAGGGAAGGTTTCCCACTGGCCTGCTGTCAGTTCCAGATGCAGCTGGTGTCTGGGAATGGAGGAAAGCAAGACAGGAAGTGGAATCTGGGTCACCGGCCCTGTTCCCTGGCTGGATCTGTTCCCTCTGAGACTGAAAGGTCATTCAGGCCAGGATCAGGGACTGTTCTGATTTGTGGGAGGAGCAAGCAGGGAAAAGCCCAGAGATCTAGCTGATTTCCCCAAACCAGCACGAATCACCTCGCAAATGAACAGGATCAAGAGAGTCCATCTCCCAGTTTCAAGGCTGGGAACCAGTAGAAGGATAGAGAAGGTTGAAACCAGGGCATGGTGGGAACATGGTGGGAACATGGTAGGAACATGGTGGGAATATGGTGAGAATGGTGAGAACATGGTGAGAGCATGGTGGGAACATGGTGGAAACAACATGCTTTGGGCAATTGAGGTTTTTCCTTACAGGCCACTTTAAAAGAATGCTTCTTCCTCCGACTGCTGCAGGGGACTTCTGGAATCTGGAAGAGTCTCTTTGGAAACTCAGGGGACAGATCTGTAACCCTTCCTCCACGTCTTTCCAGAACAGGATAGATGGATTCCCGGACTCTGTGGCCTCCCCAGTGGGAGTGTTCCATGTTGTAAGGCCCTTTCTCATATGGATTTGGCCCTTTCACAAGGAAGTCTCCTCCCTTCTTTTAAGGATAGTAGGATGTAACAGTAATTTATACTAAAGTGTGAACAACTTTTGGCTTCTGGCTTGCTCTGAGCATTTGGCTATGAAGTTTTAGAGCACTAAGTTATATTTTTATTCTTTTTATAGTCTCAGGGACAGGCACTAACCTAACTTTGTGTCAACATCAACAAAGATAGGCAGCTAAATAACAATTAATAATAGCAAGCAATTATTTTTTGTTTTTTTTTTTTGTTTTTTGTTTCTTGGTGGGCTTGTTGTTGAGGTGGTGGTTGTTGTTTTGAGACAATATCTCTCTACACAGTCTTGGTCTCTCTACATATCCTGGGACTCGCTATGTAGACTAGGCTGGTCTCGAACTCACAGAAATCCTCCTGCCTCTGCCTTGTGAATGCAAATTGACAAAAAAATGTATAGAGTGGTGTCTGCTGATCCCCTTCTGCATCTAAGTAACCCCATCTAACCATCATCCTGCAGGGTTGAGCGTGTTCTTATCTCCAGGTTGTAGAGGAGAAAATCAGGTCTCATGGAAGTCGCAGAAGGTGATCTTGCTCCACAGTGCACAGGCTTCTACAACAAGCCAGGTGTTCCACACACTCTCACTGAAACAGCAGACTCCAGTCAGCTTAGGTTCAATGCTGAGGCCCTGTTTTCCAGTCTCCTCCCACTTCTCCTTTGTTCCCTTTGGATCAAGTGCTCCCTTCCAGCTTGTGTCCACAACCTTGCTGCCCTTCTTAACTTCCTGTGTGTCCTGGAGCACTTCTGTGTGTCTGGAGCACTCATGTGTGGCCTGGAGCACTCATGTGTGTCCTGGAGCACTTATGTGTGGACTAGAGCATTCCTTATAGTCTGAAGCACTCCTGTGTGGTCTGGAGCAATCCTGTGTGTCCTGGAGCACTCATGTGTGGTCTGGAGCATTCATGTGTGACCTGGAGCACTTATGTGTGGGCTAGAGCACTCCTATGTGGCCAGGAGCACTTATGTGTGGTCTGGAGCACTCCTATGTGGCCTGGAGCATTTCCACATGGTCTGAAGCACTCCTATGTGGCCTGGAGCATTATGTGTGGGCTAGAGCACTCTTATGTGGCCAGGAGCATTTATGTGTGGGCTAGAGCATTCCCGTATGGTCTGGTGCACTCCTGTGTGGCCTGGAACACTCATGAAGAAGAATCTACTCAAGCTAAGCAAAGCCACAGCCTCATACACCACTCTCCCTTCCAAAGCTCTCTCAGATTGTCCTGGCTTTGAGGGCACCACTTCTGGTTGGGGCCCTGCGGGCTCTGGGCACCACTTCTTGCACTGTCCTATTCTGGCTGCTGAGTGGAGAAGACAGGCTACCAAGACTGGCTCTCATGTGGGTCTGGGACTGGGTCGAGAGCATGAGCTCAGCTCCCGCCTCTCCCTGCCTTCCTCACCTGTGCATCTTCCCTTTGCTTCTCCTTGTCTCTGTCTCTCCTCTTGCCTCACCTTTCTCTTATCTTCTCTCGTTCCCGTTGTTTCCTTGTTTGTCTCTGATTTGGGTCCCTGAGGGATGTAAGGTCACTGCTCCCTTTCAGAAAGCCACCAGATAGCTGGTACCCAGACAGTTCTGCCATCAGGATATCCTGGGAACACAGGCCTGACCTGGCCACTGGTACTGTTCTGGGGTGAGCGTCCTGGTAGGTATAGCCCCAGGAACCTACCTTATACCTCACCCCAATGTCCCAGTACTGGAATCAAGGATAGCCAGTGAAAATGGAGTCACCATAATGGTAACAGCATGAAGGAAGCCTGAGGCCATGGACTGATCACTAGGTTTAGAGAACAGCCATATGCAATTCCCATATGGCTGGCCTAGCTCTGGTTTCAAGAACAGCAATCACCCTCTACATGATTGTTGAGTGACTGCATGAAGGACAGACTGGTGTCTTAGCTGGCTGTCTCTCTCTACATGCAACCTTCAGCTCCCTGAACCTCAGGGTTCTCTTGGGGGAAAATGGCAAATACTCTCCTGGCCACATCCTTTAGTACAACTTGGAAGGCTAGTTAGGCCCCAGTGGGCCTGGGCGATGATGGAAGGTGTGCTGGGGGGTTATGGTGGGTGTCTGGCTGGGACCAGCTTTGAGGTGAAAGATGGGCCTGTGGGGTCTGCAGGGTTTGCATCAGGACTCTGACACACAGAGGTGTACCTCAGCGAGGTTGTCCGGAATGAAGCCACTCTTCCTTTTTGTTGTCTCTATCCAAACTCTGCTGCGGCTGTGGCTGTGGCTATCACAGGCAGCTGTGGCAGGACCATAGACAGACCTCCATGACGAGTCACAGGCTCTGGTTTTCCAGGGATCTGATCTAAGGTCAGAGGCATCCCAATGGCATCAGATCAACAGTGGCAGATAGCCATAAGGTACTGTGGTGCTAACTCAGTTCTATCATCTCCCAGCTGTGTAGCTTTGGACAAGCCTCTTGACCTCTCTGAGCCTCACTTAACTTATCCATCGATGACATTGCCTGTCACTGACGCTGGAGTCAAAGGGAAGAGGTGCTAAGTGAATGGTGGGCAGCCTATTTGGCTCTGTTCCACAGGAATTAGGAGCCTACCCATACACAGGCTCTTCCCTCCCCTGCCTCTCTCTTCCGGCCCAGGCTTGGCCAGATGGTGGGAGCTGGGAAATGCAGCTAAGCCACACGCTGGTCTATTTTGAGAGGCCTCCTGTTTCCTTTCCATCTTGGGGCCATGTGGTGGCCACGGGTCTCTGACAACAGGACTCAGCAAACTTGTCCTTGCCCTTCCCTTCCTTGTGGTCTGCACCCCATGACCCCCACCCCCAGCCTTGGCTTCCAGCCCCACTCAGCCCAGGTGAGGATCAGGCGCTCAGAGGAGGTGGGATGAGGGACTGGTGGCTTAGCTCAGTTTGCAGAAATGGCAGGTAGCACAGGCTTTTGTAGTCCTGGCTCAGCACCCTATACTCCCAGGGGCACAGCACCCTACCAACAGGCAGTAGTTAGCCATAAGGAAATGGAGGAGGCAGGTTCCTGGGCAGGAGCCATCTGCAATCAGGCACATTTTGTTTCAAGTTTCCAAGCCACCTAGACTCCTGCAGAGAAACAAGACCACTCAGAATGCTGGCCCAGCCAGAAGGTCCGGGTCAGGCTGTCCCCTGGCTTGTAGTCAGACTTGTTTGGATTCCAGGCCAGAAGGAGAAACAGAAGCACCAAGAGTTGTCTGTTACCCATCTAGAAACCCGATGGCTTCCTTGGCTGTCTGCCTCCCTTCCCTCTCTCTGAAAGAGCTCTGACCCCAGCATGCCTGCTTTGGAGTCCCACCTCTATCTGTACTAGGCTGTGATCTTTCCTCTCTGTGCCTCAACTTACCAACTTGCAAAAGAGAGATAAAGACCCTTCTTTTTGCTCTCTGGAGTGGTGCTGCTGAGTTACTGCAGGCAAAGGCTGAAGTGGAACTTCCCGTCTTAGTTTGGTTCCCCAATCCTACCAGATGACCTTAGAGTGAGTCATTTGGTTCTGGAGTCTGGGGTGACTGGGAGCAACAAAGCAATCTGGTGTCTGGGTTTGCTCTTTGCTTCTAATATGGTATCTGGTTGCTGTGTCCTCTGGAAAGAAAACAGGATGAACACTATGTCCTTTCATGGCAGAAGGGACAGATGGAAAAAGGGGCCTAAGATGCCGTATTAGTTATCAGTGCCACAAACTGGAGTCTGAGTATTCAAAAGCACGAACTCATGGGGGCCACTACCAACCTAAACCACAGCCTAAGAGGCCTTAGTCTCTTAATCTGATATAGAAGGTTGGTGTGTGTGCCTTTGTCTCCTGAAAAGCCCGTCTTTTAACAGTGACATTGGTGACTAAATCAGTATCTGTGCAGAGATACATCTGATGACCAACCTCAGTTTACTCAGGCAAAGGTGTCATTAATGTTAGGACATCCATTCTCCACTGGAAGAGAGAGGCCTTGGCTAGTGGTTCCTGTTGCTACCTCCTCAGGTACGACCTGAGTGTCACTGTCTGCTAGAATTATAGAACACATCAGTTGGCCGAGGCTTCAGTAATGAGTAGATCACAGAATGATGAATGCCTAACACAACAGAAGCTCAGTAGCATCCAGGGCAGAGGCTCTCATCTTCTGGAACTTCCTAGGCCGCTGGTCAGGCAGCTACACATGGGGCTTTGTTGATCTCCTTCATACAGAGACTGCAGAAGCTTGGCCTTCTCTGTCTTGTGGCTGCATCATGACCAAGACCCTTGTTGTCATCTGCATGGAGAGGGTAGAAAGAGCAAGTGGGGTTGTGTAGGGTGGACAACAGCTCCTAAGGCCTGGGTTCTGGGCCCTGAGTGGCATGGCTACATATGCCGTGCTGCCTAGTTCACGCCATCTGGGAAATGGCCATGCGCTGGGGAGACCATGCGCTGGGGTTAGCAGAGATTACGACTCAAATATCCCCAGAACAAATCAAAGGAGGAGAGCTTTACTCTGACACCCTGGTCCACGCTCCTCCCACACTGTTTCTGGGGCACTTTGAGGCAGGACTCAGTGCTGGGGAAGGTATAGAGGTGCCAGCTTGGTACCTCATGGCAGTGAGAGAGCTTAGAGAGAGGACAGGACCAGGGCCAAGCATAACCTCTAAATCCAACCCCCTCTGACACGCTTCCTCCAGCTACACCCCACCTCTTAAAGTTTTGGGTAGATTTTTGTATTAGTTTTCTGTTGCTGTTATTAAAAACAATATCCTGGCAGAAAGTGATTCTTCAGCTTCCAATTTATCTGACGCAGAGTCTCTGGTTATTATTCACTGTGTAGTCTAGGCTAGTTGGCCTGCTACCTTCTAGGGATTCTCCTGTCTGCCTCCCTTCTTAAAGTAAAAGCGCTCAAATTACAGACATGTGCTACCAAATCCAGGTTTATGTGGGTTCCAGGGATAGGAACTCGGGTTCTTATGCTTGTGCAACAAGTACCACACACAATGAGCTGTTTCTTCCGCCCTTCTTTTTCTATTATAATCCATCACCCAGCTTCCCAGACTGCAGGCTGCTGGCAAACACCTTCAGAGACGTGCTTCATTAATCTCCTTGACAGTGGGCAATCCACTCAAGTTGACCTCAAGATTATTGCAGATGGTGTGACTATCCTGAAGACATGCCACAGTCAGGGTCTAGGCAGTGCTCAAGCACTTGCGGGGAACGTCCCAGCCGCACAGGCAGGCAGGACAGAGTGGGAAATTGATGACGTGGAGTGTCTCCAGCTGCGTTCCTGAGAGAATGGGCTGTGTTTTCTGAGCTGGTAAACAGCTAAGGTTCCAGAGAGAGCAAACGGGCGTGGTCTGTACTGTCGTCGTAAACCAGGAAAATGGATTATAAGAAGGTTGTGCTTGGCATGGTGGTGCAGCCTGTAACTCCAGCACTCAGGGATGGAGGCAGGAGAATCACAAGTGTGATGTCAGTCCAGCAAGGTTGTTCGTGTTTTTTGTTTTGTTTTTTTTCAATAAATACATTTAGATGAAAAATAGAATGATATTCTAAGCTCAGATATTTAAAAATAACCCCCTCCCTCAGCAGTAACTTTCCAAGTGGATTCTCAGCTCAGCAGTCTAGACTTTCATATATGTGGTCCCTTCAGCTCACTGTAAACCTGCTGGGCCTGGAAGGCTGGAGGAGAGCCTCGTTCAAGTTTGAGGAGCAGTACCCAGCAGGAGCACACAGAAGCAGGTGGACTGGGCTGCACATGGGAGGTTCTGCCTGTATGTCTCAACGTGCGGCCACCTTGACTTCCGGCCACTACAAGCCAGTTTCTTCCGCAATCACCGTAGTACCTTCAAAACACTCCTTCCGGAGTCCCCATCGCCATCCCTGTTGAGGACTATCAGACTGGATGGCAGTGCGTCTTTTCTGCTTATGTTTCTCTGCTTATGATTCTCAGGCCTGCTGTGTGGAAGGTAAGAGCAGGTAGAGATAGGGTTGGAACACTGGGTAGGCAGAGGGGCGGGCAGGCCACTAGGGAGCTGTCCAGGGTCCTACGTAGGATGAGGATGCTGGTCAATCCAACAAGGGTTAGTGAAGGGTCTAGCTTCCCCTACAGCTGCCGGCTGCAAGTTGGAGAGAAAAGAGGCTTAGCTTTCAATGAGCCCTTTCAGACTTCAGCCAGGGGCATCACTCCAGCTCTTGAGATGGTGCCCGGGCCACAGATAGGTCTCTGAGCAACTGGGACCATCTGAAAGGTGAAGATGTCACTCAAGACATTCCATGTGCACAAACCCCAGCAAAGACAGGGAACTCCACTCTGCCTGAATCTGAATGCACGAGGCTGCATACAGGCCCTGAGAAATGTATTTAATCAACCCCACCAGCTACACAGAACTACTCAACCTGCTCTGACCAATAGCTGGCTCTCTGACTGCCCGGTAGGCAGGAAGAGCTGTAGCTATGGATTTGTTCAGGCTATCTCAGCCAAGCACGGCTTAACAAATGACTGTGGTCTGAGGAGCATCCCGGCTCCCTTCACTGCAACCTGGAGAGGAGCTTCTCTGCTGTGCATGGTTATTTTGTTGCTATGATTTGAATATGAAATGTCTCTCGACATAATTCCCCTCAGCTGGCAGTGCTATTTTGAGAGGAAGGGTTGGGAGGCGGAGCCTGGCTGGAAGAAGTAGGTCACTGGAGACAACATTCTTTGAAGGTTGTGACTTGAATGTGAAATGTCCCCCACAGGCTCACATGTTTGAACACTGTCACTAGCTGGCCAGGTTTCTTGGGAAGGCCATGGAATTGTTAGGAGGGGAGTCCCACTGGAGGAAGGGGTTGCAGGTGACCAGCATTAAAGCTTTAGCCCAGCACCACTTCCTGTTTACTTTCTGTTTCCAGCCTGTGAATGTAATGTGACAAGCTGCCCTCCTGCCACCATGTTTTCCTTGCTCGCTGTCACAGTTTCTACACCGTGATCAACTGTGGTGGTGCTGGTTCATTTTTTTTGCCAATTTGATATCTGGGAAGAGGGAACATCCATTGACAAAATGATTGAACTGTAGGCAACTTGGTGGGGCATTTTCTTGATTAATGACTGATGTGGGCGAGCCCAGCCCACTGTGGGCAGCATCACTCCTAGGCTGGTGGTCCTGAGCTGTGTAAGAAAGCAGACTGAGGAAACCGAGGGAAGCAAGCCGGTGAGCAGTGTTCCTGCATGGCCTCCGCTTTGGTTCATGCCTTGAGTTCTTTCCCTGACTTACATGAATGATGGACTGTGATATGGGAGTGTAGGCCAAATAAACCCTTCTCCAAGTGGCTTTTGGTTGGAATTTTATCATGTCACGGCAACAGAAACCAAAGTCTGACAGTATCCCTCGGAGGATTGTGAACCAGAATTAACCCTTTTCCTGTACATTGCTTTGTCAGGATATTTTATCACATAAACTAAAATAAAATAAACTGAGACACAGGTTGCAGCTGTACTTTCTGAGGCCTGCTCTTTGGTCCCCTCATCTCTGTCTGCTTTGTATATTGAGAGGTAAAAAGCCTCCTCCTCCACACAGCCTCGTCTCCTTGATGTCCTGCCTCATCATGGGCCTAGAACCAACAGGGTTTCTGGCAGCTCAGGAGATGCCTTCCCGGTTGTCTGACCAGTCTTCACTGTGGGAGGGACAATTTTCAGATTTATCATTTACTTCCCTAGTGACTGCCCCTTGGGATCTTCCAGTCAGTGGGAGAGGGACACTCCTAGGCCTGGGTTGATTTTTGGGAAAGTCTACATAGCTTCTGTAGCTCTAAATGTTATGTGATCTCAGAGAAAACAATTAACTTCTCTGCACTTTAGCGTGATCACCAATGAAATGGGGATAGCCTTCCTACCTAGCAGTGACTTTTGGGTTGGACGTTAAAATAGATAATATGCAAAAGCCACTCCTACCCTGTAAGCAAGAATGGCCACTGTGAACTTACTCAGTACTCAGTTCTGGAGAGGGGCACTGTAAGGGTGGCTCTCTGGAGGTAGGAGGGAGAAGGCCTTGTTAGCTTCCTGCTGAAAGACTCTATTTCTCCACTTCCCTTGCAGATTATAGAAGTTATTTCCTCCCCTATAAGGGGCCTGCTGCATCCCATCTTCTTCTTGGGCATTTTTCCCATCCACATACATGGGTGATAAAATGTTCCCTCCGGTGAATAAACATGGTCCTGCCGAAGGTTGACAGTCTTTGTACTTTCCAATTCTCTTCAGATACTCTAATAATATATCAGGCATCACTGCAGGGATGCCTAGGTCCTCAGGTGTACTGGGTACCACTGCAGAGATGCCAAGGTCTCAGGTGTACTGGGTACCATTCCAGGGATGTCAGAGCCTCAGGTGTACTGGATACCACTGCAGGGATACCAGGGTCTCAGATGTACTGGGTACCACTGTAGGGATGACAGGGTCTCAGGTGTACTGGGACCACTGTAAGGATACCAGGGTCTCAGGTGTACTGCTGATGCTTTATGTTGTGTTGGAGACACATGGGTGAAGCCTTGAGGTTCACCTGAAATACTTCATAGCAAGCATGGAAATGTAAAATGCTTTGTGGAGAAATAAATATGAGAAACCTGCTTTGGAAGAGGATGTGAGAAACAGAAACATTACACTTAAAACTATCATGCCATGTTCCAACTTTAAGCAAAGAATGTTCTGATGTCACCTGAAGGTGTGGCTTTATGGCCATTGGCAGAAGCTCCACTCCATTATCTATATTATATATAAAATTCATCACCTCAGCCATGTATTCTCACAATTGCATGAGTATAGTACATATGTGATGTTTGTGTGTGTGTGTGTGTGTGTGTTTGCATGTGTATAGGCGTGTATGTGGAGGCCAAAAGCAGACATCAGATATCTTTCTCAAGTCTCAGAGATTCCCAGGGTCTGAGCACACTCAACCTTACCAGTTCTTTTGCTTGTCTGGTATCCCATGTGCCCTACATCCAAGTCCATAGCATTAAATGCCTCCATAGTTTATCTCCAGAGCTTTTCTCATCTTGCACAATGGAAACTCTACCCAGTAAACAGTGGCTTCCCACCCAGCTCAGATTCAACTGGCCCTTAAGGTTCTGACTAGGAACAGCACAGGAGCTGACACAACCCTTGCCCAGAGCTGAGGACACCTGGAAAGCAGTAGGGCTTACTGGTGCTAAGCCCAGAAGAATCTCAGTTGGGCCCACAGCATGGAGCTGCTCCCACTCTGGAGGGAGAGGAGGCTGTGTTACCAGAAGGGCTGTTGGCAGGAAGAGCAAAGCTAGCCTCTTGTCCTAGAAGATGCCCTGGGCAAGAGAATCAGGCATCCAAGACCCTGCACAAATTCTGCCTTGCCACCTATAGCCTCTAACCCCTTTGAGTCTCCAGGATGGAGTGGAGCAGAGCCTGAAGATGGGAGGGAACCTGAAGGCAGACCTTCAGGGATTGGACCTTGACTCAGGTGAGGGAGCTGGGAGGGAAGAGGGCAGTCTGCAGTCTGGGGTGGAGCATGAAGCAGGTAGGCTTTCTGGGCTGTCTCTTCCTGGTGTCTACTCTCCCATCCCAAATTGCTCAGACTGCATTCTAAATCAAGAGGTCAGAGAACTAGGGACTGGGAAGATGGATCAGTAGCTAAAGTGCTTGCCATGCAAGTGTGAAGACCTGAGTTTAACCCACTGCACCATGTAAAAAAGTCAGGTAGGGTGGCACATGCAATACTAGCACTTCAAGACAAAAGAGGGGGGATCCCCCCCCACACATACATGCATTATTGCTCACACTTACACACCCCCCACATACACATACATGCATATGCATTCTTACACAGACATGTACCCAGACACACATACATGCAAATGCATACTTACACACATGTACCCCCCTACACATACAGATATATGCATATGCACCCTAACACACACACGCACAGAGAGAGAGAGAGAGAGAGAGAGAGAGAGAGAGAGAGAGAGAGAGAGAGAGAGAGAGGTGAGAAAATTAGTTTCACCAGCCTGGTGGGAAATTTGAGCTCAGATACCCTTCACCCTCGCTCTCAAGTTTCTTGGGCCTATGGAACCAAGCTGAGGGCAGCCCCTCCTCTGAAAGTTATTCTGCATTCTGCACCTTAAAAGGTCAGGATCACACTAGTTTCCTCATTCCACCTCAGCCTAGCCTTGGGATGTAGACGGGAACACCCCTCTTTTTAGTATCAGTACAGTAAGGATCTGGGAATTGAAGGAGGCTTGCTCAGGTCAAACAACAGAAACATGACGTCAGGGTCCACCCTTCTAGGCCCACCCTATCCCCTGAGATGGGGAGGGGTCTTTCTCATCAAGTTGTGGTGCAACTCCAGCAACAGAGGCAGTCCCTGGGAGCTTCTGGCCCCTCCCAGGATCCACAGAGCCTGCATTTTACTGAGCGCTCTGGGAATGTGCTAAGGCTTTCCATGGGGACAAACATGACTTAGAGAAATCTTTCCTGTTCAGGGGGTGCAGCTTCCTGTCGGGGGGAGGTCTTCCTGGAAAGGGTGGATTCCTAAACCAAAGGACATTGAGACCATCGGAGTTTTTATGGAGGCATCTTGATGGAGAGACTGGCCTTATCTTCAAAGGACTGGCTGCCCAACGTTTTCCTCTGTAGGCCTTCCCAGTGCTTTCTTTCACCACTGAGTGTACCCCACCCCTGAGTGCACCCCATCCCCCATTGTGCTTGGCAGCTGTAGAGGGAGGGGGTGGCTGTTTGAATGGTTTCCCCCACACAAGCCCCCATCTTTCCTGTCCTCGGCCCCCCCACCTAGTGAAGTTGATTGTCCCATTCAGCACCCCTCCCCCTGATTGGCTGCTGTGCTTTCCAACCCCTTTAGCTGCCTAGTTACCGCTGCACGTGCAGCCCACAGTGAATAAGTGATTCTGTAATTACTGCTGGCACCCAGCCCGGCATCACAGGGTTGGGAGGAGAGGGCTCTGAGGACAAAGGGCTTCACTGCAGGAGGGGCAAAGAGGGCAGCCCCAGGCTTTGCTCTGCTTCCAGGCTAGGGGCTCTGGGTGGCCAAGCTCCTGCAGCAAAGGCAGGAGCATCCAAGGGAGCTGCAGCTGAGAAGGGGGCTGTGCAGCAGTAGTGGGTTTGCTGAGAGGGTGTCCTGCCACCCTCTCCCTGCCAGCCAGGCCGGTGCTTCACACACCACATCCCACAGGGCCACCAAATAGTCTCATTTCCCAGGACACTTCCTGTTTCTACCACTGACAGTCCCACACACCCAGGCTTCTGGCAATTCTGGACATGTGACTATAATATATCGTGTTCTCAACAGCTGGACCAGAGAGTGGGCTCTTTATTCTTGTTTTACAGGTGAAGCAGAGTGGACAGGAGGCTGTGTTCAGTGGACTTCCCACTTTCCTCTAGCACAGGCTCAAGGTCCCTGCCCCAAGCCCCACCCCACCTCGCCCCAGAATTTCTCTGCAGTGACTGCATCCCAGATTCAGACTGCCTTCAGAGTCAGAGCGCCAGGCCTGGCTGGACCTTTAAGGCAGAGTGGAAGACCAACCTCTGGCCTTGGAGCTGAGTGACTAACCTAGGCCTGAGTTGTCACTCAAGTGACCAGGAAGCCTAGATACCTTGTGGAGATGGAGGGCTTAGCTTGTGGATGAGCTGAAGCTGTTGCACTCCGGCTCCGGTTAGACATGCTCGTTTGAGTGGCGTGTGCCAGTTACCAGCTTTTAGAAGGTGTCTGATGAAGGCAAATGAAATGCTGTTCCTTTCCCTAAGGCCTGAAAGAGACCATTCTTTAAAAGCCCTTAGCATGGTGCCTATGGGAAAATTAGCTACAGCTAATTACTACATCATGTTGTGCTTATTTTTAATCTTTTCCTCCTCTTTCTCTCCTCCCCCTCCTGTCTGAGGTTGGGACTCAAACTAATCACTGCCCCTATACACCCATATCTCATGGCTGTATCAGGATCATGGTTGGTGACTACCATCGAGAACTGAGGACAGAGACCAATGCTACCCTAGAGCCTAAAATAGAGAGCGCTCACTCCAAAGCAGGCTCCGCAGGACGATTTGCCCATACAAGGCCAGAATCGCCACCTGGCAGCCCCTGGAGGCAGGGAGTAGCAGGCAGACTCCGTCTCGGGTGTGCTCTGGTTTTTGCCAGATCTGCCTAGGGCCACCCTAGGAATTCTACTGGACCCTTCTTCCTCAGATGGATGACTCCCTAGGGAGTGACTTTTATTTGAAATCAGTTTAAAAGAAAAGCATTTCCTGGCTCCAGCACCAGCCTCCCAGTCCGACATGCTGGAGCCCTGACAAGAAAGAAACCCAGATGGAGACTTCACCTAAATCCAGTAGGAAAGGGCCCACTAGAGCCCTGCCCCTGCCTTGAAGGAGCTGTGTGGCCCTGGGCTAGGCACTCCAGATCTCTGAGCCTAGGGCTTATCTGGAAAATGGGAACTACAATGTACAATGTAATGCCTTGTTAGTTTCTAATAGGGATTAACCTGTAGAGAATATTGAAGAGACTTTACCAAGCTCTGGGCTGACACACAGTAGGTGTTCTGAATGTGAACATCTCTTCTCCTCCACCATAAGGTGGCATACTTATGAGCTGGATGATGCAGGGAGGGTGGAGTGTCTCAACTTTGGGAAACATCATGCAGGGTCCAGCTGCCTCAGGGAGGTGGTGTTCAGGTCAGTTCCAGTCAGGGGCCTCATGGCCCTGGTTTTTGAAGTGCATGGTGTCTTCAGCAATGGAGACTTACCTCCCACCTCTGTGAGTAACTAAGGGCAACAGCAGTTTTAGGAGTCTCTTGGATAACTCCGACCAACAACTCAAAAGAAGGGTCTTCATGTCTGGTATTGTGTGATCTTTAGCTCTTGGAGGGAGTACTGTCAGCTCAGATGAGAAAAGTTCATTAAAGCTATACACACACACACACACACACACACACACACACACGGAGACACACACATAGAGACACACACACTTGGAATTACACATAATATAGTCTTTTAAGGTAACTAATTAATGGTATGATTCTTCATGGTCTTCTCAGACATCCTTACTGTTGTTTTAATTTTCCCCTTTCTTCTCTATCTATCTCCCTTCCTCTCTATACCGAGTCTCCCCTTCCACCCCCTCAGTCAGATCACTCATCCCTATCCCCCTCTATTGCTCCCTATCTGGAAACCATCTCCTTTCAACATCTGGTTTCTGCAGTTACTCTAGGCTAGGTACTCACATCTGAAGATTTGAGTCAGGAGCCGCCAGTGAGAGGAACATGGACATTTGTCTTTCTAGTCTGGTTACCTCACTTAATATGATCTTTTTAGTTCTAATCTTGTGCATGTAAAGTTCATAATTTCAGTTTTGTGATTACGTATTTACTTGTTTATTTATTATTTATTTATCACAGCTGAATAGTAAATCCATAGTGAGCCCCGGATCTGCTGGTCTCCACCCACACAGCGCTGGGATCACAAGCTTGTAGCACCATGCTCTGCTTGTTTCTTTTTCTTTCCCTTTTTAAACATGAGTGGTAGGGATTGAACTCAGGTCCTCATACTCACCTGCACAGTAAATGTGTTAGCATCTGGGCCTCTCCTCTCCCTCCCACCTCCTCCTCTCCCACTCCTCCTCTCCACCCTCTCTCTCCACTCTCCCTCACCCCTCCTCCCTCCTCCCTCTCCCACCCCTCCTCTCCTCTCCCCACCCTCCTCCCTCTCCCCACCCTCCTCCTCTCCCCACCCTCCTCCCTCTCCCCACCCTCCTCCTCTCCCACCCTCTCCCTCCCCCACCTCTCCCCACTCCTCCCTCTCCCCACCCTCCTCCCTCTCCCACCCTCCTCCCTCTCCCCACCCTCCACAGGGCTCCTTGGACTCCCTTTCTTCATCAGCTTTAGGAAGGTGGGCTTAAGGCCATGTCTGAGATTGAAGTGTAACTTGGTCATATGTCAGTGTGGTCAACCTGGGGACATTACTCTGTGTCTCTGAGCCTCAGTTTCCTCATCTGTGGAATGGTTGTGATCGGGGCACATGTCCCCTCCTGTTGCTTCATGTGGTCCAAGCCACCTGGTCATGTAGGTCAAACATCTGCCATGGGCAAATGCTGTCCCATCTATGTCACCTGCAGCAATGAAAAATCATCTCCCTGACAACCCTCAGAAGTGGGTACCACTTCCTACTTACAGATGTGTAAACTGAGGCTCAAGGACATACAACTGGAGTTCCATAGAGCTGGAACTCCAAGCCAGAGATTGACCTCAGAGCCCACAGCCTAAGAAACCAGCATCTGCTCAGTTTGATTGTTAACAAGGGTTAGCGAGGTGCCTGTTGCTCCACCATTGTGACATGCAGTGACTGAACAGGAAGAAAGGCATCTCTGTCCCTAGGCCTCTAATGAGAGTGCTGCTGTGACTCAGTTTCCCTACACAGGCTTGCCCAGGAGGGAGAGCTCCAGCTCCCTGACCCTAGCCCAGGACCTGCAGAAGGATTGATGCAATGGACTGAGGAAAGCCGAGGATGCGGAGCCTGGGAAAGAAGAAAAGCTGCACTGAAGAAGCAGCCCACGGTTCCCACATTTATTCCTCGTCAGCAGCTGTGAAGATGAGCAAGAGCTGGCAGATTGGGGCAGAGCACTTGCCTAGCATGGACCAGTACTACAGGAAATAAAATTAAAGGAATAAAAGAAACGTGAGCAGGAAGGCCTATGATACATTTGATGGTGCACAGGAGACATGCCAAAGTCATGGCCATTCCACAGATGCAACCACGATCACCCGGGGCTGAGCAGAGACTGAGCTACGTGGGCCAGAACACCCATGAGGATACATGCATCATCGAATGTCACTGTGTCCCCAAGCCTCCGGGGAGCTCTTGCATCCTAGAGAAATCAGCAAGAGGGCTGACTATGGTTGCCTCAAAACCACATGGGTTTTCTCATACTATAAGGATACCTTTCCCATTCATGAGATTAAACACCCTCTCTCCCCTCGTTCTCTGGCTTTTTGAGGTGTAGAGAGGTCTCAGGCTCCTCCCAGGGATGGCAACCATGGTGGGGGATCGACCATAGCCCAGTGAGTTCTGAATCAGCCCCATCTCAGTAGTCCTGCAGTGCAGTAAGGATTGGAGGCCAGAGGTGACCCATCAGAGCCACCATACCAGCATCCCTAAGAGAACCCAGAAATCTCACAAGATTGTTGCAGAGAATAAGGGATGTGATACTGCTTTGAAAATAAGTTTATTTTCAACACTTAAATGACAAACAAATAATTGAATTCTATCTAGCTCTAGGGGGAATAGCAGGACACCTTTTAATGTTCCTATCAGTTGGGCATTCCATTCAGGACACAGCTTACTAAAACTGAACCACCCGGGAGCCTGGAAGCTCTGAAGGGGTCGGTTGTAGCACCAGCCTTCACCCCTCCCCTCCTTCCTTCCTCTCCTTTATTAAGTGATTGGTGGGGGCCGGAAGATGACTCAGGTGGGAAATTGCTTGCTGCAGAAGCATGAAGAGCTGCGGTCAGACATCTAACAGACAAAAAAAAGTCAGATCGGTGGTGTGTGCATACACGTGCTCGTGCACACACATACACACATGATGTGCTTGGGACACACCCACACCTATGAGGAATCTGAACCTGCGCTATGCACCTCATTTCTGACAGAAGAACCAAATGAAGGGTCTGGTATATAAGCGGGAAACAAAACATCCTCCAAATCCATTCATCCCACCAACATTTACTGGACACTTGATGTGCACAGACCCATTATTTGTTGCTGGAGACACAGGCTGGAAGCCTCTGAAATAAAGCAGGCACATGGTCCAAGCTAACTCAGGTTTCAGACTTACATTAGGCTGGCAAAGTTTACTTGCCACTTCTCAGGTCTGAGTGGGTCACGTGACAGGAGAAGCCATCTGTTCCGAAATGTTCTCTGCAGAGTTGGCTTTTTGTTGTTGTGGTTGTTGTTTGTTTTGTTTTGCTTTGCTTGCTTGGCTATATTTACCGGATTCTGCTCTCATAGGCGGCCAGCTCTGTAACCCGGGATCTGCTTGGCAAGGCGAGTTCTCCAGCTCCAGGCCTTTGCCTGGGTCCTCTGAGGAGTTGTCTGGTCTAGAAAATAGCAAAAGAAAAGGGAAAAAAAAATGAGACAGGGACAAGGCATGTCATGACTGGATAAGGTTTAGCAAATGTGAGAGCCAGCCTCAAGGAGTTTACACTACTGTTTAAGTAGAATGTATAAACATATCCCTGGAAGTCACCTTCACCCTTAGTCAGAGAGGGTGACTCAAGTTGGGCCAACTGCATGGTGGAAGAGCTGGGACAGAAAAGTCCAAATAAGTTAAAATACGATGCTGCTGCATCCAGAGCCTGGAACCTGGGGCGTTTCCAACATGTCCTGGCTTTGGAAAGGGCCCCACAGTGAAGCAGAACACAAGAGGCCTCTCCTCCTCCCACTGGGACTTCACTCCCTGTCTCTCAATCTGTTCATGTCACCAACCAGCCAATGGCTCATTGCCTCTCACCTGGACATCTGTTTGGCTGGCACACCCTCCTAGCCTCCACCACCCAGCCCCGAGAAGTTAGACCAGATCCACCCCTGGCTGGCCTGAGGCTCAGCAGTCGGCACAGGAGATTTATTGGTGAGCTCGTGGAAGTGATAGCTGCTTCCTCCACTCTGTAGCATCCTTGAGTGCAGGAACTGAGTCTGGTTTTCCTCTCCTCTCTGTCCCCTGTGCTTAACAAAGCTTTTCCCTTTACCTACTGAGCCATCTGGGCGGCCCAGGGAAGGGAGTTTTAAAGATTAAAAAGGAGAGATGTGAATTTTGCACACATGAACTCTGGGTTTCTCTCACACACAACAGAATTTGAAGAAGCACCCTTCATTGGTCTGTTAAGAGCTCTGGCCTGGTGGCAGGAACTCTGCTGCCTCTGGGTGTCTGTGTGAGGGGACAAGGTGAGAGAGAGGATTCCTTGGTAAAAGTATAAAGAGGAAGGAAGTGCAGATTCTATTTGATTACCTATGAAAACACAAATACTGCCAACCCAGGGTCCTGGGGTCTGTGATTGAATATTTGCACAAATACAGTCAACGCTCCTGTGTGAGGTTCGACATTCATAGGCTCCATGTCTGTGAATTCAGCCAACCAAGGATTGAAAGACCATAAAGGGAAAAAAAGTTATGTCTCAACTCAATATACACAGACTATTTTTCCTGGACAATAAGCATGGTGAGTGTTTAGACAGCACTTACATTTTATTATGTATCATGAACAATCTGGAGGTGATTGAAAGTATATGGGAGACTGCTCGTGGGTCAGTTTATATAAGAGGCTTGAGCATCTGCAGATTTGGGTATGTGAATGGAGGGGCTTGAAGCTAGTCCTCCCTGGGCAGCGAGAGGCTACTGTACTCTGTGTGTGTGTGTGTGTGTGTGTGTGTGTGTGTGTGTGTGTGTGTGTGTGTGATACAGTAAACGAGAGGGAGCATCAACATGGGCATCCTTGAGAAGATGTAGGAGAAAAAAATAAAGGCCTCCCGCCAGGCTTTTTTCCTGTTCATGCTACCGAGGTCCAGGTATGATCCTGTGGCTCTTGGCAACACCATATGTACTCAGCCTTCGTTAAAAATCCAGAGATGCCTAGATGTAAAGAAGCCTCCCTTCTTCCCCTTCATCTACCTTGTGGTGGGGATCGAACCCAGAGCCTCACACATGCTAGGCAAGTGTTCTGCCACTGAGCTATACTCTACTTCTTTTGATTTTGTGGTTCTGAGACATTATCTTGCTAAGTTTTCTAGGCTCTAACTTGTGAATACCAGCCTCAGCTTCCAGAGTAGCTGGGATAGATGTGCTACCATGCTGGCCTATTCGTTTTGGGGCAAATGTTTGATCAACTACTTCCAGAATAATTTAATAATATCTACCAAAACCATAAAGACAGGGCTGAGAGATTGCTCGGTTGATAAAGTGAAGACTGATTTCCATCCCTGGAATTCACATTTTTTAAAAAAGACATTTAGTGGCACAAGCTTTTAATCCCAGTGCTGGGAGGTAGAGAATTCCAGGGCTTGCTGCCCAGCCAGCCTAGTGTACTTGAAAATTTCCAGGCCAGTGAGAGACAGTCTCAAACAAACAGAAGTGAACTACTTTGTATGCCAATTTACAAAATAACAATAGGCACACCAGCTTTAAATATTAAAGTGTTCAAATGCCTGAAGCATGACAACTAAGGTTGTCTTCAGGCCTCTACACACATGTGCACACAGACACACACAATCCTGGATACAAGTGCACCCTCTTCCCACCCCTCCCTGCTCATTCAGAGACACAGTGTAAAGGCAGACATCTTTGATGCAGCAAATTATCTTTTAGGAATTAATTTCAGGGTTCCACTTAGAGTTGTGTGAAAGGATGAATACATAAAGATGTGCTAGCTAGCATTATTTTAGCTATTTACATTATTTTTGCTAGCACATAGAATGATTGCGACAATCAACAAGTCGCCCAATCCACTGTGACCCCCAGCTGCAGACCATGCTTTCTGGGTTTTTCCTGACTTGAGACTATTCCTTCTTTGTGTGCTTTCAGCCCAAAAGGACATACCCATAACGCAGGTGTGTTATAATGCCCACTAACAGGGTCTGGCTCATGTAGTTGCTTGATAAATCATCATTGACTGATAGAAAGAAAAAAGAAGAGACAGAACCTCACTGTGCCCTTAAGTAAAGAGTCCCAAGATACAGCTAAAAACAAAGTTTAAACCAGTGAGAACATTATTATTACCTAGGGCCAATTAGACAGAAATAAATGCATATGCTTATCTATGTGCAGGGGTGTATGTAAAAGAATATGAATGTCTAAGCAGATATCTTCACGAGTGTGAAGGGGAACAAAAGGCTCTTTGTGAGCTTCCAAGACGTTCCAATTTTATATCAGGACCAATTAATGGTTCTAGAACCATCTCCACCATAAACCAATTTAATAACAAACAGAAACTCACTGGCATGCTGGTTCACACTGGTAACCCAGCCAGCACCCAGGAGGCAGCCAGCTAGCCTATATAGTGTTTCTTTAATTGTTTCTTTTAAATTTATTTATGTGCCTTGGTGTTTTGCCTGCATGTGTGTCTTTGTGGAAGTGTCAGAAGCCCTGAACTGGAGCCACAACAGTGTGGTTCTGAAAACTGAACCCAAATCCTCAGGAAGATCTGAAGCTCCCAGGAAAATGAGACCCCCCCCCCGAAGTAATCATCTTATGTTCTACTCATTGCTGGCCTGGTGAGTGGGGCAGGACACATCGCGACAGTTGTTTTCTGGAGTGGAAAAAACCCAGGTTTCTGGATGGAGGCTGCTGCAGTGTTGCTGCTGTTTGGCTTAGTCACCGGGGGCAGGCCAGATATGCCGCTGGCTTCTAACCAAGGGTCCCTTTGGGAGCTGCCATTTCTGTGCTGGGCACAGGGATGGGGGACAGGGCAGCAGAACTGGAGAGGGTCCCAAGTGCCCTCTGAGGTACCTCATCTGAGTCTTTTTCTGGGAGAAATTGGATCCATGTAACATGATCACTCAAAATAGTTGATTTAATAGACTCTGAGAAAGACAGGATCGATTTGGGTTGGAGGCCATCTCAGACTAGCTCCTGGCAAATGGTGGGTAGTCATCTCAAACTGAAAGGCAGTTGTGAAGGACTTTTCCAGCCCCAAATTATATCACCCTGTGACTGGGGACTTTCTGAGACACCAAGTAGATAAGGCTGAGTTCTCTCTCCATCTAGGAGAAAGCAGGGCTGAGAGCTAAGGTTAGGTGGCTGATGGCAAGAGCTCTCAATGCGAGTTAGAGCTCCCACAGACATTGTGATACTGGGCAAGCCAGCTCCCCCCTGCCCCATGCCTCAGTTTACCCATTTACCAAATAGAGAGGTCACACTCTTTTTGAGACCTTTCTGGCTCTAGAAGTCTGATTTATGTCTGGGGTTTCTGCCTCATCTCTTACCACCTGGAAGTCAGCCAACGAACAAATATTTATAGAGCCCTTGGCATCTTGACAGGTGAGGCAAGAAGGAAAAAGTAGTTTCCAGGCCAGCCCCTGCAGCTAGAGTTTGTCTAGAACATCCAGATGTACGCAGGCAACTAGACAGACGTGACCACTGGTGCCACCGGGAGCCACTCAATTCTAGGGGTCCAAAGAGCTAGGGTAGAACTTGAACCAGACCTTGCAATCTGCGTGAGGCTCACAGAGCAGGGGTGCTCATGTGAGACCTGATGAGGAGTCAGAGATCACACACGTAATGTGCAAAGTGTGCACTGCACAGCTCCAGGGAACACCAGTCACGTGTGGGAATGGGTGGGGCAGTTGGTATAACACCCTGTGCCTCAGTTTCCTCCTTGAATCATGAAAGTTTCTTCCCTGTTGTGTGGGGAAAGAAATGAAAACAGATGTGTAGAGGGCTTAGCTCCTGCCTGGGTAAATGACACATGGTGTGATGGCTGACGAGATGGATGGAGGAGTTCCTGGAAGATTCTGTGTTCTAGGACAGTACAGCCCACGGACAGTCTTGGGATTAGCCACTGTCAGATGCTAATGATTTTCCCGAAAACTGTACAGCGAGGTGGTTCTGGCACATCAGCAGGGTCTCCTGGGAGAACTGTTTTAGGAAAATATTTTGACACACTGGAGCAAAGGCCCCAGGAGACCAGCGTAGTCTTTCTCACCCAGCAGGGATCTTGGACCATTCCCTGTATGTGGTGTGTCTGATCCCCTGTACTTCCCACCCTCCACCCCCATATCTCCACTGGGGAAGGAGCTTCACGGTGGCTGGGGCCCTTGGTTCTCTGAACCTCCATTCAGAAGGCTGAAGGTGTAGGTGTTTGGGAGAGGTTTGACTTCTCAGAGAACAGAATGACCCCAGGCAGGCAGGCAGCTCAGCTATGTTGGGGTAGATTTGGGCTCAGGATCTGCCCAGTCTTAAGCTCTGCATGCCCAATCTAGCTGAGCCACTATTGGGTTGAACAGCAGGGACCTCTACTCATTCCCCATTGCTCATGCTACTCAACTGGTGTGGGACAGCTCAGTCTGAGGCCCGCTGAGTGAAATGCTGTCTCTGGTGGTTTTGTGAGGGTTTTTGTTTGTTTGTTTGGTTGGTTGGTTTTTTGTTTGTTTGTTTTGGTTTTGTTTTGTTTTACCTTAACATTTATTTTGTGTCTGTGGGTAGAGTGGAGCACACACGTTATAGTTTGCCTGTAAAAGTCAAAGGAGAACTTGCCTTCAGGGAGTTACTTTGCTCGTCCTACCATAAAGGTATCAGGGATCAAACTCAGGCCCCCTGACTTTAGCAGCAAGCTCCTTTATCCATGGAGCCATCTCACTCACCTCCTGTGGTTTTGATTTGCATTTCCCTAGCTAACATGTTTAGCATTTTTTTCCTCATCCTTGATGGTGTATTCCAGCTATATTCTCTAAAGAAATGTTTATTCAAGTCAGTTGACCATTGTTGGGTTCTAAAAATTCCTTGTTTGTTCCTACTGCCAGCTCTTCATCAGTTTCCTGACTTGCAAACTCTTTTCTTCTCTTCTGAGGTTCTTTATACCTTCTTGATAGTGTCCTCTGTGCTACCGAAGTTGATGGTTATACTAAAGTGCACTTTAGATGTCTTCTTAATACCTGGACTTCCGTCACTGTGTCTGAGAATCCATTTCCAAACTGAAACTCCTAAAGGTTGGCCAGTGCCAGCAACACAGGACTTCTGTGTGTGTTCTTGAGGGTGCCTCTAGATGAGACCAGCATTTGAGTCAATGAACCCAGTAAAGTAGATGGCCTTCCTATGTGGCCTTGAACCAGGCAGAGGAAGGAGGAATCCACCCTTTGACTTATCAGTTTTTTGAACCAGGGTATCTGATTTTTTTTTCTGTTCTAGTGTAAGCCTCTTCACCACAGTGTGGAACCAGCCTTTGGCTCTCCTCAGGCTGCAGATCATAGACTACTCAGTCTGTGAACAATGTCAGCCAGTGTCAATCTCTCACAGAAATCCCCTTCATACACGTAGACAATGTCCTTACTCACAAATGCCAAGTTAGTTCTGCTGCTCTGTAGAGGATCAATACATTTCTAAACTTATTCCATCGTTGATAAGAGGGCAATTCTTTATATGATTTCAGTGTTTTTAAACCTGCTAAGATTGGGACTCCATCCCTATGTGCTTGAGAAGAATGTGTATTGTGGATCTGGAGAGATGGCTTGGTGATTAAGAACATTTTGTTCTTGCAGAGGACCTGACTTTGGTTTATGCACCCATTCTAGACAGCTCACAACTGCCTGTAACTCTGCCTCCAGAGGATCCAATGCCCTCTTCTGGCGGCTGCAGGCACAGACACCTACAAATAATTTTTTTTTTTTTTTTTTTTTTAAAGAGAATATGTTACTCTGCTGCTATTGAGTGGAGAGTTCTGTCAATGCTCGCTAGACCTAGTTGGCTTTTGATTTGTTCAAGTGTTCTGTCCCAGGGCTGCTTGGTCTGCCTCCTATATCTATCCACTAGTTTTAAAATGTCTACAACCATTACAGCTGAATTATCTATTTCTTTCCTTTAAAACTACTTCTTGCTAGTCTTTTAACATGCTAAGCTCTGGGCAACAGCCTGTCATCTCCTTTTGTCTATACACTTTTGTGTGTGTGGTTGTGTGTGTGTGTGTGATATGTGTTTTTGATGTTCCCCTGTATGTTTTCCTTCCTGTGTGCTGAGGAGGATGCTAACAGACATGTTAGGGCGTCATTTGTGGACTTCCTACCTGATTTTTAAAGATTTTGTTTTTTGGTAGCATATACGTTTAATCCCAGCACTCAGGAGACAGGAGAACAGATAGATTACTGTGAATTCAAGGCTAACCTGGTCTACATGCCAAATTCCAAGCCAGCCATGACTATATAGTAAGACCTTGTCTCAAAAATAAGTATTTATTTAGTGTGTGTGTGTGTTGTGTGTGTGTGTTGTACTCATGCTGTGTCATGACACACATATTGTATGTCAGAGGACAACTCATTTGGTATGAGTATTGGTTGTCTCCTTCCATCATGGGGATTCAATCCATCAAACTCAGGTCATAAGATTTGGTGAACTGTACCTGCTGAGTCATCTTGCTTGCCAACCTCCCCTCTCCACCCCCCACCCCCACTCCATTTTTTTTTTTTTTTTTTTTTTTTTGGCTCATCAGCCAGAGCTTGGTGAGTAGGCTGGACTGCCTGCCTGACCAATGATCCCCAGGGATCCGTTTGTTTCTGCCTCCTCAACACAGTCTACTATCACACTCTACTTTTTAACAAATAATCTGGGGGATTGAACTTGGATCTTATTTTGCATGGCAAATACATCATAGACAACCATCTCTCTGGCCTGCCAGTATTTTACAGCTTTAATGTCGTCTCACCTGAGAGTTTTCTCTATATGTCTGATACAACATGCACACCCATACACCTCAGCCTCACCTAGCAGACTTGTGTGCACAGCAGGCTTGTGTGCACAGCAGGCTTGTGTGTGTGGCCATCACTGATGAATGATCCTGACCCTGGCTAGACTCAACAGCAGATCCCTGGGTGGAGTCCAGGACCCTTGCTGGACTTCCTGCTGTCCCTCTTTGGTCCTAGATGCTTCACCTGCGCATAGGCCTTGGGAGGGGACAGGACAATATTGAAGGTTCCTTTTCATTTCAGAGCCCACACCCCAAGTTCCTTAGATGTCCTGAGTTTGCTTGATGCTTGTCCAGGCTCAGGTAGCCCTCCAGATGAGCAATTTGATCTTGAAGCTGGCAGGGAGATCACTTAGGAAAGAGAAGGGTGCAGGCTAAACTGGATCTTCAGGACAGCAGGACAGTCCCCAGAAAAGGAAGGCTTCCCAGAAATGACTGCTTTAGCTCCAGTTCATTTTAGCAGTCAAACTACCACCCCCTGGCCTTGTGAGAGTTTGTTTGGTTACTTTTTTCAGTGAATGAAAATTCTCCTTTTGGTCTTGTTTGGTGGCAACAAGAGAGCTCCCTGTCTCTTGTCTTCAAGTCTCTTTCCTTTCTGGTCACAATGAGAACGCTACCAGTATTCTCTGATTCATTGAATATGAAGAATCCAGACCTTAATTTTTGTTTATTTTTATTTTATTGAGACAGGATCTTACTATGTTGCCCTGGCTAGCCTGGAACTCACTATGTACACCAGACTGGACTCAAACTTTCTTAGTGTTGAGATTAAAGCAATGTGCCATCATGCCCAGTCACACCAAACTGAACTTTTTTTTATTTATCTTTTGAGACAGGGTTTGAGACAACCCAGGCTAGTCTCAAACATGGCTATGTAGCCAAAGATAACCTTGAACTTTTGATCCTTCTGTTCTATTACCTGAGTGTGTGCACAAGCACACCAAGTTTAGTGGGTGCTGGGGATTGAACCCAGCACCTCCTGCATGCTAGGCAAACATGCTTCAGCTATATCCTCCGTACATTTCTCTCTTCTCTGGGATGGCCTCTGCCCTCTGAGGAGACAGATGCTCTCAGACACTAGGATATGAAGCCCTGCTCTGGTTCCTGTTTCTCAGACACAGAGCTATGGAGAGCCAAGGCCCCCTCCCCTCACTTCTCTGAGCCCCAGAAGGGCCGCCTGCTGCCTGGCTATTTTTATCCCAGGAGCTTTCTCAAGGAGCAGGCACATGAGTCCCAGCCAAGGCTGGTCCCTGTGGAAAACCTCCCCTCATGGGGAAGGAATCTGGGGGATTTTTTATTTTTTTTGGTCCTGGATTAGAGCCTTCAATTTTTGTTTCTCACTGATTTATGGGGGCTTTAGTTGTTGACATGTTATTTTGTTGGAATAAAGGCAATATGGAGTTATGGATCTGATCTGTTCATCACGGTCTTCCTAGGGTCTAGATATATTGGTAGTGGGATGGAAACAACTCCATGTGAGGATAGGGGTCAGGATTAACGTGGATTGAGCTGGTTAGATGGCTTAGACCCTTGTGTCCGCTGTGAGCACAAGGATGAGAACCTGAGTTCAGATTCCTAGCACATGCGTAAAAAGCCAAGGGTAGCAGTATGTGCACATAAATCCCAGTGTTGAGCAGGCAGAGACAAGAGGATCTCAGGGGCTCCCGTGGGATGCGAGTGGGGAGTGAGAAAGAGAACTAACATGGATTCAACACCCACTCACTTTATCTTTACTCACGTTTACAGGGTCCCTAGAAGGTAGCATGGTAAGGGTCCCAGTTTTATATGTGGTAAAATTAAGACTGCGGGGCTACCCAGGCAACCTACCCAGGGTCTCCAAGGAAACTATGTATATCAAGAATTTTCTCCCTGTGTATGTGTGGAGGTAGGGAACCAAGCAACATCTATATCCTTCTTACAAGGTTCTGGTGACAAACTAAAGCTTGATTCTACCAAAGTTCACCCTGGGATACCAATGAGTTTATTGGGGTTACTTCAAGGGCATGGACAAGAGGTTATGGGCAGGAGTGTGAGTGAAAGAAAACATACTAGAAAGTCTACACCCAGCATGGATGATAGCATCCCCATGGCTGTGCAGATGGCAGATGGAGAGACCTCCCTAGCCTCTACTCTAGCCCAAATTCATGGGCAATTAGGATAGGATTGAAAACATGTGGTTGAGAGGAGTGACTTGATACACAAGGGAGGGTTCCATGACCCTCACCCTGCCCCCCTTCTACAAGGGACCAATAGCCAAGTCTCTGGTTTCATGAAGATGGCAGTCATTTTGCTATGTAACACTGTGAAGGTCAGGCATCTACATCCAGGGTGCGGGGAGCCATTGGCTGGCCCATTTCCCTCTAAGGTTAAGACTCCACTCTGCCACATAGTTAGCCATGACACAAGACCAGCTGTGTCCCCTCACTAAGACTTGTATCCTTGACATGGGATATAATCCTTGGCTTCCAGTGTAGGAGAGGTTTCCGTGAAATGGTGTGTACATGGTCTGAAAATGGCCATTGCTTCCTTGGGTCTCTTGGATGGTATCAGTTCCTGAGAGCCAGGTGTCTTGTGCAGTCCCTGCCCCCATCATCTCCGTATGTCTGTTGGGGTCCAGGACTTGTTTTTTTTTTTTTTTCTTGAGCTGGGAGCTTTCCTTTTTGTCTGTCTTAGGACAAAGTCTGGGCAGTGGTAATGTCTGAAGATGTCAGTTCTTCCTGAAAGGAAAAACATCTGAAGGGAACTGCAGGCCTGGCCAAGCTTTCCCGTCATGGTGTTACAAATGAAGGATCTTTATTGGAGGAAACAGCTGAGGAGGAGGAAGGGTGGGGCAGAGGGGGTGAGTATCCTCATTCTGGGGTCCCTACAGAGAAGAGAAGAGCTCTCCACCTCCACACACAACCCCAGATTTAGTCCAGCTGGGAAGTCCAGACTTTGCTGTTCATCAATCAAAGCTGGTTTCATGGCAGGGTCACACAGGAGTGGGGGTGGGGCAGCAATGGTGAACCTGGGACAGTAACTGAACTGTCAATCAATCAACCTGTCTTAGCAGGAAGTCCACAGCTACCACATGAGCCTACCAGGCAACCTTGGGAAATGTACTCCAGCTCTTTGAGCCTCAGTCTTGATGTCTGAGAATGGGGGTGATAAAGTAACACTTGTGTCTCGGTTGAGGAGCTTGTCTCTATTTCTACAGCCGTGTGGCAGAGCAGCCCAGGGCATGCTTCAGTTCTATGGACAGACAGGGCTTAGCTGGCTGGTACTTTCCTTCTTTGGGTATTGCCAGGATTACTTGCGATGTGGCCAAGAGGGGCTCCCTCAGGGCTGGTATCTGCCAGATGCCTCTACCCTCTCAGTAGAGAGCCATGTGGGTTGTCACACCCTGTGGGCTGTCACTTCTTCAAGGCTGCGCCTTCTTCCATCCAGTGAGGGCCAACATTCAAGAAGGCATTCCTGCACTGTGTGGCTCTGCTTGTGTGGTGTTTTCTAATGTGCCATTGTCCATGACAAGACCCTTGGCCAAGTCCAGAGCCAATGTGCAAGGGCACAAATCTAGCATATTCTCTGTGGGCATTTGTTGTTACAGGCTAAGGGGATGAAACTGTTACATAGGTACGTTCTCCAAAGCGTCTGACAAGGCTGACCAGAAAGTGTTTCTTGACCAGGGCTCTGGGGGTTGAAGGAGCACACTCCCTCTGGCTCTGAAAAGATGGAGAAAAGAGCAGGGGACACCAGGGCCCAGAAAGAAGGGGTAAAAGGCGACGGTTTCAGAGTCTGGGTCTGAGGCAGATCATGGTCAACAGAAGCCATTGGCCCGAGGAGATGTCTCTGGGGACACAGCAGACTTTCTGCCGGAAAGAAGCCACTCACAGGCATAGGGGCAGAAAAGGCCCAATGGAAAGTCACAAGTCCTCTACAGAAGGAGGCCCCTTGGGGGAAATGGGAGGTGGTGGCTTCTCTGTAGAGATGGGGGTGGTGGTGGGGTGTGACAGTAAGAGCAGTCAGCAGAGCTCCCTCTGGAATGTTTCTTATAACAGCTTCAATCTCTGGAGACAGGCAAGCCGGCAGTTAAGTAGCGCTCAAAGAGAAATGACAAAAGCAACAGAAGCTATAAGCTATCAGGTGGGGGATGGGTGGGTGGGGGATGGGCAGGTGGCAGGGCAGACTGTGGCAGGGTGAAGGCCCACTCACACTCGCCAGTTCACATTTTCCCAACTGCTCCTCCTGACCTGCCTTTGTAACTGAGAAGATGCTATGCAGAGATGCCTAGTTACCTGTTCCCCTGACCTCCCCTCCCAGGGAACCAGGCACAGAGCTTCGAACTGCACAGAGTGTCCCACGGTCTGCCACTGGATCCTGTCGCCTCACTCTAGCACAGTCTCAAGGGTTGGGGGTTATTAGACCTCCCTGGGGAAGAGGCTTGGCTTTGAGGAGTGGGTACCCAGTAGATAGATAGCATCTATGAAAAATAAAACAGCTCTGTGCCCAAGCTGGGTGCCAAGCCCCAGGGGTCAGGGGGTGGAGAATTTGCTAGCCAGGCTAGCCTCGGTAGGAAGACCTTGGGGGAAGCAAATGGAAAGAACCGAGGGAAGACCTATTGAAGCTCCTGGCAGAACTGAGCTCTGGCCAGAACAACCTTATTCATATTTGAAGAGGAATTAGATACCAGGTCATGCTAAGAGCTGAACCACTCTCAGCAGCCTAATGAGATGGAGGAAAGAGCCCTAGAGAAAAGACAGGGGTGGGGGAGGGAGCCGAGGAGGGAGGAGGGGCAGGGAGCACTAAGAGGCTCCACTGTATTTGTTGGTGAAGACCCACTGAGTGTGTCTTGGAATATGATTCTCAGCCTTCTAGGATGTCTGTGGAAAGCATGGCTTCTCCAATACCATGAAGGTAAAGGTCAGGGTAGGGTGGGAGGCCACTGAGACCCATCCACTATTTCTCTAGCCAAGGGCCTACCAGGGGTTGGGGGCACTAAGCCTGGATGAGGCATGGCATGGGTTAGCAGGGCCCTGCCCGACACCGCTACACTGGGGTTCACAGAAACCCAGGTGATAACCTCACAGGAAAGACAATCTCTAAGTGGCTCCTAGCACAGGTATATCTCACATGGCCATAAGCTGCCTGGCCCTAGCCCCACTGCAGCGAGTAACCCATGACAGACAGGTCCAGGAAAATCTGGGCTTCCCCCCCGCCAGACACACACACATTTAGAATACAAGCCAAAGTCCTAGCTTGGTTTGGTAATTAGAAAATCCATTTTTCATATATAGCAGCCCTGGGGCCATTCTGACCCCAGGGACTGCATTTGCTACTGCTCTGCCTGTAAGACTACTCCACAGAGATGCATGCTCCCCCTTCCTGCAGGTCTTTGTTAGCTCCCTATGTAACAGCATCCTCTCTAGCTTTCAGTCCGTTCTGGGGTGCTTGTGGCCCATGGGCTGCTTGGCAATTGCTAATGAGTATGTGTCTATGACTGAGCAAGGCTAATTTGCTCCTGCTGCTCTCCAACAGGGCCAGATGTCGTTGTTTGCAAATTGAGTTCAGAATTCTCTGGAAAGAAAGAACAGCTTTTTGGGGTCTGACTTCCCATTGCAAATACTAGACAAGTAAACAAAAACAGTGACTTGGTACCTACTGTGTGCATGGTCTGAGTGCTCTGAGAACCATAGTGGAAGAGCTGTAGCCTGGGGGAACAGGGAGGCAGCCGGCAGCAGGCAGCAGGCAGCAGGGACTTTCTGAGAGAAGAGGCCATTCTGAAGGACAGGTCCATAGAGTGAGTAGTCTGAAGAAGCTGGATACAGTCGCTTGGCACCCAACTGGGAAGCCAAGGCCTTTCTAGCCTATGTCCTCTTCACCCTCTCACTTTGGGCCATTTCAAACCCCCCAAAGACAAGCATGCTACAGGAGGATTCTTCAGACACATCTCTGTGGCCCGGGAAGAGGCCATGTTGGGCCTGGTTTCAACTGGATTTTACCCAACCTAATGCAAGTAGCTTGAATGTGGATGCGACTGAAGAACGCTGCTGGGCTCAGGGTGGCCACCTGTAAATTTGTTTTATCAAACTGTTGGGAAGTCTCTTATGTGAGACTCTAACCCTGTGACATAAAACAGGGCCTGTTTCTCTTTGGGCCTCTGATCATCAGGCCTTTGAGGTGTACCAGGGGTTCTTGGCAGGCTTTGGACCCTGCCTCTATCTCCAGGCCTACCAGGTTGCTCTCTGGAGGATGCTGGGAGTGGGAGCAGCGAGGAGGAAGAGCCTTCCCTGTCAGCTACTGTAGCTCACCTCTGCTATCCCACCTTCAAACCCAGGGCCTTCTAAAGCTGGCCAAGCCAGATGCTGCTCATGGAATCTTGTTTGGGTTTGAAGCAGAGCGATGAAAAAGGAGTGGGGAGAGACAGAGGAAGCCGTGGTCTGTGAGTCTGGTTTCTAATCACACTAGGGATGTGTTCTAGCTATGAGACTCTGGCCGAGGTACTCACTCTGTTCCATCTTCAAAATGCAGACTCTGAGCCATCAGGGGTGCAGGAAGTCAGCAATTGGGGTAGCTTACCAGGGCCTCAGCACCTCTAAATTCCAGCCCTTTTGCGGTCACCTACCATACCCCAGGGGCTGAAGAGTGATAGCTATGGGCTGCACCTGGCCTTTTCTGTATTCCTACTGCAGCCTTTCCGGACCTGGACTGACACTGACTGCCACAGGTTCCATGAACAGCAAGAAAATAAGGATTTAGCACCCCCTGTTGGCAAATCTGGTTTATGTCTGAATGGCTAGAAGAAATGCCCAAAAGACGCAGCTCCAAGGCAGCCGTTTGTGGCATGTTAAAAAAAGGGGATTTTTTCCCTAGAAAACTTTTCCTTCTTCTGCCAACAGTCACCAAGGACATAGAATTGTTTAATTTTAAAGTTATCATCTTCACTCATTCATCAATATAATATGGACTGGAGAGGTGGCTCAGCAGTTAAAGAGCACTGGCTGCTCTTCCAGAGGTCCCGAGTTCAATTCTCAGCACATGGTGGTTCATGACCTATAACGGGATCTGACGTCCTCTTCTGGCATGCAGGTGTACATGCAGCAGAGCACTCATACATAAATAAACAAAAATAAAAATCAATATACTATAATATAAGCAAGTGAAAATCAAACATAACCAAGTTCCCTCTCTATGTGCCTGGAACGAGTAGCAAGACCTAAAGTGCAACTAGATAATTGCCTTAGGGTTCCGCCCACTCCACTCATCCATTTACTGACAAGGTGTTAACATCCATTAATATTGTGAATCTTGAGGCAAACAACTTTGGAAAGACAGGTTATTTCTATCCATGGTTTTGAAGGCTTCAGTTCACAGTTGCTTGGCTCTGTTAATATTAGACCAGTAACCAAGTAGTGTATCACAATGGGGAACAGCTGGTGTCGAGAAAAGACAGCAGACAAACGACAGAAACGACAGACAACGACAGACACACCACCACACACACACAACAACAGAGAGAGAGAGAAGAGAGAGACAGAGAGAGAGAGAGAGAGAGAACAGCACTGATTTAGGAACCAACCACTTAGGCCTTAGGAGGAAACTTTCAATCCAAATTCCAGTAATGACTGAGTTCCTGGTCTTCCTTGGACAGACAGCAATAAATAAGTCAATTGAAGCATTTCTCCTCATGGAATTTATATTTTAGATAGAGGAGCTGGAAAAAAAACAACACAGAGAAATGAAATCAGGTGTGTTGACCATTTAGAAGAAAATAATGCCTTTTTTTTTTTTTTTTAATGGAAGGGCTAATGAGGAGGGAAGCTGCCATTGGTGAAAGGAGGGGTGGGCAGTGGCAGTCCAGAGTCCTGGGGCCCCCTAGACCCATTACACCAGCACCTCACTGTAGCCCAGACATAGTTTTTGAGACAGGATCTCACTATGTAAACCAGGCTGTACTTGAATCAAGGAGACCCTCCTGTCTTTGCTTCCCAAGTGCTGGGATTAAATGCATGTGCCACCATACCTGGATCTTTTTTCTTTTAAGTCTGAGATCAGAGCATGGGTATTCTGGAAGGACAGGCTACTTTGGGTTCTCATCCTTTCCTGGATGGTCACAGGAAGCTCAGGCACAGCTAGACGTTTCACTCAGCCCCGCCTGCCCATCACAAGTCCATCCCCCATTTAGTCTCCACTCTACCTGGGATGTAGATTTCCTGCTTCTGTCTTTAGCAAAGAGAGAGGGAGGCTTACCAAAGCCACACAGGCAGGAGGCCCTAAGTCCTGGGCTCTACGGATGGTGCCTGGGATTCCTGGAGCTCCCTCCAAGGCCTCTTTATGCAGTGGTTCTCCTGTCCTGATTAAACCCCACTTCAACCTACTCTCGAATATGGCCTCCTCAGACATGGAGTGGTACCATAGGCTTGTTTGTGCTTTGAATAGGCTCCTCTCATTCTAGTGACTCTCCATAGTCGGGAAGCACCCAATTCATCCAGTGTCTTGCCTGTGCACACAGGCCCTGGCTCTAGCCTCCTTAGAAGAGCAGGGGCCCTCATGGCTTGTGAACACTTCAGCTGATGCCAATACTCTTCAGATTTGCCTCAGCTGGAAACTCCGTGGAGCCAGTTCTCTGTAATGGTGCCAAGGCCATTTTAGGTAACAGGGAGCTGCTGAGCAGATGGCTCCAGAAGGGGAAAGATGGATCTCATTACCCTGAGAGCCACCGTGTGCTTATAAGAGAGTGGAGGGGTGGGTGGAGCAAGCTTCTGGTCCCTGAATGGCAAAGACACTCCTGGTAGGTGTAAGGATTTAGACTTTCAACGGCACAGAGATGAGTGAAAACAGAAATGAAGGTAAGCTTGGTGAGGTGACACAAGCCGTGGGAATGGAGGGAGGCAGGGCCACAGTGCCCTGGAGCCTCAAAGAAACTGAATGCTTATTGTCAACTGCTTAGACCTAACATTGTAATACAATATGATCTATAAAGTTTTTTGCTTGAGAGCTAGGCAGTGGAGTTACAGAAGCAAAGCAACAGCAATCACAGTGTTTTACGTTTTGACTTGTGTTGGGTTATATCCATGACTGTGCTGGGGCACATGAGGGACAGCAACTATAACTGATGCGCCTGGAACCTTCTCTGATAAACACATCCTCCTTCTGTGTCTGGTAGACTCCATTCATTCCTTTGAGCTTCTGGTTTCTCATCTATAAAGTGAGTCTTGTGGAACTAACTGGAAAGACAGACCAAGTGAAGCCTAGGAGAATCCTACCCTAGCACTGAGCTGATCTCTGCCTGGCTCCTTCCCACTTCCCCTGCTCAAGATCTACCTTGAGCCCAAAACTCATGCAGAGGGCTATCCTGCCAGCAGCAGCTTGTCTGATCCTGACACTGGTTTTAACCAACATGGAGGATGAGTAGAGATTGGAAGGTAGGTGAGAGCAGGCTTAGGGACACTGAAGCCAAGATATAGCCCGAGGGGTTTAGAGGAGAGGACTGATGAACCCCAATTTTAATAGTTTAGGGTTTAGCTTTAAGGGCAACATTTCTTTGTGCTACAGCATCATTTACGATAGACATTTCCTATATAAGAAGTCTTGGCAGAGTCCCCAACTTCTAAGTCAATAACCTTAACCCATATTCACTTCCTTCTTAAAAATACATCTTCCAGGAGAATGGTTTCTGTGTGGTGTACGCTGTGTGGAGGAGAGAGAGGGGAGAGATCAATGTTGAGTGTCTTGGTCAGTCTCCACCTTGTGCTTTAGATAGAATCTCTTACGGAACCTGACATTCTCTGTTTTGGCTAGACTGGCTGGCCACCGAACCTCCTGGATGTTGCAGAGTGTGTTGAATACTTTGAAGTGCTGATACTATACATGTGTAGAAGAAGCAACAAGGTTTTAGACATGTGTGGGTAGGGTTGTCGCTTGTAAAAAGCTGGGGGTCACAGCATATGGTGGAAGGGGCATAAGCCTAGTTTTCGGGGTGGAGGTTGTTTTAAAGAATGAGAGGCAGTTGTCAGCCTCAGACAGTCCCACCACCTGGAGTTTGCTGTCTTGATTTGTTTTGCTGGTTCATTGAGGCATTGAGAAGGTACTCCTTGGTTGCTTCTGGTATTCTGACTGGTTTAGAGAAACACTGGTAGCATGTTCGCTGAGTACAATCCTGGGAGCTTGGTAGAAATGAAGATTTTTGATTCTCATCCCAACCTTTATCTAACTGAAGTTCAGGAGCTTGGCTTCACTATCTGAGGCTTCTGTCACACCGCAGGTGATTCAGGTGGACCAAAGCTGAGACGCTGCACCCTGGGCTAGAGAGACTAGAAATGAAAGCCTATAACAGCTGCCATAGCATGCCAGGAATCTGCGTGAGGTCAGGATGGAAGGACTGGGTATCTGCTGTGACTATCTTGATGGAGGATGGGGAAAACAAGCACAAAGAAAAGTTTATGTTCTAAAATAGGCGTTGGCAACCCTTTTCTATACAGGTCAGATAATAATTAGTTGAAGCTTTGGGGCTGGAGCAATGTCTCAGCAGCTCCACTTGCTGCTCTTCCAGAGGACCAGGTGTTGATATTTAGCACTTGCATGTGTGCGCAACAACAGTCTGTAGCTTCAGTTCCAGCACCCTCTTCTGATCTCCATGGGCACTGCATGAATGTGTGGCTTGCCTCTGCTCTCGTGTGTGTCCTCGTTGCCTCTGAGCTCTCTTCTGCTCTGTGCCCGTCTCTCTGTTGTCTCTTGCCTCTGTCTCGTCTGTCTTGTCGTCTCTGTCTCTGCTCTGTCTCCTCTGTCTCTGTGCTCTGCTCTGTTTGTGCTCTCCTTCTCTCTCTGCTCTCTTCGTGTGTGTGTCTCTCTGTGTGCCTCTGTATTGTGTGTCTCTCTGTGCCTCTTGTGTGTGTTCTCTCTCTTCTCTGTCCTCTGTGTTGGTCTCTCTCTGTCTCTGTCTCTCTCTGTCTCTGTCTGTCTCTGTCTCTGTGTCTCTGTCCTCTCTGTCTCTCTCTCTGTCTCTCTCTCTCTCTCTCTCTGTCTCTCTCTCTCTCTCTGTGTGTGTGTGTGTGTGTGTGTGTGTGTGTTGTGTCTCACCTCCTCCAGCTTGGTTTTTCAAGACAGGATTTCTCTGTGTAGCCTTGGCTATCCTGAAACTCATTCTGTAGACCTAGCTAGCCTCAAACTCACAAAGATTTACCTGTTTCAGCCCCACCAAGCGCTAGGATGAAAGGTGTGCACCACTACTGCCCAGCATAAATAAATATTTTTCAAAAGCATTTAAAGTAGTCGAAGCTCTGAGGGCCAGATGGTCTCTGTCATAACTATTCCACTCTGCCATTTGCCTCCATCACATCTTGCCTTGGCCTCCCAAGTGCTGGGATGATGGGCACCTGCTGCCACACCCAGCTTTTAACGTGAGTGCTGGGGACTGAACTCAGGGCCTCATATTTGTACAGCAAGTACTTTACCAACTGAGCCATCTTCCCAGTCCCTGATTACCTGTTACCTATAAAAACAGGTGAGACCAGATTTGATCCCCAGGCAATCATATACTGACCTGCTTCAGTAGGATGGTTTATTTTGTACTGGGATTGAACAGCACAAGCCCTATCCCTTCTCTTGTAGAACCTGATAAAGCCAGCTCTGGTAGGAGCACTGGAAGAACCTAGAAAAGGCCAACTCTCTCTTTTCTCCTAGAGGGCCTTACTGCTTGTTCTCGGGACACATTCTAAGAGCATCTCGTAGAATGCACCAGCAGCTGAGCTGGGATTGCTTATGTGTGCTCTTGAGCTTTCTGAGCCGTTTAGAGCCTAAGCCCAGAACATAGAGGTGGGAGAAGCCGGTGATGAGCTGAGAATCAGTTCTGTTCCCAACCATGCATGCCAGGACTCTCAGGGAAAGCTGTCTTTTGCTTTCTGTGTTCAATCTCTTTCTCTATAGGCTCCAGCCAGGTTGCCAAGGCCGATAGCAATACCCAAACTCCGAGTAACTGGAAAGGTGCCCGCCCCAAACACAGGATCAGCTGAAGAAGAAGAAGTCCTCCAAAAAGGTCTTCAAAATACTGCAGGCGAAGATGTTGAAGTTGCAGCATGTTGTCATGGACCAGTTCCTGCAGCAGACAATCCACCAGATGCAGTGCCTCTCACCAGGAGATCAGCCACGCACAAGAGCCTCCAGGAATCGGGAAAAGAAGATGGGCCACTTACTGTCTCAGATTGTCAACCTCATATGGTCTAAAACTGTAAAGAAACTGAAGTTCCAAGTACCTCTCCCTTGCTCGGACTCTAGATGTGCCATCAAAACTGGGCACCAGGCCCTGTCATCTTGGCAGACTGGCCAACCCAGGCCTAGGCATGGTGATTTTGAGGCTGCCTTTGCCAGCTGCACCCTATCCAAGCGTGGGACTGACATCTATGAGTTTAACCACTTACACTTCCAGAGCTATGACGTCTATCAGACAGACAAATACCACAAGGATGAGAACCCTTCGGTAAGATGGGACAGCTTTGAAAGCCCCAATCACGAGGACTTACTGAGTCCTGTGCCTAGTACCTCTCTTATGCTTACTTCTCTTTATGATGCACTAACATTATTGCCTTAGAATAATGGTGCAATTATAGACATACACTGATAATGTCCCAGAAGATGGAGACTGGGGGAGGGGAGTGTCTTGAGTCCTACAACCTTCCTTTAACGTCAGCAGTCACAGCACTCACGCTGGTAAATGAGCCCTACCTTTGTAAAATGAGGCACAGTGACAGGTGTAGGCAACCATGAGAGAAACAAGAGTTTAGACTGTTTCCCAGGGCATGGAAGAGATCCGGAGAGTCTGAACCAGCCAGCCTATGTGATGGTAGCCGCGGTGTTCCTAGACGGGTGAGAACCATGTATGGAAGGTTGGAAGAGCTTGGTGTGATCGGGAGGAAGGCCTGTGTGCCAGAGTAGAGACGATGAGTACTGTAGTTGGAAGTAGGGTACAGGTGGGCAGGTGTTCAAATGTTCCCCGAGGGCAGCAAGCAGCCAACAAAGAGCTTTTAGCCAAGGAGATTAACAGCTCTTCAATCAAGGGGTGGAGTCATTCATGGCTGTAGTCATGCCTTCCCCTTCTATTCTCGTCTAAGGTTTGTATGGCTATCCCATGGCTTTTCTAGGAACTGAATCTATCACTTCTATTATATGTAAGGGCTGCATCTTGTCCAGTAACTTGGAGTCCCCTTCCATGTGATAGCAGAGATGGGTACAGGCAGGGTTTGCTGTTGATAAAGCTCCACAATCTGGGTAGAGCTAGAGAGGTTCCCCTGCCACCCAGTGTATTTGTCTGGCAGATTTCCAACCTTCCTTCTCTTCTTCCTTCAATGGATCAAATGGAGTGCTTTTTTTCAAGACATAAAGCAGCTCATAGAAAACGGTGAGTCTAAGTAAGGTCTGCCATCAAGGAATTCAGTGGCTAGTATACAAAGCACAGTCCAAATACTCTGATTTGTCTGTTGGACTGGGGAGGGGAGTTGATAGCTGTAAAACTTGATAGATGTTGACCTATGTTGTGGCATGGTGAAGTCTTCCCTTGAATTAATCTACAATGACAGCTTCTTGGCATGCCCAAAGGAAGAGAGCTAACCTAGATTCTTTCCACTTCCAGGGCTACATCAACCTTAGTACCATCGAGAACAAGCTTTGCCTTGACCTGGTAACAGCAAGGGTAAGCAGTACTCTAGGCTTAGTTGAGACTTTGCTCCTCTGGACCAGTTCTCCACCTCAGCTTGTGGGAGGTCCAGGAGGAAAACATAGACATCACAGGGAGAGCCGAGACATTGCTTCTAAAACAGCATACCTAAGCTCCTGGCCTGGCTGACTGTCCAGAGGTAGTCTGGCAGAAATGCAGTGAGAGCCTGCCCAAAGCTTTGACCTAGAGAGGCTGTCAGATACTTCTGTTAAAACACACGTGTCTGATAAGGCTAGCCTCCATTCATGAAGGAGCAATGGCATGTATCCTTGCTCCCCTGCTGGGAGACTTGTAACTTCTCAGGGCAGAGACTTATGCAGAACTAGGAACAAAATAAGGCCCACTTGGCCTTCCTGGACTGCCTGTCTTCATGTTCTACTTGTCAACAGTTGACTCAGAGTGACATGAACTTCCTTGATGAAGCCCAGCTGCAGTACTCTGACTGGAAAGGACAACCCTTGTAAGTGCCTTTCAGAACGAGAGTCTCTCCACAGGCCCCTTTCTTTCATCATCCATTGGCTATATATAAAATCATTGACAGAATCTTGTGTAGCACAGGCTGGCCTCATACTCCCTATCTAGCTGAGGATAGCCTTGAATTTCTGACCCTCCCACACTTACCTCCTGAATGTGGGATTGCAGGTGTATACCATCATCATTTATTGTGGTGCTGAAGATGGAACCTAGGGCTCTATGCATGCTTTCTAGACAAGCATCTATCCCCATCTGAGCCATATCCCTTCCCTCAAATGCACCATATTTAAGACGAACTACCTTCCTCTATCTTTGGCTAATAATTTCCAGGAAATGCCTATCAGACATGTCTAGCTCTAGGTATGATAGTTAATGAATGCAGCCCAACACAAATCCGTTAACTTATTTAAAATATTGAGAATTGTTGACCGAGTTTTAAGACTCGGTCACACGGTTCTTGAGTATGAACCGTGTAGATGGCAACGTTGCATTCAGTGCCAAAAGGTTGCATTTGCCTAAGAACAAGACATCTCGGGAGACAGTCTAAGCTGGCAGAAACAGCATCTGTTTATAATTCTCCCACCTCTCAATAGCCACGTGACCCTGGAGAGGTAACTTTAGTCTATAGTCCTATAAGATGAAGTTGGCTTGGATAGCAAAGATCTTGGATACTATGTTCTTTTAAAAAGCATGTCATCTAGATTCTGAATGAGGAAGGGCGCCTGGGAATCTAGGGTCTCTCTGGTCTGTCTGCAGCCTTCGGGAAGAGCTGGGTTGCTTCTTGACCCACTACTGCAAGGCACCTACACCTCTTGATCCAGAAAATGTGAGTGAGACCAGTGGAGGACTGTCCTTTTGGGCTCTTTCTGCATCATCTATAGACCACAGGGAGGCACCTTCAGCCAGGCAGGGCACAGTAAAAGCCAGCTAAGGAGGGTCCTGGGGGAGGTCTATTAAGGAAGTCCCTGGGGGAGTGTCCAGTTGAAGAGGTCCCCTGGGGCATGTACAATTGAGGAGGTCCTGGGACCTGCCCTTTGGACGGAGAGGGAGATGGACTGCGCATACCCTCCTTACACAGGTACTGATCTTGACTCTGTCTCTTGGACCTTGTCCTCAGGTGGTGGTTCTAAATGGCTGCTCCTCAATCTTTTCTTCACTGGTCATGGTTCTGTGTGACCCAGGTGGTAAGTTAGCAGGCTCTGCTTTTTCTGGCATGTGGGCAGGGACACCTTGGCACTGGACTTTGGAAGAGAAGAGTTTTGAGGTCTTTTCCACAAGTGCAGGCTACTCTGTCCTGCCAGAGACATCATTTCTGGGAACTCAAGGGAGTTAGAGTCCTCATTAAATCTGGAGGAAACATGTGGCAGTTCTCAAAGAGGTGATTAGATGAAAAGGCCCAGAAAGCCAAGAAAATGGAAAAGAAAGAAGAGAAATGAAATCCATCAGGTTCAACACTAGGAAACTTTCTTGTGGACGACCTTTGACCTTTTGTGCCTATCCTGGTCAGACAAGACTTTTAAAGTTTGCTGGTAAGGACAATTGCTCAGGAGAAAAGTGCTTGTCATCAAGCACAAGGATCTGAATTTGATTCCTGGAGCTCACATAAAAAGCTGGACATGGTGGCGTGTGGTGGTGTGTGCTTCCAAGGCTGTGGAAGCTGAGACAGGCAGCTCCCTAATGGTTGCTTTCCAGCCAGCCTAAATACACCAATAAAGAGACACTATCTTAATAAACAAGATGTATGTTCCAAAGTAAGGAGTCTGGGTTGACCTCTGATCTTCACACGTGCATGCTCATGGGTACCATGTAGCTACACTGGCATCTCAATAGGAAGACTTTCCTAACGGGAAGTGCCGTGTTTGATTCATACCTTGGACTCTGAGCTGTTCACCGTGATCACCCCTCTTAGCTAGAGTTTTCTTCCCAGATGAATGTGTACAAAAATGTACCATTGTTTTATGAAATGAGCTCAAGGACCGAGAAGAAGAGATTGCTATGTGGGGCTCTTGTGTTTGGGATCCTTGCTGCTCATGTTAACTGGAAGCCAGCTTTGACTCCTTGTGCTCCTAGATGCCCTTCTGATCCCCACGCCGTGCTACAGTGGCTTCCCCTTCAGCTCGACCTCTATTCGCAAGTTGAGCTTATTCCTGTCTACTTGGAGAGCCAGGTCAGAATGTGGCCTCTTCCCTGCTCACCCATCCCGTGATGTTCTAGGGGCCCCAAAGAGACAGAGGAGCCTTGTCCTTTAAATGATGATGGGAGTGGGGCAGATACCAGGGTGAAGATGCCATGTAGGACCAACACCCTGACATGAAGGCCAAAGACTGTATGGGGCTTGAGAAACCAGGCTCAGAAACAAGCCTTTCTCAGCGACATGTGTCTTCCAGGTCACGGGGACCAACTCGTATTCTTTCCAGCTCACTGTGGATAAGCTCAAGCTTGCCCTGACTCAAGCTAAGAAGAAGGTAAGGGCGGTGAGTGGGGGGAGGGGAGCCTTGATGTCAGGGTTGTCACTGTTGGCCTTGAAAAGGCTGAGTAACAAGACTTAGATACAAGACGTGGGGGTTTTCTCTAGATGGGAAAGACAGCAAGTAGTTCTAAGTACCTGACTTCACTGTAGAAGTGAGTTCCATCCACGGAAACTTCCAGAACACATCACTCTTCCCCTTTGCCGGCAGTATGGAGTTGCATCCATGAGATCCTACCTAGGTTTTATTAAGGCGTCCTAAGTTAGATGACTCAAGCCATAAAGGATGCTTGGTGGGATTTGGGGTAGATGTAAAAGGACTTGTATTCACTCTTGTGTTTGGGTTTCTTCTTAGGCAAAAAATGTCAAAGGCCTTCTGCTCATCAACCCCCAGAATCCTCTGAGTGGTGTCTACACTCAGTTGTCACTGCAAGAGTACTTGGTCTTCGCCAAGAAGTATGTGTTCTACTCCATCACATGTAGGCAAGAAGTTAGAAACAGAAGTTACTTACCCAAGATTACCCATCCTGCTTTGCAGGGTTTTATAAAGACTACTAAGTGAAGGAAAGGGGCCCCATACTTACCATTTGTCTTCCCATTTCGTGTCCAGCCTCTTCCCACACAGACATTGACCTAGGCACCAGAGCACGATTTCTGTTGCTTTCCCACTCATGGCGGCTGACGTGCTTTATCCCAGTATCTGTTTCCAGACTACCCGGGCTGTAGTGTCAAGGATGACAGATGTTCAGAGACTCTCATGACTCCCTGCTAGGAACAGGTTAACAAAAGTTGCCTCTGGAGTCCTGCAGTGAACCCTTCTAGGACAGACAATTTGTTTTCTAGAAATGGCACTCAGACTTCATGACTGGCCCAGATCAACTGGCAGTCGAGGCAGACGTGGAATGCCATCAAGAACTCAGTGGAGCTGAGTGTGAATTCTGGTTGTTTGGGTTGCTTTCCTGTTGGTCTCATAATACCCTGCAAAGGAAGGATTGTCCGGCCTCATGGCTCATAGATATACATCTCATCATGGCAGGAGTGTCAGGGTGATAAGAGATTCAAGCAGCTGGTCACACTGGGTCTATGGGAAGGAGAGGCAAGACCATTCTGCTCAGCTAGCTTCCACTTTTCCCCCCTCTTTATTCTTTTTTTTTTTTTTTTTTCTCTTTTTGAGTTTAGGACTCAAGAGCAGAAAATAGGGGCACCCACTTTAGGGTAGGTCTTCCTACCTCACTTAACCTAAATGGGATAATCCCTCCCAAGTGTTTCCAGAGGCTGGTCTCTTAGGTGATTCCAGATCCTGTGAAATTCACAATCGATGTTAGCCATCACCTGAGCTCCAGGACCCTACTAGGTTGAATCAACTGTTGGTTTGCCTTAAGATCTTACTTTAATATGTGACATGGGGTGATGGTGCTGTGTCCGGGGGTTGTGGTGAACTGAGGATGAAAGTGTGTTCAAAGCCCACCAGGTCCGTGACTCAGTTTAGACCCTGGGTGGCAGCTCCTGTCTGTCACTGATTTAAACACTCGGGGAAGCTTTGCCTCTTCTCCTATCTGCTTTGTGTTTAGAGGGTTAGATGTGTTATCTCATGGGTGTCTTTTGGGTTCTGTCCCCTCTCTGTACTGCCAGCTAGAGAAAGTTTCCTTCTTGTGTACATTATAATGTCCCTTGGAGAGGTGTAGAGTAAGCTCTTGGGTAATAGGCATACATGACCTGTATCCAAGAGCAGGAAAGAGTGGTGAAGATTATAGAGACAGCTGGCCAGATGGTTCCGTGAGTGAAGGTGCCTGCCACCAAGCCTGACAAACTGAAACAACGTGTTCTAACAAGTCTTCTCTGCCATCCACCCATGGATCATGCCGAGAGTACAAGCGTAGATTTGGGCTCGCACACACGTACGTGTGAGCACACACACACTAAAATGTCATAATTTTTAAAATTGTTGATAGAAAGCAGATGTATTTTTTTTTCCCTTTCCCAACGCCAGGCACAAGCTGCATGTGATAGTGGACGAGATTTACATGCTGTCCGTGTTTGAGCCGTCTGCCACATTTCAGAGTGTTCTGAGCGTAAAAGAGTAAGTTCGTCCACACCAGTGTTGGGAGTAAGAACCATGAGTCTCCTGCTTTGGAGGGGCATTCATGAAGAGGACCTTGCCTGCTGTGTGCTGGGAAATGAGTCAAGTATCCATGGGGCTTGTGAATATGAACAAAGGGCCCGCTGCCCTCATGAGTGTTGAGTCCAAGTGCCATTCTGTGCATCTGTGAACGCTGAGCAAGGTGGTCAAGGGTGGCAGGTCAGTCAGGAAGGTGAGAATCTGAGTTTGAGTTCCCAGAACCTATGGGAAAACTCTAGCATAGCAACATGTGACCCTCGAGGTAGGGGAGGAGCTAAGCAAGGCATATCCCGGAAACTCATTGCCACACTTCCAGGATGAAAATGAAGGGCTTCAGTTATTAAGACAGCTTGTCTGCAGTGGGGGCATTGAGAAGGTAGAAAGTGATCTAAAAAGACACCCAGTTTTAACATGTGTCTTTCACACCTATAAGTGCACTCGTGCATGCCCACTATGTATGTATAGGAAGCCCCAGGATGCTGGCTAGGTAGGGACTTCTTTACAAAGCATCTTGTGTGTAGCCCAACTTGGCCTCAAACTCTTTAATTCTCCTGCCTCACCTCCTGAGTGCTGGGAATATATAAGTATATCCCACCATGCCCAACTCAAACTTTTTTTGAGGGATATAGAATTTGACTATAAGAATGAGATTTCATCAAAGCAAGACATTGGCATGCCGGCTAGAAGGAACAGATTCACCAAAGGTGGGGCAGTAAGAAATAGGTATGTTCTAGAGCAGACAGGTGGGCATGTTCTAGAAGTGGTAGATAGCTGACTCCTGAAAGGGTAGCTGCTAAGGAGGTGGTCTTGGACTAGATCTGTAATCAGAGCCATAGTAGCAGAGTCAGTCAGGCTGACGGCCTGGACTTCCCTCAGTGGGCACTCGAGTACTGTTTCAGGTGTGCTTTTCAGAGACACCTTGTGTTGATGTCTAACTTATCTGCCACCACTGTCTCTTTGAACCTGGGCATGTTAGACCCTGTCTAGGAAGAACCTAACATCCACTTTCTTCTTTCCGTCAGAGAAGTCGTTTATCTGTCTTTCAACCATTTCCCCCACTAACTTTGATTTTTTTTTTTTTAATTCTTTTCCAGCTTGCCTGATCCTAACATGATCCATATGATCTGGAGCACTAGTGAGGTAAGCTCCAGGACCTGTCTTTGGGCCTGGAAGGAAGGGGAGTTAGGAACAAAAGACAAGAGAAACTACATGTTCCTTCTTCAACTTCTCTTCCTCCAGGATTTTGGCATATCTGGCTTCCGCTTTGGTGTTCTCTATACACACAACAAGGAGGTAGCCTCTGCCATGAAAGTTTTTGGCTACTACCATGGTGTCTCTGGCATTGCTCAGTACAAGCTGTGGCGACTGCTCCAGGACAAAGGTACTAAGTAGGACCTTAGGATAGCATCTTGACTGAACTTTATGACTATGGGGACTGCTGGGTTTTCTGGGGGTGGGTTTCTAGCATGTGCTCAATAAACTTGAGGATCTGATCACTGTCTGAAGATAAACTGTGAGGACAGGGTAAAGCCCAGTGAGTGCATAAGGGTGGCTAGAAGAGGGAGGACCTGTTTGAAACCAGACTGCGTTTTAATTTGGAAAGCCTAATAGTTTCTGCTCTGCTTAGAAAACTGCTTGTGACTGGTTCCCTGAGACATGAAGGTAAGAACCTCAGACACCAGTCAGTCAATCTTCCTTTTTGCCTCTGAAACAGGGTCTCAATATATAGCCCTGGCCTGGAACTCAACATGTAGACCAGGCTAGCCTAGAACTCCGAGGTCTGCCTCACTTGCCTCTGTCTCCCTAGTGATTAAAGCCTGTGTCCTCAAGCCTAGCAGAGATCAGCAAGTGTCTTTCTCCTGGACCTACTTGCCCCAGGCAAACATTTTCTTTTGTCAACAGTGGGTCCTTCTCATTGACTTTTCCAATATGGATTAAAATAAATTTCCAGGGAGCATAAAGGAGAAAGATGTTTGGGGAGAGTTGATGTGGCTAGATCTATGGTCCCTAAATTCTCCAGGGACCTTAAGAGAATGCTGGCCTGAAAGGAGATCTTTAATGCTATGACTAAAACATAAAAAAGAGTCTTTCCCTTTAATTTCCTGTAATTGATGCCAGACTGGGAGGCTTAGACCAGTAGATGGACTATATTGAGACAAAGCCATGGTATTTAAAGAAACTAATGTAGCTAGACAGCTTGCTTTTAGCTTTGGGTGGGGAAAGAAGTAGTAGAAAGGAGAAATCTGACTACCAACCCTCATGGTGCCAGCATCCTTTAGATGTGGCAAAAACTGGACCTTAGCCCCTTCAATACTGGTTCTCAACTTTAGATGTACCTAGGATTTACCTAGAAACTGCATCCTCAAGAGATTTCTGTTTAGATACTCCAGGAGTATAACATAGGCATGAGATAGAGAAATAGCTCAGTAGTTAAAAATATGTGCTGCTCTTCCAGAGGACCTTAGTTCTATTCCCAACACCCACATCAGTCAACTTACAACTTCCTATAACTCCCATTTCCAGGATATCCAACTCCCCAACCACCTACATACACATGCATACACTAGCACATACACACATAATTAAAACTTTGTCCCAGTCCAGTGTGTGGGGTTCAAGAGCTCAAGTGAAAGCTTTGCGTATCTACTAACTCACTCAGGTGACAACAGTGGCATCAGTCCCCTTTGTGGGCTGTCTTGGCTACAGGCTTCTATCTACTCAAAGGGAACATTCTAGTAGAGCATTAAGATGCTCACTGTCTGCTCTATAAAGTTCTATATAAGAGTTGTGTGCCAGGATATTATCAATTTCGACATAGCAAGGCAGACTCCGTCTTGTATTGAAATGGCTCATGGCTCACATGAAGCCCAGCTAAGGTACACTTGGAAAGAACCCCCCCCAACCTCCCCCCCCCCCCGCCAGATGTCTTCTATGAGATCTGTGGTACTCATTCTCTACTCTCCAGAGTGGATCAATCAGGTGTACCTGCCTGAAAACCATAGCCGGCTCCAGAAGGCTTACAGCTATGTCACTAAGATACTGGAGGACTTGAAGATCCCCTTTTGCAACTGTGGCTCTGGCCTCTTTGTCTGGATCAACTTGAAAGCCGTAAGTTCTGCAAATGGCAGGCACTGGGCTTACCAGTCAGCTGGTCTTGTGCTCAGCTCCGCCCCTTTTTTCCCTTTCCCTTTTTCTAGTATCTGAGTCCGTGCACGTTTGACCAAGAGAAGATTCTTTACCAGCGCTTCCAGGACAACAAGCTGTTGTTATCTAGTGGCCAATCCTACAGGTGTATAGAGCCTGGCTGGTTCTGCCTTGTCTTTGCAGAAAACTACCTTCAACTACAAGTGGGTGAGTGCTGCTAACCTCCCCATCCCAAGTCAGATATGCAATAAGGAGAGCCCACCAACTCCTCCCTAATATATTCTGCCTTCAATAGCTTGTAGCCTCAGCTTCTCTGAGCCACCCTTTCCCATTCTATTAATTATGCTCCTTCATAAACAGGAAGTAATCCATTCCTTAAGTACCCATCTATCCCTGCATTCCACCTTTCCAGTACCCTTGTTCTGTGTCTGCCGTGTGTCTGAGAATGTCTTCTGGGCCAGAGGTTTCTAAGGAACAGTTTTCTGCCCATGTGGGGCTAGAGTCCAGTGGATGTGGTGGACAAACAATCACGGCAGCCATTATATGTTCTATCGGAATCCTCACACTCCTCTGGCAACATGAAGAACATAATGTTTATGTGAATAATTATTTATTGCATCTCACTAGTTGCCAGACATTTTCCTACCTGCTGAGATGAGCAATGAGTCACTTAGCCTTCTAAAAATTGAGTTTAGTGTGGAAAATAGACTGAGGGAAGCTGGACCTGAGCATTCCCACTTGCAATCCTGGCACTTGGAAGGAGACAGGAGGTTTGAGAGGTCAAGGCTAGCCTGGGCCACATACAGAGACCCTGTTTCAAAAGTAGATGATCAAACCCAGTGAAAGGTTAAGAAGTAAACAAGCCACAGGACAGACTTCGACATAAACCTTCTTTCTGACAGGCTCATGATTTGACTTTAGGTTCAAAAAGAGCCAGAAGAGATAGAATAGGTTGTCTTCAAGTTCATCCCAAAGAAGAGAGGGCTGATTTCAGCACCCATAAACAGAGGCTCTGATGGTCCGCAGCCACCCGGGTCTGTCTGGGCTCCGTCTGCACATCGTTAACTCATTCTCTCCTCCTGTTTCCTTTGCACTTCTAGGCATGGGTCGGTTCTGCCATGTGCTCGCTGAACACAAAAAAGGCATAATCGGAACAGCAGGAGCAGACAACTGAGACCTAGACTCCTGCCTCACCCAGTGGCTCCAGACAGCCTGCTGTCACTTGGTCAGAAGCCCCTGAAAGTAGTCTTGTGGCCAGAAGACAGTAGGAGGAATTGGAGCCACTGTGCTGACCTCGCTCATCAGGGCCCCTAAGCTGGGTGTCTGACTTTTTTAGAAGCCTTGTTTTTTTTAGTCTTTGCTAGCTGTCCTGCACTCAAAAATGATGTTTTTATCGTGGTAAGAGGGAAGGCAGTTCCCTGGATTCCTTTTTAGATGGCTTTGTTTTACATTCACCATTTAATAAAAGACATGCTCTATTTTCTCCAGTTCCGGGCCTGCTTTATTTCTGGTTCATATTCCTTTTGGAGGGAGATGATTGTTTTTGTTTTGTTCTAAGTCCTTTGGAAAGCTTGCATGTGAAGAGTACTGTCTGAGAGAAATTTGGGGTGATAGCCCAGAGGGTGAGAGTGCTTTGCTCCGCAAGCATAAGGACCTGAGTTCAAATCCCAGGCACCCCATGTAAAAACCTAGGCATGGCTTTGAGTACCCGTGTCCTCAGCACTGGAGAGTGGGGCACGCACAGGTGCACCATAGCGTCTCATTAGCAATCAAGTCTAGCCAAAATGGCAAGAAATCCCATCTCAGTGCAGCAGATTGAAAGCCTTAGAGGAAGATCTTGAGGTCCTGTTCTGACTTCCCCATGTGCACATGAAATATGTGCACTCGTGCATACTCAACATACACACTCACATGACTCTCACTCTCTCACACTATCACACACTCACTGACACTGGCACATACTCACTGACACACACACTCTCACACACACACTCTCTCACACACACACTCTCACACACACAACGCTCACACACACGCTACACGTCTCACACCACTCACACTCCACACACACTCTCACACACACACCTCTCACACACACAACCTACACACTTCACACACCTCACACACACACTACTCAACTCAATCACATTACACACACAATACCACATACATACACATCACTGACACACACACACATATACACACACACACTCCTGTCAGTGGCAGGCCTGTAAGGAAGGGAAGAAATGACTCATAGCCAAATGCTGAAGGAGCACTAAGTTGTGCTCGTCTTTATAAGCTCACAATCATCCATCCTTATGAATGGCTGAAGGACTGGATGGGGTATTATGGGTATTCCTGCATTCAAATGCCAGAAATCTTCCAACGGTTTTAGGACAAATATTGGAATACTAGTTTGTTCAGACAGCTATAATAAAATACCAGAAACTTATGAAGAATGAGAATCTGTGTCTTACAGTTCTAGAAGCTGTAAAGTCCAAGAACCCAATAGATAAGTGTCTGGTGGGGCCCATCTTCTTTCTTCCTATGATATCACATGATTGGGGGCTGGGGGTCCCTCTGCTTTCATGATCTAATCACTTCACAAGGGTCCCACCTGGTTCTGCTGTCATTTTAGGGGTAAAGATTTCACATATGAATTTAGGGTTGGGGATCATAGACCCCAGTTCCCAGAACTGAAAATTTCGATTTCTATCTCTTGATATTCCTGCCGTTCAAACTGCGCCTAGCTGAGCTTCTGGGAAGCCCTTGCCTTCTGGAGGCTGTGAAATGCACAGAACAGAGTCGGAACCTTTTGTGGAAGTTGGAAAAGCTTCTGGTACTCACTGATAGCCTTGTTAGTCATGTGAGCTTGTGTCCACACACATTCCTCTGGGAACAGGTTTGTTCCACCTCTTTTCATCTTTCTGTACAACCCAGGCTGGCCTCGAACACACATCTTCCCCAGCTTCCCTGGTGCTAGGGTTACAGGTATGTGTCACTAGCTCTGGTAGGCCCTCCCCCTCCTCTTCCCCTTCTCTCCCTCCTTGTCCTTTTTTTTTTCTTTCAATCAATGAAAGGAAGTATATATGCTTTTTCTCAAGCAACTTAAGGAAGGACTTATTTTGGCTCATGCTTTGAGGTTTCCATGCACTGTGGTGGAGAAGCAAAGCTCTGACCTGGAGGTATACCTTTAGGCTGTGGGCAGCAGAATGATGGTGCAATTGGGATATTATATCCACAGCCAGGAGGAGAGATGGATGCTGCTGCTCACTTCTCTTTCTCCTCTCTTACTCAGTCTGGGACCCCAGCCTATGGGATGATGCTACACACACTGAGGGTTACTCTTCCTAAGTTAAGCCTCTCTGGAAATGAACTCAGACATACCCAGAGTTGTGTATTCTAGGTAGTCCTAGGTGGTTCTAAATCCAGTCAAGTTGATTACAGAAATGAACTGTCACAGGAAGTAGTTTAACAAATCCAGATTCTTCAAAATTTGTTGTGCTAGATAATGTCCTTTAGAGACTGGTTTTGAACCAGGTATGGTGGTATATACCTATAATCCTAGTACTCAAGAGGCTGAGGCAGGAGAATTGTGGGTTTAAGGCCAGCCTGGGCTATATATATCATATATATCCCAGCCAGAAAGGGAATTCATTGGAAGAACCCAGGAGACTAGAAGCACTTTCAGGATCTTTATAAAGGAAGTTGGCAGTCTCACTGGCGTGGGATGGAAGGAATCATGCCTTCCATGGAAGCGTTAGTCTGTTTCTGAGTCTATTCAACTCAGTATTCAGATGGGGGGCTGGCTAGATGGCTCAGTGAATAAAGGCACCTGCCACAAGCCTGATGATCTGACTTTGATTCCAAAGCCCTACATGGTAGAAGGGGAGAAGTGACTTTCATAAGTTGTCCTCTGACCTCAACATGCATATAATGACACATGTCTGAAGTAAATAAATGTAATTTAAGGAAAAAGTTGTCTTGTTTTGTAAAGTTCTGGACATTTCATTTTCTTGTTAACATTTGCTGTTTGTATTAGTTATTTTTTTCATTGCTATGACAACTACCTGAAACAGGTGATTTGAGAGCAATAAGGGCAGGCATGGTGGCCCATAGTGACATCCCTGCAAGTTCCCAGACTTGGGAGGCAGAGGCAGAATGAACACTACAAGTCTGAGGCCAGTCTGGATTATTTAGGAGGTTCCAGACCAGCAAGGCTGCATAGCAACACAGCAAGATTGTGTCTCATGGCTTTGATGGTTAATCTTGATTGGCAATTGGCCAGATCTGGAATCCACTAAGAGGCAAGTGAATTTTTCTTGATTGGGAAGAAATGAGAAGATCCACCCTAAGCGTGGTGACACATTTGTGGTGTCGGGCAGAGGGAAAAGCTCTTGCTCTTTTGGCTGCTTGCTTCCGTGCCTCACTGGTGAATTTACTCAGGTTTCAAGCCATCTACCCTGCTGCTACTCTGCTACTGTGCTGTTACCGCCCTTCACTAATATCAGAGCCAAACCTCGTCAGCTGTCTAATGTGGACTAAAGACCACTGGCTCTCCCAGAATCTTCCAGGCCTTCAGTATGAGGATTCTGTAGAGAAGGGAACTAATGGAATATATAATCATATCAATTCATATATAATATGATTTATTAGAGTGACTTACAGGTGGATCCACCTAATCCAACAACGGCAAGCTCTTGATGGAAAGTCTGAGAATCTAGTAGCTGTTCAGTCCCTGAGGCTGATGTCTCAGCTGGTCTTCAGTATACCTCAGAATCCCCAAAAATAAGCTGTAGTGCCAGTGAGGGAGGACTTCAGCAGAAAGATAGAAACATGAACATGCCAGCAAGAATGGGGTAAGCAAGAAAAAGCAAAAGTTTCTTTCTTCCATGACCCTTATAGAGGCTGTCACAAGGTGTGGCCCAGATTTAAGGTGGGTCTTCCATCCTCAAATGATCCGTTAGCTAAAAATTCCTTCCACATGTGCCAGCTGCTTGGGCTGTTAGTTAATTCCAGATGTAGTCAGGTTGACAGCCAAGAATAGCCATCACAAGTCCATCCCTTGTCATCTTGACATACAATGCCTCTTATACCAAATGAAAAAGTGAGGTCATGACTATACATAATATGATGTAATTATCTTCTTTTATTTTTAAAAAACATTTATTTATTTTATGTATGTGATTACACTGTCAACCTCTTCATACATACCAGAAGAGGGCAGCAATCCCATTATAGATGGTTGTCTTCCATCATGTGGTTGCTAGGAATTGAACTCAGGACCTCTGGAAGAGCATCAGTGCTTTTAATCAAGGAGCCATCTCTCCAGCCCATGATGTAACTATCTTATGTACAATCGTAAACACATTATGTATTTTAGAACAGGTGGCAATATTCCCTTGAGGGACATTTGTTTAGTATCTCATAACTTAAATACAATAACCACTGATACTATCTTAATTGCTGTTACATTACATGATAAGGAAATTGACAAAACAAGTATCTGTGCAAACACATTCTTAACACATATGACAGAATATTCATATCGATCATGATCCTCACTTCAGCAGTTGGTCGTAGCTGGTATTTATACCTACCTTCCTCTACTACTTTCTGTATTTCCTCTATCCTCAGTGAGCATCTCAGCAGGTCTTGGTGCTTTTAATAGACGAGTGATCTCATATCTGAATCTGTCTTTACGTTACATAATTCAGAATAGTAGCAAAATTACAATTATGAAGTAGCAACAAAATATTTAATGGTTGAAGATCACCACAACATGAGGAACTGTATTAAAGGATTTTAGCATTAGGAAGGTTGAGAACCACTGTCCTAAAGGATCTCCTGCACTCCAGATATAGTCTTTTTGATCTTCATTGTACAGAAGCAATCTGGATCAATCACCCCTCCTAGCACTGCTATTCCTTTCTTACCAGTTAACTTAAGAACATCAGACACTCAAAGTGGCCACGGGGAAGCCCTAGCTTCCAGTTCTACGTAATGTTTATTGTGTTTCCAGGCAGCAGCACTCCCCTATCTGAAACCAAAACTCTCTAGGCCAGTAGAATTCTGGGTTTCTGAAACAGGAAACACAACGGTTTTCCTAGTGGGTCACTAGGGGGCGATAGTGAGTGGAACCATTCCTTTTCCAACTCCTCGATTCCTGTGAATCCTGGCCATGAGAGAAACCACAGTATTGGAAGATGATTACTTCTGTCTTAGTCACTGTTTGTTGCTGTGCTGAAACACTATGACCAAGGACAGTGGAAACGACTTACAACTTCTTGTTGCCTGCTTGCTTTTTTTTGTTTGTTTGTTTGTTTGTTTTTTGTTTTGTTTTGGTACCCAGGACTGAACTTTTTCCTTTGTCTCCTCACATCTCTAAAAATCTCTTTAGTACAGACTGGAATTTAAAGAAGCCCCCTTTTGAAAGCTATCATATCCCAATGGCCATATGAATGTGTATGTCTATACATTTCTTCTTTTCTTTTGTAAATCTTTTTTTCCTCCAACTAAGAATTTCTGGAGCTTCAGAGAAGTCTTTACAAATGGATGGCGGGGAGATCTCATGTTCAGGTGATGCTCAGGAGGAATGGTGTTTTCAGAGGATGTCTACTTTAACTGGGGAAGAAACTTCCAACTTTCAAATGGCTCTGGCCAAGGGTGTCGAAATGCAAGAGAGATCTGAGCTCAGCCAATGAAAGAAGACATGGGATGGGCGTGGTTTTGTCTTGTCCAAGCTCCTCCACCCCTCTGTTCTTTCCTTTTTCTGAGTTTAGACTCCAGTTTCTGGCCTGTAGGGAAGCGGAGCTTCCTCTTCTGCGACCAGGAGGCAGAGCGCGGACTCCTTCCCTGTGTTCCCGCCAGGTCGCCAGGGGGCAGGCTGCCCCAGTTGTCACGGAAGTCCAGCCCCGAGAATACCGCGCGTGAAAACCCAAGGTCCAAAGTAGGTGTTGTGATCCACTACTGTGCACGAAGAGGCCGGGTTCGCTGCCCGGTGCTCTTGATCGCTTCCTGCCCTTAGGTCTGGAAGTCCTGAGTGCTGTTACACTACAGTCTCTGTGGTCCCGGAAAATCCGGGCAGGCCCTGCACACAATTCTGTCTTGGTTGCCATGTTGGGCTGGTGAGATCCGCAGGCCTGATTGACTGCAGCGCCTTGCGTGCTCCTGCTGGGTTCTGGTTGCGCTTTGGTCTATGCCACGTTGCCCACAGCCGGGGCACTCGGTGGCGTTCTTCCTCGGATCTAAGCTATCGGTGGAGCAGGCGTGTGCTCTGTCAATGTCCCGCTACTTTGGGGCGGACTTTGGGGCGGACCCCAAGATTTGCAAAGCAAAAGTAAATTGCGGGGGCATTTTCTGTGTCTCATCTGCCACCTGCCAAGTAAGACTTGTACCTTAAGACAGAGAAATCTGAGAGCATTTGAGACAGAGTGACTCATATTTCAGACTTTTGGCCATCAGACAGAATTCGGTATGAGTGCTTTATCGCCCTCAGATTCTCACTGTTACTTTTTGAGGTGGTTATTGGCCCCACCAGAGCTCAGGTGCGGCATAAAAGAGGGACTCTTAGGAAGTTCCTACAGTTTGATAGGCAGGAGACCCCTCTGGGGCCCTTATCTCCTTTGTGAGTAGAGACAGGATCCAGAAGTGCCTGCACATTGTGACTTCTACTTCCCCTTCACCCCCCAGTTCTCACCACCGTCTGCTCCTGACCACCCATCACACGAGAGGTCCAGAACCATAGCAGTGATCTGCTTTGGGAAATAGCCTGGTGTTTTGAAATTGAGCAAGCCTGGGGAAAGATTGTTGGTGACCCCCGCGAGGCTGCAGAAGGAGAAACAAATGTAGAAATGGAGGAGCGAAAGCTACATGATTAGCTTTGTTTATATGTAGCAGCATGGTGTGGTGCTCATAAGTCCTCAACAGACTGTGCTTGTTGAAGTGTTTAACTGGATAAGGTCACAAGGGATGATATACAGCTTGCAAGAAGAGGGAGATAGCTTAGTTCCAGCTATTAGGGAGGCTGAGAAAGGAGGATCACTTGAGGTCAAGAGCTCAAGGCCAGCATTGGGCAAACTCAGGGGGGAAAGAACAAAGAAGAAAGAAAGAAAGAAAGAAAGAAAGAAAGAAAGAAAGAAAGAAAGAAAGAAGGAAGGAAAGAAGGAAGGAAGGAAGGAAGGAAGGAAGGAAGGAAGGAAGAAAGAGAAGAAAAGAAAAGGGGGGAGGGCTAACCAGCCTAGGCAGTAAAGTGTTCGGTTAGTTAAATGTTTTTTTTGCCTTGCAATCATGAGGACCTGAGTTTTATCCCCAGAACCCAAATAAAAATAGCCAGATGTTCACTCCTCATAATTCCAGAGCCAGGGAGATGGAGACAGGCAGGTCTCTGGTTTTTACTGGCTAGCAAGTCTAACCTAATCTGCAAACTTTAGGGCTTAGTGAGAGACTTGTCTCAAAAAACAAAGTGGACAGCTTCCCACAACAACACCAGAGGATGTTCTTGGGCCTATACACAGACAGACAGACAACAGACACACACACACACACACACACACACACACACACACAAGATGAGCAGAAATCCTGCAGCAGGCATGTGCATTTGTGTTTTGACAGATGTTCTGTCTTCCTCAGAAGGAATCCACGGCACCTACTACCTGCACAGGCTCAGCCTCCACTCAGGACATGGAAAGTGGCTATGGTGATGGTCTGCAAGGAGAATGCCTCAGAAAACGGACCAGAAGCAGCCCAAACTCTATGGAGTGGGCAACCCCACGGCCACGTTCTCCTCTGACAGCTCCTGCTGTCCTCTAGAGGAAGAGTCATCAAGTGGTTCTGGGACTCAGCTGAGGAGGGCTACAGGACCTACCACATGGATGAGTATGACGAAGGACAAGAATCCCAGTGTGAGTGAAGACCCCTCCCCACTGGGACCCAAGAGCAAACTAACTGCAGTGCAGTCAGCACCCAGCTTGCTCTTGCCAGGTTGGAGTTATGATCCTTTGGCTCCAAAACGACTGTTAATGTCTGCTCTATACACAGGTCATCTCTGAGATGGGCTGGTAATGTCTGTTCTGTATGAGTCAACATTACATGGGACCAGGGATGTGAAATTAACAGTGCTTGTCATATAGTACACTTGATAAATAATAGCTGCTGTTATTCATATTATCTGCCTTGATTATCATAATCTATTGTACATAATAGTTTGGCAGGTCAAGGAGCTGCACAATAACCTTATTAATGGTTTGGATCTGTTGAGCATCCACCAGGTACCAGCGACTGCTCTAGGCACTGGTGTCATAGCTGAGATCAAAACTCAGCTCCTGCCCTGTGTATTTATATTTTAGTTGACATAGGCAGAACAAACACACATATAACATTTACTGATAGAAACTGTAGAGAAAATAAAGACAGGGTGAGGGGGACAATGGTGGGCTGGGAAATGCTGCTATTTGACATAGGATGTCAGAAGGAAGGCAACTTTACTCAGGTGACATTAGAACAAATACTTGGAAAAAAAAAAAGCAAGAGAGATTGTGTTAGTTATCCATTGCTGTAACAAACCACCCCAAGTCTCAGCAGCTTAAGTAGCAAACATTTCCCAGTTGCTGGGGTTCAGGACTCCTGGTGGATGTTTTAGGGCCAGAGGTTTCCGTCACAGTAAGTAAATTGAATGTTGTAATTGAAAGTAAGTAAATTGAAACTGATGTTGTAATCACATCTGAAAGCTTGCCTGGATGGTGGAACACGATCAGGTGAGAGGCTCCACCTCCACATTCACCTGTACGACTCTTGGTGGGCATCTGTTCCTGTCCACGTGGAACTTTCCCCAGGACTGCTTCAGATATGACAGCTAGCTCCCTCCAGGGCAGATGGTCTAAGACAGAATAGGAGACTCTGAGTACCAAGACAGAAGCCACATGCTTTTATGACCTAACCTTAGAAGTGATATTCCATCAGTTCTGCATGGTTTTTCCATCAGATGCAGTTGGTGGATTTAGTCTCTATGCGGGTGCTGTGGTAGAGGATACCCACCACCAGGAGCCATGTAACTGCAAGAACAGCTAGGAAAAAGGTCCCAGACTGGATCAGATCAGCAGACAGCAAAGGGACCAAGTAGGCTGCAGTAGAGCCAGCATGGCGGGTGATGAGTTCAGAAAGGCTTTGGATTTAGTTGGGACTCATAGGACATGGTGAACGGGGAAGGGTATGAAGTGTTCAGGAAAGGAGCAGGATGTATGATGCAGTTTCAGTAAGACATTTTAGACCGTATGGAGTCCATATGAAGACCCGAGGACAGGCGAGGGAGTAGACAGGAGAGGAGGTGGGAGCTATCGCACTGATCTGGACAGGAACCATGGTGGCTTACACTAGGGTCTCAGCTGCCGGGTGTGACAAGTGGCTGGCTGAATGTGTTGTGAGGGTAGAGTTGTTAGGACTTAGAGTTGGGCTGTCTGCCTGTGAAGAAAGTGCTTTCCTTCCCAGGGGTGGCAAGCCCTGCCTCATATGTGTCTAGCTCCCAGCTCGTTCATGTTTAATGGTTTTGTCTTTCCTGTTTCCTTAGCTGCTCACAGAAGGCAGGGGTCATTAAGATTAACACCTGTGGAGAGGCAGCCAGATGTTGTGTCCTGTTAGCTGGGTCCCCTGGGGAACCATTTACACTGGCATGGGGGCTGTCCACTGAACACCCCCACTCTTGTTTTTTTTCCTAGCATGTGATTTATAATGTTTTGGGGGAACACTGTGGTGTCTTGGGCATATATCTGCCTTTAGGGAGCTAGCTATCAGCAGGGAGTGGTACCCTGATCCCTGGGGCATGGGGCAGAAATTGAGTGGTTTTCTAAGGGCAGGAGAGTGCTGGAAAGAAATGTGGGACTCCAAGAAGCAAAGAGCCCTTCCAAGCGGAGCACTGGGAAGGCTTCTTGCCAGAGATGGTATTTGGATGGTGTTGGAAATGGAGGATGGGAGCTTGAAACTTAGTGAGTGCCCAGCTTGAGCAAAGACAAGGAGGGTTGGTGGGAGGGTGGAAGAGTGGGTGATGCCCACTCTGCTCTCTGTGCACTCCTCAGGCTCCTTGCTGGCAGTGCTTTGTCATGCTTACCCTGCCTCTACCCTCTGTCTGCAGGGCATCATTAACTTAGGCACCAGTGAAAACAAACTCTGCTTTGACCTTCTATCCTGGCGGGTGAGTATAGGGGCTGGGCATCACCAGCCCCAGGTAAGTGAGCTCAGGGCTGACATCACCAGCTCCAGGTGAGTGAGCTCAGAGCTGACATCACCAGCTCCAGGTAAGTGAGTTCAGGGCTGACATCACCAGCTCCAGGTGAGTGAGCTCAGGGCTGACATCACCAGCTCCAGGGGTTTCTTGAATCCTTTGCCACAGTAGCTTGCTGCCTGCCCCAGTGGCCCTGACTTAAGAGCTGGGGGTGGGGGCATGGATTGCAGATCTGCTTTGGGAACAACTTTACTCTCCTATCCCCTCTCTTCCCGTCTCCTCTCTCACCTTCCCTATATAGCCTACCAACAGACCTATATCCATCCCTGGTTTTTAATTTTATTTTTCTTCAATGGAGATCGAACCTAGCATTTACACAGTCTAGGCAAGCTAAACTACACCCTCTGCCTTCTTAACTTTTTATTTTGAGACAAAGTCTAAGTTATCCAGGCTGATCTTGAACTTATTGTATAGTCTGGGCAGGTCTTGGATTTGCAAGGCCTCCTATTTTAGCCTCCAGTGTAGCTGGGTGCACTACCAGGCGTGGCTTCTATGGCTCTTTCTAATCCAGCTTGCAAAATTCCTTAATATTTCACCAGGTTTCTTAAAATTTCATTAGATGTCCCAACTCTCCAAAAATCAAAAAATAACTAAAATTAGTTTCAGTAATATTTCAGTTACCGAATATATCTAAAACATGACCATTTTGGCTGGTAATAAATGTACAATTATTGATATCTATTAAAACTTGTTTTTACAAAGTCTTTACAATTCAGATTAGCCACCTAGTAAGTGCCCAGTAGCCACAGAATACCAGTGGCTTCCATGTTGGACCAGCTATAAGGGGTGACAGAAGGGAGGGGAATGGCTGGGCCCAGCCATGGAGAAGTAGACAGTTCCAATTCTTCTGGCCCCCTGCCAGGGACACTATGTCATTGGCTGTCTTTGACCTTGTAACCATGATGCTCTAGTGCCACTAATTCAGTACCTAGTTATACAAGGGATGATCCACTGTATACAAAGGGTGAGATTGGGCTGAGCCTGCAGGAGACAGTGCCTGAGTCCAAGTTGGATCCAAGGCCAAGTTGGTGTCACCCAACTCTGGACCCTCCTCTGACCTCTGGGAAGGCTGAGGAGCAGGACTTCCCACCCCTACTTCTGCACCCATCCCTCTGGTTTTTGTTGTATAGAGAGCTAGAGCCAAAAGTTCTGACTATCGTTTCAGTTCTGCTACTTGCCAGCTGGGTGGCCCTGCCTTCACTTTGTGATCCTTGGTTTGCATATCTGTGAAATGGGCCTGGGGATGCTGTCCTGTACTCTTTTCACAGTCTCTCTGAGAAGCAGGAGAAACCCCAGCTGATGAAGGCCATAGTGCTGTGTGGATGCAGGTGACAGCGCTGGCCGTCAACTTTGCTCTTTTTCCTATGTGTCCCCAGCTGACACAGAATGACATGTTTCATATGGAGCCATCTCTGCTGCAGTACCCTGACTGGAGAGGACATCTATTGTAAGTAGTTGCCTGAGGCCAGTGGGTCACAACATGGGGCGTGTAGGTCCCCAGGGAGGTAGAGTAGAGCGGCGACACATTTCTGGTCGGTGTAACAGGAAGAAGGGTCTACTGGCTAATGGTGGGAGCACCTCAACAAAGAATTGTTCTGTCCACAATGTCAGTAGAGACTAAGTGAAGAAGCTGGCCATAGGCTGAGAACATAGTTGTGGAGACCTGGTTACCACGGGCTGGCCTGTCAGCCTCTACTCCCATCTCTAGAGCTCCCAGCTTGATTCCCATGACAAGTGATTCTGTGACAAGTGAGGAGACCATCCTTGTTTTTCCAGTAGCTTAGAGATGACAAGGGAGCTGACTGGGTGCACTCTCAATGTCTTGATGGATCAGGGAATGGGACCAGTCTTCTGGCCCCCTGCCAAGGACACTATGTCATTGACTCTCTTTGACCTTGTAGCCATGATGCTCAAGATGTGTTCCAAAGCTCACATTCTTAGAATAAGGTCATCAAGATGGTGGGCTCTGGTGCAGACCACTGGACTTGAGTAAGGACTCTGCCACTTACTAGCAATGAAGTCATTCCTTCAAATTCTCTCAGTTTCTTTATTCGTAGAATGGGAATGATAGTAATCACAACCACCATGAAACAGTCTCTGAATAACATTTGTGTGATGTTGAAGCTCAGTAAGAGCCATGGCAACAGTTCCTGTTACAATAATGTTAATTATTATCATTATCAGCTAGATGTATGTAGTGTTAGTTTCATCCCTAAAGTCTCCTGATTAGGTGAGGTTGGGTGACCGAGACCCAGAATGCTTTGTGGCTGGAAGGAGGAGGGTATGCTGGAGTGGAGATAAATGTCTGCCACCTTGGAAGGTAGGGTGGAGCAGTGGCAGCCAGCCACCTGCAGGTTCCCAGAGGGGCTCTGGAGTAGACTGGGCTGAGAATGCTCTGACAAGTGTCATACTTTGTTGGTCTGTTCTTCTAGCCTCCGGGAAGAAGTGGCAAGGTTCTTATCTTTCTACTGTAAGAGCCCGGCACCCCTCAAACCAGAGAATGTGAGTCATGCATTTCCTAGAGGTGAGGGGTATCAGGAAGTGTGCTTGGGGTCTGCTTCTCACTTAGTTTTGCTTCCCAACCCCATTGCACTGTGGTCCTCTTGACTTCCCCACCTTTGAGGGAGATCACCAGAGTGACCAGTTCCATCTCTTGTTCACTTGATCAAGAGCAAGGTACCCAGAAATCAGCTTGACTGGGAACCAGTGGACCTCTGGCCGGATGGATCCCCAGGGCACTTTCCATGACCCTTGTTCTTCTCTGTCCCCTGATAGAGGCATTCTTGTCTCCTGTCACTCCCAGGTGGTTGTTCTGAATGGCTGTGCCTCTCTCTTTTCTGCTCTGGCCACAGTGCTGTGTGAGACAGGGGGTAAGTGGACTCCATGCTCTCCTCTCTCAGCTTTTGACCAAGGTTGTGCTGGGCTGTGACCACAGTTGGACCTCTGGCCGAGGTGCTGAGGGTGGAGCCCAGGGCTTCATGTATGCAAGGCAAGCCCTCTTCCTACTGAGCTACACCCCTGGTCTTAGGAATTTTGAACTATGACAAATTCTCTGGCTAGTGCTGTGTAACGGGGTATTTTCTTACAATGCTGAGCAGCGGCAGTGAGCTCCCCCACTCTACCTGCAAGCAGCCATGAGATTTTGAGTCAACACTGATACTCTGCCCTGTTACAGGCTGCTAGGATATTTAGGAGATTGGTGGGTCAAATACATTTATATATTTTTTTTACCTTATAGTGGATTAGTCTGAATGTGACCCATTATAAGTGAAGGAACATCTGTGTTAGAAAAAGCCTGATCTTGGGATGCAAGCTTTAAGGTTTTGGGAGTTGAGAGTAAGAATATGCCCCAAATGTTTCCCAGAAATGGTGGAGGCTAGGAAAGGTAGTGGCACACATGACAAGGTCTGTAGTATCCAAGTCAGAGGCCAATAGACTGTCTACTCCTGCTCCCAGAGGCTCTCTTGATCCCCACACCTTACTACGGAGCCATCACCCAGCACATCTATCTCTATGGCAACATTCGACTAGCCTTTGTCTACCTGGACAGCAAGGTAAGAGTGCCTGCATTCCAGTTCTTGCATTTGAGTTTTCCTGTAGGCAAGGGTTTCCTGGTTCTAAGTCTGCAGGTGTGTGTGTGTGTGTGAAGGGAGCCTGTGTTAGGGGCTTTGGGGCTGCTGTGAAATGGCAGTGGAGCCTTCTGTTCTTGCATGGACACCTCTGTCTGGGTTCTCTCAAAGCTCCAAGCCACAGGTTCTAAGATCCTGGATTCATGGAGAAGCCAAGGACCAGCCCCATAAAAGAGAGGGTGGAAAAGGGGGAAACTTAGACCTTGGAAGTCCTGAGAGCCAATCAGAGAAGCCTTACTGCTTCTACCAGAAACCTAAGAGCTAAGAGTGAGGTGGAAAGCAGGAAGGGGAAACAGCCCTTCTTGTTTTTCAGAGACTGTACCCAAGAGGCTGGAGATGGTAGGGAAAGAGAGTCCCAAGGGTTCGGGTTTGGGGTTGGGGCCATGTCACTGAATTTGGCTCCTGACTTTGGTGGGTCTTTCCCCAGGTAACTGGACTGAATACACGTCCCTTCCAGCTCACCGTAGAGAAGCTGGAGATGGCCCTGCAAGGAGTTAATTCTGAGGTTGGAAAGTCAGTCAAATCCAGGACTGGGAGTGGGTGGGTTTTAGCAGGGGCTAGACCCTTCATCATCTCTTGGAAATTGGGCTTGTAACATTCATAGGGACATATGGGGAGGAATTATGGAACCATCCTGGGAGTGGGGGTCAGGCAGTCAGGCAGAATCCTGTGTCTATGGATACACATTCCCATTAGAAAAAGACCTTGAAACCTCAGTGTACAGAGAACCAAGAAAGGTCATTAGAAACTTCCCTCCTCACAATAGAGGGTAGCAGGAGGTGGTGGGATAGGATCATAATTCATTTTATATATATATGAAAATGTTAAGAGCAAAGCCCATTATTGTTTTTAAAGAATATATGTGCCTTAGTTACTGTTCTGTTGCTGTGAAGAACACCATGACCAGAATAACTCATAAATTAAAGCATTTAATTGAGGTTTGCTTAAGGTTTTCGAGGTCAGTCTGTTACCATCATGGCAGGAAGCTGACAGGCATGGTGCTGGAGAAGTAGCTGAGAGCTTTTCATTCTGGACTGCAGACAGACACTGAGCTTTTGAAGCCTCAAAACGCACCCTGAGTAACACACCTCCTCCAACAAGGCCACACCTCCCTCATCCTTCCCAAACAGTTCCACTAAAGACCAAGCATTCAAACATATGAGCCTATGGTGGGAGGGGGGAGTCTAATTCAAACCGGCCACAGTATTCTAATTAAAAAAACACTCCACCTACACTTGTCCTTTGTTTCTGCTTCAGGGTCAAATGTGGATTGTGGGAGTCTATAGTTTAGTGAGTCTCTCTGGCAAATTGAGGGGTGATCCTGCTCCTTTTGAGGGGCTCCTTAAGAAAGGCAGAGACATAAGTTCCTGCGCTTGCTTCCACCCATGTTCAGCATCTGTACACTTCACTGCATTTACCGTTGTCAAGTGCTCAGTGCAGGAGCCGTGAAAGTTCTCAACTCCCACTTACAATTCCTCCGACACAAGCAGCCTCTCTGCCAGCAGCTGGCATGCTTCCCTGCTCCCTGCCTGCTTTCTTTCCATAGTAGGGACGGCACAAGCAGATGTAATTCTGTGTCCTACTCATTTGCTTCTTGTTGAGTCAGGAGTGTGTTCCTGCCATGCTCCCTTGGGCAGCTACCAGCCTCATCCAGTGAGACTGTAAGGCTCTGGAGTGTGTGTTTTGGGGGGAGCACTGAAACACCCCTGGATGGTTTCAGGGTATCAAGGTCAAAGGTCTCATTCTCATCAACCCCCAAAACCCTCTGGGTGATGTCTACTCCCCCGAAGAGCTGCAGGACTTCCTGGGGTTCGCCATGAGGTGAGTGTTGCCTACCCCACAAAGTGGGCAGAGTTCTGATGTGGCCTGGGGCAAGTCCTTAGCCCACTGTGGGCTACTACCTGCTGTGGTGTCTCCCTGTCTTCTTAAAGCACCAGCTATCATGCTCTAGGGCCAGGCACCATGCCGGACATTTTATTACTTATGCATTTATGTATTTATTTACTTATTTATATGTTTATCTGTGTTCATGTGTGTGCAAATATAGAAGTTAGCAGTCATTCCTTTGTTTTTGAGAAAGGGTTTCGCTGGTTTAGAGCTTGTCAAGTGTGAGACGCTATCTGGCCAGTGAACCCCAGGGCTCTGGGTATCACACTTGGGCCTTCCTATTTGCAAGGCAGTACTATACTGACCAGGCCATCTTCCCAGCTGAGCACTTTCTGTGTTGTATCTGTGGTTCTCCTCATAGCAGCCCCACGAAAAATGAACACTTATCATCTCTGCTTGACAGAGCCTCAGAGTGGTCCAGTCAGGAGTAGGTACAGACATGAATCTGAGTCTATTTGTCTCCAGCCCACCATGCAGAACCCCAAGAGTCCTCTGCTTTATGTGTGCAGCCTCCCGTTTGTAAACATATAGACCAAATTGGGGTATTCCTGGGCAATCAGTTTGGTAGCCCTGGGCTATACTGTGGTCCCCTGGGTTTCTGACATACTGCTACTCAACAGTCAGTAACATATTTTGGCTCCCTCCTTCCCACTACCTACCCACTCCAGGCACAAGCTACATGTGATCATGGATGAGGTTTACATGCTGTCGGTGTTTGAAGAGTCTCTTGGGTACCGAAGTGTTCTCAGCCTGGAAAGGTGAGGCTCCCACTGTAGCTGAGTCTACCAGTCCCTGGACTGTCTCACAGTTTCCCAGCCTCTGTCTGGTCAACCCACAGGGGATGGCCTGCCCCAAGGTAGTTCTATTAATCTCTATTTGATCTCACTGGTTCTCAGGCTAGGGGCAACTAGCTAGTCCAGGACTTCAGATTATTCTACGGCATTCCCAAGAGCTCCAAGGGGAGGCAGGAGACAGGGCTTGGCATTCTTTGAAGGGATATTTGGCATATGGAAAACCAAACTCTTGCTCCTTCATATTTAGAGTGTCTCCATTTTCATCCACCCATCAGTCTTTCTGTCTGTCTGTCCATCTACTCATCCATTCATCTGTCCCCTCACCCCCCTTTGTCCATCCATCCCTTCATCCACCCATCCATCCTTTTATCTATATTTCTAGGTAGACGAAGGTCTCAGCAGCTAAGGACACAGGTAGCAATTTCAATGATAGTTGCAAGAATGCTGAAAGGGAGGTGGTGAGGAGCTGTGGGAAGGTTTGTTTGAGGCACCTTGGCCTGGATTCCTGGGGTTGGCTAGGGAAACCCTTTGAGGAAATGGACCTGGAGCTAAATTCTAGCTCAGATGTCAGGTCTGATGGTTTCTCACACAGCTCTACCATAGACATTGAACCGGTGAGCTGGACTGTGTTCTCATGTAATGTTATTTACAGACATAGGCAGCAGGCTGTCTGCTGACCCGTTCTGAGAGAAGCATGAGAGTTGGTGGTTCAAAGACATGAGACCCAGTTTCATCTATCCATTGATTCATCCATGCACAGATCTGCGATCTGCTCAGATCTGCAATCTGCTGGCTCTGGGTTTACTTATGTCTCTCTCCATGCTCTTTTCTCTGTAGGCTGCCTGACCCCCAGAGGACACATGTGATGTGGGCCACCAGCAAGGTGAGTTCCTGCCTAACCTGGGTGGGAGGGAGTGGACTCGGTTTCTTCTGTAAGGGCTGGCCATGGCCTAGTATGCTTCCTCTTGTAGGACTTCGGGATGTCTGGGCTTCGCTTCGGTGTACTGTACACAGAAAACCAGCACGTGGCTACTGCGGTGGCCTCCCTCTGCCGCTATCATGGCCTCAGTGGCTTGGTCCAACACCAGATGGCACAGCTGCTCCGGGACCATGGTGACTGTCTGGGTCTAGGGACTTGAAAGAGGAGTGGGGTTAGCATACACATGGGGCTTGTTGGGGCTCATGGGTGGCTCCCCTGTGGAGGAACTTAAGTGATGTCTGAGAGTCATTTCTGGGTCCAGACTGTACTCAGTTGCTTGCTTCCTGCCTATGTAGCACATTTCTTCACACACACACCCGCTCCCTGAGCCTCAGATTCCTCACCAGTAGAATAGGGCTGATAACAGTGCTAGTCTTGTAGGCTGAGTGTGATCTGTAATCTGGTTAGAACCATCCATGGCATAAAATGGGTGCTTGGCTAATGTGAGCTCACAGGCTGGGTGCAGTGCAATGCGTCTGTACTCCCAGCTACTTGGGAAGCTGAAGCAGGGGGATGCTTTATGGTCAGGAGATTCAGGAGAGCCTGGACAACATCCACCTAAAAACAAAAGTGAACTTATGATTATTAGCTTTGAGCACTTCGAAAAGAGATCAGGAGTGATTGAGAAAACGCTGTGCTGGGGTGCTCTCTGATCTCTGTCTCTGAGCCCTGTGCTGTCTCTGCCTCCAGCCGCGGGTTTAGATGGTGAAGCTCTCCTGTAATTGTTGTTCACTCGGCCTTTCAGATGTTCTTTTTGTCCATCTCACTCCCTCCCTAGGGCTCTGAGAAGAATTTCTATACAGTTCCCCATCATTTTACAGATGAGGAAGACCAGATGCTAAACACCCAATCTAATAGCATAAAGTTTTGTAGAAACAGTGACAAGACCTCGTGTTGGTAGGGAGGTGAGCTAGGACACTTGCCCTTACATTGCTGATGTGGTCAGAAGGCGTTTCAGCCACAGTGAAAAACAATCTCTTAGTTTCCTATAAACGCGCTTATCAAAGGACCCAGCAGTCAGAGCGCCAAATGTGGAACCTCTGTGTGAATGAGCTACTCCTTTCATAACTGCCCACATCTGTAAATGGTACCCCTCCCCCGCCACAGATGCGTTGATACACAGTGTCCCATCCACACTGATCCAATAAAAACCCATGGCAATATGGATTTCTCCCCAAGACGCTGTACTGACAAGGGAAGCTAGGAGCTAGACATTACGTGCCACGTGAGGCTAATTTTGGTGACATTTAGGAATGAACAAAACTGTCATGATAGACAGCATATCAAATATGGGAAGGGATATAAGTCTAAATAGCATGAGGATAATCTTTTGGGTCACTAAGAATCCTGATTCTGTGTCATAATTCATTCAGCTGTCCACACTCCCCCCTCCCCTCTCACCCCCCCCCCCCCCACCAGCTTGGTCAGTAAGTCGGTGAAGATTAGGGAGGGAGCTGAAGCTCAGAGGTCTGCCTTCCCCCTGTCTTGCCAGGGGTCCCACTGGGAGCGGGACCTTGGTCTGTGTGGTTCGAAGTATCACTTTACAACTGCAGGCACCTTTGGCTCCGTTCCCATCCTGAGGGACTTTATCCTCTGGGCTCCTGAATGTGGTCCAGGACCTGGAGCTCTCAATAGCATACCTGGATCAAAGGCACTTTATACTGAACACTGAACTCCCAGCCCTTCCGAGCCCATGACTCAGTAAGCCGTGGGAGAAAACAAGCACTTCCGTAGTGCTACCTGCCACACCCTTTCATCGCTTAGCATTTAGATGAATGTAATGGTGTGAAGATGCATGGGGGTTTTGAAGTCTTACTTCCCTTCCATTTAGACTGGATCAGCCAGGTGTACCTGCCAGAAAACCATGCCCGGCTCAAGGCTGCCCACACCTATGTCTCAGAGGAGCTCAGAGCCCTGGGGATCCCCTTTGTGAGTCGTGGGGCAGGCTTCTTCATCTGGGTTGACTTGAGAAAGGTAAATCGGGTTGAGGTGTGGGTGCTAAAAAATGCCAAGCCTCTACCTGTCAGGAGAAGGCATTGGAGGGTCTCCTGCGTTCTGAACTTCTTCCGTCCTCCCAGTACCTGCGCGAAGGCACCTTTGAGGAGGAGGCGTTACTCTGGCGCCAATTTTGGACAACAAGGTGCTGCTGTCCTCTGGTAAGACCTTTGAGTGCAAAGAACCCGGCTGGTTCCGCGTGGTCTTCTCGGACAAGGAGAACCGCCTCCGCCTGGGTGAGCAGTCTCCTCCCCCAACCTCCCTACAGCATCCTCTGGGGCCCCTGCTTCTGACCCCAGTAGCCCCCGTGCTGACAGCTCCTCCCTTCTTCTCAGGAATGCAAAGGATGCGGCAGGTGCTTGAAGGGCAATCTAAAGTGGTAGAAGATGCCTCTCCCTGTGACACTCAGGAGCCACGTAGCCAGCCCAGATGAACTGGCCATTGCCTCTCAAGAAGCCACTGTGAGCAGGCCTTGTAGGGCTACGGGAGATTGAGTGTGGATGCGCCATTTGTCAGTGGGATTCACGACTTGGCTTTGGCCTTAAACGGCTGTTTCCTGCCCTCTGCTGGCAGTGGCAGACTGTTTAAACTGATTCTTGGGCTGTTGCTGTGCTGCATTCAACGGGATCAGGATCAGCGGAATGACTGTTGTGAATAGTGTACAGTATGGGGAGTCGTGACTGCTCCTAATCACAGCTCCTGTCTAGGACATAAGAGTAAAAAAGCAATTGTTCATTCTCCGTGATGGTGCCTTCCGGCCTTTTTCTTGTTGCCAGGGAAACAATCCAGGGGATCAGCACACCCCGCCGCACACACACAAACACATACAGAGAGTGATAACATTCCAAGGATGTTGTTCCAAAGCATGTTTCAATGATTGGAATGAATTCTGCTTCTTCAGATCTTTGGAGCCCAGGAGGACTGCTGTCCTCAAAGATATGGCCTAGCAATGACTAGGGAAGGGGGAGGGATTGGAGGCTGTATTTCTGAACCAAGGCTGTCTGTGGGCCAGGCAAAGACTGCTCTTTCTGTGCTAAGGAAGCCTATGAAACGGCTACCTGTTCCACTTGAGGGGCACTTTAGTGAAGATCCCAAATGAATGTCTGATTGGTGACCTGCACTTACAGTACCTAGAGGCACAGCTGGAAGAGCAGCTGAGGCAGGAGGATTGCTTGCATCTGTGAGTTTGAGATCAGCCTGGACAGGAGTCGCAGATGTATCATAAACAGTGGAAATCAGAGACTAACATCTGACCCCAGAATGAGCCCATTATGAGTGTGTCAGTGAATCAGCATAGCCCAGGCTGGCCCAGTCAGTTGTGCCTTGCAGGCACCCACCATTATGCTCAGGATATTCTCTTACAGATGAGGAAACTGAGTCTCAGATGGAATAATATTCTGAACCTCATAGCTACAAATTCTCAGGGTCAGGACCCAAGGGTTTGCTTTGGTTCAGAGTCTGCATGTGATAGGTTGGAGAGATGGTTCAGTGCTTAAGGACATTTGCTTTTCTTTTGAGGAGTCGAGTTCATAACCATCTGTAACTCCAGTTCCAGGGATCTAATCCCCCCTCTGGCCCTGTGGGCACTGTATACACACACACACACACAATCACACACACACACTCACACACTCTCACACACACACACACACGCACAAAGTCATAAGAAGGAATCTCATGTGTACTGTTTATTTGTGCGTTGCTTTCTGCAGTTGACTTGGTTGGTCTGTAGATCGCCTATATTTCTGTTTTGTGTTTTTCTGTCATTAGTTTACTTTTCTCCCTTTTCTTAGATTTTTCTGGATTTCCACTCTTCATCTTCTACTCATTTGTACCATATGCTGTATTTTCCTGCTGGCTGTTATCCTAGAATATAACACCTACAGACAACAAGGAAATTGTGCCTTGGCTTTCCCTACAGCAATGGGAGACCTTATATTCCTGGTGAGCCCTGGCTGGGTTTGTGGTCAGTGTTCATTTGTGCCTTTCAGTTTTGACTCTGCAAAGTCTTGTTTCACACAGGTGACGTTTGCTTCAGTTGATCACAGAGTCATCCCGAGCAGCCACTGGGAGTCACATGTCTTCTGTCTGTTGTGCAGCTCCTGAGGTGGGTGGTGGAGTCTGCTAGAGACAGACTTTCAATCCCTGCTTGTCTGATGATGTCCATTTGCTCCCTTTATGGAACATAACTTTACTGGTTATAGAATTCTGGGGTCAGTGGTTATTTTCTGATTTCCTCTGTTCATGTTGCATCTGCGACTCCTTCCAAGACAACCTGTCACCTCACTCCTGTTCCAGTTTCTCCGTGCCAGAAACCACATGGTGGCTCACAACCATCTATCAATGGGATCTGATGCCATCGTCTGACATGCACCACATATACACACAAAACACTCATACATAAATTAGAAAAAAAAAAAGACATTTATCATTGGTGACATATAGTGTCATCACTGTGTGTGAAGATACGGAATTGTCTCATTATCTCATTTCATGTACACTGTGATTCTTGGATATGTGGCTTTCTTCATCAGTTCTGGAACATTTTCAGCCTTTATTAGCAAGCATTGCCTTTCCTCCCGTTCTCCCTCTGTCTTGATTACTTTTCTATTGCCGAGACAAAACATGATGACCAAAGCAACTTCTAAAAGAGAGTGTTTGATTGGCCTTACAATTCCAGACTGTTGTAGTTCATGATGGAGGAGCAAAGGCATGGGAGCAGGAGAAGCTGAGAGCTCACATCTTGATCCACAAGTAGGAGGCAGAAAGAGAGCCCTCCTGAATGACACACCTCCTCTACCAAGGCCAAATCCTTCCTGAACAGCTCCACTTGCTGGGGACCAAGCATACAACTACAGGAACATATGGGGGTCATTGTCATTTAAATGACCACATAGTCTGGAGTCCTATTTGACCATGTGATAGACTGGCTGCCTCTGAATCTCTTACTGCCCTTTTCATATTTTCCTTCCCTTTTGCTCTCTCTGAGTAATTTTCTTTGCACTTTTTATGCAATTTAATAATCTATTCTCTAGCTAGATAGAACCTGCCTTAATCTTTGAATTTTATGTTTTAGAAAAACGTATCTTCCCCCACACAAAGTGGTAAAAAGTTATTGTTTATGATATTTTTAATTCCTGAAACATGGTTGCTTTGTGTGTTGTATACAATTATCTCTGTGTCCCTGTATGATTGGGCCACGACCACTTCGGGAACACTAAAATCTGCAGATGCCCAAGTTCTGTATAAAAATAGCTTCATCTTTGTGTATAACTTAGGTGCATCCCTCTGTAGACTATTTTATTCATTTAGCTTTTAAGATAGGAGTCTTGCAATGGAGTGCCCTCACCTCCAGTTTCTCGATGTTTTTAAAAAGACATTCTTTTTCATTGATAATCTGTAGAGCCCCTATTGCATGTCAAGGCACTTGATTTTATTTATTTCACTTTATATACAGTGAATACCCAGGCTACCTCCAATGCAAGGGGAACCTTCCCCAGCTTCCCTGTAGATGAGAATCATCTCTAGATTGCATGTAATATAAGTATAACAAAAAGTACTTTGTGAGCAGCTGTGAGTATCAGAACTATAAACTCTAGTGAATCTTGTAGCTAATGTTTAAGGAATTGCCATTACATAAGATGTTCAGAGTGTCTAACTCCATGCATTTACAAAACTTCTAATAGTGCAGATTCTAATCTTTCTTGCTTCTCATCACTTGTGTGGTTTATGTACCTAGAAATGTAGCTGCATCATTTTAACTGCACTGGGTTGGTAGGATGCTTGCTTTTCCTGTGCTTGTTTCTTTATACAGGCTTTTGATACAGATAGGATTCCAGCCCCCTCCCCCTTTCTGGGTTCTCTTTATCTGTCAAAATCGTAAATATTCTCCAAGACAACAAAAATACCCCACTCACTACCCCTGGAAAACAAGAGTTTTACTATATTACCTAAACTGTCTGCAAACTCACCATCTCTCTGCCTCAGCCTCCTAAATGCTAGGACTACAGGAGTGAACCACCACATCAGGCTTGAGATGTTAACTCTTGCCTGACCTTAGATCTTTTCTATTACATGTGGCCTCTTTCCTCTTGAGCCTGAAGTGTTGTATCTACATCCTTCTCTGCTTCTCAATTTCTGGTTTATGTAACTTCACTTTTACATTTGTCTTACTCCTAGTTAGTGCTTTCATGAACCCGCCACTTTAATCACTTAAGCACTGAACACTTGTCATATTCCAGGCACTATGCAAGCTTAAGCTATAAAATGTGAGCAAGATAGGCAAGGACTCCCAAAGTCCATGCTTAACATGATTCTGTACCACAGTAAACTTTCACTCACTGCTAGCATGTATAAAACATTAAAACATGTTTAAAGATACACACAGATACAAAGGAAACAGATAAGAAATAAGACAAAATCTCCCAGTGCAGACAGCTACTGTTGACCTGCTTTTAAGAAGTAAAACTTTGGGTTGGAGTTATGGCTCAGTGGTTAAGAGCACTCGCTGCTCTTGTAGAGGACCAGAGTTTGAGTCTTAGCACCATCAGGCACTTTACAACTCCCTGTAACTCCAGGAGACTCAATGCTATCTTCTGGCATGCACCTTCATTCAATTCTCTCACACAGAGAGACCAATATGTAATATAATAATAATAATAATAATAATAATAATAATAATAAACAACCTTAAACATTTTGTTTTTAAAAAGATACAAGCCAGTGTTCTGTGGAATGCCAGAAATTTGGCTCTGGTACCATTGGCCAATGGTCCTGACGTCACCCATCCAATTCTCAAATGGGTGTATATAGTGAGTTCAGTAGCGTGTGTGTGTATGTGTGTGTGTGTGTGTGTGTGTGTGTGTGTGTATTTGAGGGATAGAGCCACATTCTGTTAGATATGGGAAGAGGATCTTGGACAGAATCTTCTGTCCCTATGTTTTTCTCGTTCCAATCTCTCTGGATCTAAGACAAGGAAATATTAACCCGCAAATACTGGAATCTTTGCTGGTGAGTGAAGTCTTCATAGGTCTCCAGACAATAATCTCTGTGGGTATTTAAGCTGTAAGCAACAATGTCCAATAGGTGGCGCTAAAGTACAATCGGGACCAAAATGTATTCGCATCTCATGGACAGAAGTACAGCCAGCAATGGCAAGCTGGGCTAGGTGCCTCATTAGCCTCAGTAACTGTCACTCAGTTTTTTGCTGCCTTGTGACAGATGCCACTATGCATGCGATAATTTCTGCTGCTCCAGTTACTTTCAAAATATTTATAACTGCTTCTTGGATTTTTTCCAGAAAAATATTATACTTAGACCTGGACACAAGCTCACACGTTTTCTCTCTTCTGATTTTGCAGAAGCACATTTTACCAAAAAGTGATCGTTCTTGCCCCTTTTTAAGGGACCCTGGCTTCTCATTAGCCTGTCTTGGAGATATTACCTTGGTATGACTCCTCCTCCTCCTGATGTTCCCTAATCCTACCGTTTACTTTCTTTGCTCCCAGTGTCTTGCTATTATTAGAAACAGTGCGGTGAATGTTTCAATAACTGATGAGACTTTCTGCAGGATAAACTACAAAGAAGGTTGGTTGGAATTGCAGGTCTAAGACAGGTTTTATACCTTGAAAGATACTGCCAAGTTGCCCTAAGGGCTTAACAATGCTTTGCAGAATTGGAGACAGTCTCATTATGTAGCCTAGGCTAGCCTGGAACTAATGAGTGATCATCCTGCTGTGCTGAGATTACCAATATAAGCCACCACGCCTGACCCAAATGCTTGTGGTTTTGACAGTTTTATCTGGGAGCTTGCGCCTGGCTATCCCTCTGCCTTTGCACCGGGACAGGGTTGCTCACGTGCGCTGACTCCTCCTGTCCAGCAGGGGGCGCGGCGCTACCGCTCCGCATGCGCAGTGCGCGCTGTGTCAGCCGCAGGGAACGGGAGGCCGGCGGAGTTTTCCCCTGCTGGCTCTGGCGTACCTGGCGGCGGCCTCCCGTCCCCGCGCGATCCGACACGGCCGTGGCTCGCGGCCCGCGTCAAGAGCCGGTGACGGAGCGCGGGGCCGAGCGGGAGGCGGCCGGTTCCGAGGTGAGCGCGGCGCGCGGGCGGCCGGGTGGGCCTCCGGGCTGGGCCTCTGGGAGCCCGGGGGCTGCAGGAGCGCCGCGCTGCACCGCGGCCCCATCTGTACCTGTGTCCCGGTCCCCGGGCCCGCCCTCCTGTCCAGGACCTCTGCTTCCTGCTGCAATCGGGCGCTGCGGGACCTGGGTCCTCCCAGGGAGGCCTTGCCTCTTTGGCTCTCCAGGACCAGTGGCGTCCAGTGCAAGTCCTGAGTGGGTGGGACGCGGTGGGGACGGTGGCTCAGGAACCAATGACTCTGAGCGTTGGGCGATGCGTTGCCTATGGTGGGAACAGTGTCCAGTTTTGAGAGTCAAATAATGGTTTGGTTTCACTTATCAAGTGCCAATCTAGAAGGGCCCAATCACTTAGCGACCATGGGTGTTGTCTTGAGTCTGGGGCATGTCCATTTCAAGTTTTTGAAAGTCAGCCGTAAGTTCTAAGTACTTCCATTGAACTTTGTATACTCTGGAGCTCAAGGCAATTCACGGGAATAATAAACACGGTTGAGTTTTTATTGCAATCACTTGCCCTGACTTAAGCTTCCTAGTTGCTCTAGCCTGTGTGGCTGGGTAGTCATCTGAGGAACCAGGCTGCTGGGCGCTGAAGTCCAGCCTTGGAGTAAAGTTGTAGAACCCTGGAAGTTCTTCTTAGCCTTGCTGTTGACCTTTCTCCACCACAGTGAGGTTCAGAAGTTTGTCACACAGCGCTGTCAGGAGGATGAAATGCGACATAGTAAATGCACATGTGTAGAGTACTCAGGTAAACTGCCACAGTCAGGCAGTATCTTTATATTGGAAATCGTTTTTGGAGATAGTGAGCCACTCTGGAGCTTTAATTCTAATCCTGTCAAGGCTGTGCATCGTGACTTTGTGTCTGTTTGCCTACTTTGTTTTCAGAAGAGTTCCTGTGTAGCAGTGGCTGGCAGTTCAGCAGGCAGGACTGCTCCAAAAAGGCTAAGACAACAGGAAACTGTGACTTGGAACGTTGGGCTGAGTGGATTGGCTGTAGCCTGGAGGTTGGAAGAAAGGTGTTTCAGGCCAGCATTAGGAAGGAGCAATTCCAGGAACAGGGCAAGTGTGTCTCACCCTGCCCATAGATGGGTGTTAGAGTCATTTGCAGTGACTCAGTGCTCCGAAGCTGGATTAATGGTTCCAGATTTTTTTTTAATTGAGGGGGAGGGTGTTTCATAGGTTTGAAGGATGATAATTTGTAGGGTCTGAGATGAAATTCTTGTTTTGATCCAGGCTATGGTATGACACTGGGCAGCCGGCAGGATTTGGTCTACAGGATTCAGCACAGGTTTATCGGAGGTGCTTTGAGGATGTATCTCAACTGGTAGAGTTCCCAGCACGCATGAGGCCGTGGATTGGACCTCCTGTGCCTTATAAACTGGGGCGAGGGTGCATGCCTGTAATCTCAGTACTCAGGAAGTGAGAGCAGGGAGCCAAGGGTAGTCATCTAATTCTTGATCAGACTGGACTGGAGGAGGCTGTCCCAACACAAATGGAAAACCAAAGCAAACCATTGTAGCCAGTGGTTCTCAGGGTGTAGCCGTGCGTGATGGGTGCAGGGAGAGGAGGGATTCAGGGTAGGGCACAGAAAACCAGAGTCTGTGGAAATCTACAGCCATCATTTCCCTTTTGGAAATTCCAGTTCAGGAAAGCTGGCCGGCAGAAGCCCCTCCCCTGAGTGGTGAGTGCCCCAGTGCAACTGGGAAGGAAAGGTGTTCGTTCATTCATTCATTCGTTCACTTACTCAGCCAGCATTCAAGTTGAGATCCAGTATGTTCCACGATTTTGTTGAGAATACTGACAAGACTGTGCAAGGGCACCAGCAGAGCAGAGAGGCTGGCAGACACCTCACAGGACACGTGGCAGGTGCTGTAAGGAATGTCGCAGTATAAGGTGGTGCTCGCAGGGAAGGCCTCTCCCATCTTCATTAATTACTTTATTATTTATTTTTAGTTCGTATGGGAGTGTTTTGCTCGCTCGCTTGCTTGCTTGCTTTTGTACCATGTGTGCGTGGTGCCTGCAGAGACAAGAAGTAGGTATCAGATTCCCTGGAACTGACGTTACAGATGGTTATGAGCCTCCAGAGCAGCAAGTGTTTGTAACCACTGAACTATCTCTCCAGCCCCTCTCCAGTAATAAATAATAAATAAATAATAATAATAATAATGATAATAGAGCAGCATTTGCTCCTAACTGCTGAGCCATCTCTTCGGCCCCATCTTCAACAGCACCAACCTCAACAACTGTGTTCCTGGATTTAGCGAGGACCTAGTCTGTTCCCAACCAGTGCTCCGCCACTGGACTGCAGTCCTGTTGCCATTCACCCCTAGTTTGTTTTATTATGAGTGTTTGTTCTGGCCCAAGTTCTTGTCACCCTCTCAGCTTTATTCCTCAGAATGTGGTGTAGAGGTTGGGTATGGAGCTAGCCTGTAAAGGCTTCCTTAAGCCAGGAGGAGTACATATATCCGGGCCAGCTTTGGGGTGTTGTGCCTCAGCTCCCTACCAGTCGGGTGGTTCTGAGGTGTGTTCTGATGACTCTTCGGGGCTCTTCCCAGCTCCGGCCTCACCATTCCGTTTTTCAGTTTTTCTCTGGTTTTCCGGAGCCTCCTCCTGCCATGTTCTTCTTCTTAGTTTGGCAGAGCACAGACCATGCTAGCGTATCTAGAAGTAGCCTGCAGGCACCACGAGAGCATGTCCTGGACTGACTTGCTCACCCTCAGATGGCAGCAAGGACCCCCTCAGCAGTGTAAAGCAAGGCGTCAGTAACCTCTGTACTCTAGTGTAGCAGCTGCAGGACTCCTACCATAGCCGCTTAGGGAGAGATCCAGGTAGGAGGGAGGTAGGCCAGCATGGTGGCTGTAGCTCTTGAGCAGGTATGGCCTCCACCTCCCTCTGGTCTCAGCAGGGGAGTCTTCAGATGTCTGTGGCTGCAGGACCTGGCTGTGTGGACTAACAGCAGCTGGGGTTGGGGGAGGGATATGAAATGGTGGGATATAAGACTAGACATGCAGAGTGTGGAGATGAGTGTGTTCTCTCGTGATCTGGGGTTAGTGACCCAGCAGGACATCGGGAGCTGGTCCTGTAGTGCTGCCAGACAGGCTTGAAGCTTGGATGTAGCCATGACCTAAACCAGTAGTTCTCACCCGGGGGTGATTTCATTGTCTCCCAGAGGTATTTGGCAGTGTCTAGTACACTCTGGGTGGTTACAACTACAGGTCTGGCTTTTATCGAGTAGAGGCTGAGGATGGTACTGAAACAGTTATGATCAGTAGAATAGCTTCCCACATGAGTTAGATATAGCTAGAGCGTTAATAGAAGCCACAGCAGGGAACTAATGGGGGTGGGGGGGTGTATCAGGACTGACATGGCGGTGTGTTGAAGAAGGAACTTGAAGTTCAGGGAGGCAGGTAGCTTAAATAGATTTATTCCTTGAGGCCAGAAATAACACTACTTGCTCGGGCCCTGGGGGAGTCCACCCTCTTCATTCTGATAATACAGAATGGCCAGTGATGGGCTGGCACCCACAGGCCGGGGTTGGCTTTCATGCTACTATGGAACTGGGTTCCCAAGTTCCTGAGAAACGCAGAGTTCTGAAGTGGCCAGGTGCTGTCCTTAGCTACAGATGGCAAGGCAGACATGGTATCCATAGCGGGTGCCAAATGGGGACTCAGCCAGGCTGTCCTGACCCACTATGCTGTGACTGACTAGTTCATGGTCTTAAGGGCAGTCAGCTTAGACACTGCCTGATTTGTTGAACCAGGGAAAATACCAAGAGCTGACAAGGTTGTCATCTGTTGAATAGAAAAGGTTTTCAGATATAAGCCAGTTTTTAGATTGAGGGTAATGCTAGATCTCTCTCTCTCTCTCTCTCTCTCTCTCTCTCTCTCTCTCTCTCTCTCTGTGTGTGTGCATGTGTGCATGTATGTGTGTGGTATGGTATGTATGTGTGGTGGATGCACACATGTATGTGTAGGTAGAGGCCAGAAGAGGTTGCACCTCACTCTCTGCCTTGTTCCCTTGAGACAGGGTCTCTCACTGAATACTGACCTAGACTGAAAGCCAGCAGGCCCCAGTAACTCTCTTCTCTCTACCCCACCCCACCAGTCCAGAGTGTGCCAGTAACCACCCTTGGGTTTTCCTGTTGGGTTGTTGGGGGCTTTGAACTCAGGTTCTCACGCTTGCACAGAAGCCTTCTTACCATCTATCCTCTATTGCTAGGAATTGTCACTAGGGTCACCTAGCTCACAGATTCCAGGAAGTTCCCACTGCACTCCGATTCCACTCTGTCCCCCACCCCCAGTTCCAGCTGTCTCTCTCTGAACTTTCTCCCTTCATTTCCCCTCCACCTGATCCTTCCCAGTCTCATCTCCACCCTTCCCCAGTCTATCCAAAACCTGTTCTATTTTCCCTTCCTAGGAAGGTCCATGCTTTCCCCATAGAACCCTCTTTACCTAGCCTCTCTGGGCATGTGTTTCTGTGGATTGCAGCTTCACTAATACTTAAATAGCTACTGCCCACTTATAAGTGAATACACATCATATTTATCTTTCTGGGTCTGGGTTACCTCAGAATGATTTTTTTCTAGTTCTATCCATTTGCTATAAATTTTATGTTACTTTTTAAACATCTGAGTAATATTCCATTGTGTAAATGTACCACATTTTCTTTATCTGTTCTTTAGTTGAGGGACATCCAGGTTGTTTCAAGTTTCTGGATATTGTAAATAAAGCTGCTATGATCATAGTTGAGCAAGTGTCACTGTGGTAGGATGGAGTGTCCTTTGGGAATATGCCCAAGAGTGGTATAGCTGAGGAACCACCGTATTGATATCCGTAGTAGCTGCACAAGTTTGCCTTTCCACCAGCAGTGGAGGAGTGTTCCCCTTACCATGCATCCTTGCCAGGATGTGCTGTTGCTTGTGTTGTTAATCTTAGCCATTCTGACAGGCGCAAGTGGAATCCCAAAGGAGTTTTGATTTGCATTTCCCTGATGGCTAAGGATGTTGGACATTTCTTTAAATAAATGTTTCTCAGCCATTTGAGATTCCTCTGTTGAGAACTCTCTGTTTAGATCTGTACCCCATTTTTAATTGGATTATTTTTTTATGTCTAATTTCTGGAGGTTTTTTAAAAAATTTATTTTGGATATTAGACTTCTCTTGGATGTGGAGTTTGTAAAAATCTTTTCGCATTCTTTAGGCTGCTGCTTTTTCCGAATGACAGTGTCCTTTACCTTGCAGAAGGTTTTCAGTTTCAGGAGGTGCCATTTAGTAATTGTTGATCCTAGTGCCCACACTAGTGGTGTTCCCTTTAGAAAGTTTTCTCCTGTGCCTATGTGTTCAGGGTTGTTTCTCACTTTCTTTCTTGTCAGGCTCAGTGGGTCTGGTTTTATGTTGAGGTCTTTGACCTACTTAGACTTGTGCTGGGTGATAAGTATGTATTTCTGGCTTTTTATAAAAAAAAGTCAGGTGTCCATAGGTGTATGAATTTATGTCTTAGCTTCATTCAGTTCCATTGATCAGCATGTCTGTTTTTATGCCAATACTATGCAACTTTTAGTACTATACTCTGTAGTACAACTTGAAATCAGGGACGGTGAGAACTCCAGCAGTTCTTATATTGTTCAGAATTATTTTAGCTATCTTGGGGTTTTGTTTTTCCACATTAAGTTGAGAATTGTCCTTTCATGATCTGTAAAGAGTTGTTCTGGGATTGATGGGAATTGCATTGAGTCTGTAGATTACCAAAAGGTAAGATGACCATTGTCTCTGTGTTAATCCTACCAATCCACGAGCACGGGGGCTCTTTCCATCTTCTGATATTGTCTTCAATTTCTTTCTTCAAAGCCTTGAAGTTTTATCATACAAGTCTTTTACTTGTTTGGCTAGAGTTACCCCAAGATATTTTATATTGTTTGAGGATATTCCAGAGGCTGTTGTTGCCCTGCTTTCTCTCTCAGTCCATTTGTCATTTGTATATAGGAGGGCTACTGACTTTTTTGAGTTAATCTTACATTCAGCCACTTTGCTGAAAGTGTTTATCAGCTATAGGAGTTCCTTAGTGGATGTGTCTGGTCACTTATGTATACTATCATATCATCTGAACATGAAGATGCTTTAACTTCTTCCTTTCCAATTTGTATCTCCTTCAGTTGTCTAATTGCTGTAGCTAAACCTTCAAGTACTATATTGAATAGATAAGGAGAGAGCAGACAACCTTTATCTTGTTTCTGATTTTATGGAATTGCTTTGAGTTTCTCCCATTTAATTTGATGTTGTCTATTGGCTTGCTGTATATTGTCTTTATTATGTATAGGCTAAAAGGTATACAAGGTATGTGACTTGTATCCCTAATATCTCCAAGATTTTTATCATGAAGGGGTATTAGAGTTTGTCAAAGACATTTTCAGCATCTAATGAGATGATCATGCATTTTTCTTCTAGTTTATTTATATGATGGATTACATTTTCTGTTTTTTATATGTTGAACTATCTGCATCTCTGGCATGAAGCCTACTTGGTAATGGTAGGTGATCTTTTTGATGTGTTCTTGGATTCAATTTGCAAGTATTTTATTGAGTATTTTTTGCATCTATGCTTATAAGAGAAATTGGTATTTAATTTTATTTCTTTGTTGAGTCTTTATGTGGTTTGGATATTGGTAACTGGCCTCATTAAAAGAATTGAGCAGTGGTTCTTCTGTCTCTGTTTTGTGGAATAATTTAAGGAATATTGGCATTAATTCTTTGCTCACATCTCGTAGAATTCTGCACTGAAACAAACCGTCCGGCTCTGAGCGGGTTTTGGCTGGGAGACTTTTTAGTGGTCTTTATAGACCTTTAGGTTAGGAAATATTTTTTCTATGATTTTGTTGAAAGCATTTTCTGGGCCTTTGAGCTGGGAATCTTCTCCTTATTCTATTCCTATTAATCAGAGTCTTTTCTTAGTGTCCCAGATTTCCTAGATGCTTTATGTCAGGAAGTTTTTAGATTTAATAATTTCTTTGACTGATGTAACCATTTCTTCTATCCTGTCTTCAGGGCCTGAGATTCTGTCTTGCACCTCCTGTGTTCTGTTGGTGAGGCTCGCCTCTGTAGTTCCTGTTGGCATTCTTGAGTTTTTCTTCTCCAGAATTCCCTCAGTTTGTGTTTTCTTTATTGCTTCTACTTTCATATCTTGAACAGGCCTGTTTCCTTCAACTGTTTGGTTTCTTCTTGGCTTTTCTTAAGGATTTATTCATTTCCTCTATTGTTTCTTTAGGTCTTTTTCTTGTGTTTCTTCTGTGTTGTCCGACTCTGGACCTGCTGTGGGAGGAGAGCTGGGCCCGCGTGGAGACATAGTACCTTGGCTTTTATTGGTTATGTTCTCTGTTTTTTGTTGTTGTTGGGTTTTTGTTTGTTTGTTTTTTGAGACAGGGTTTCTATGGGTATCCCTGGCTTTCCAGGAACTCACTCTGTAAACCAGGCTGTAGTTTGTATTTTGATGTGATTTTGTCTTGAAATAAGAAAGCAAAAATAAATAAAAGTATTAGAAGTTGAATAATCCAACCCTCTCAGGGTATTGATTGTCATCCCAACTTTCCCCTAATTTTTGTCTTTGGTGACCAGGTGTGTGAGGGCGAGGACATCTGTGTCATTATGTGTGCGTCAGTCAAATCCAATATCCGGGGTCCTGCCCTCATCCCAAGGATGAAGACCAAGCACCGAATCTACTATGTCACCTTGTTCTCCATCGTCCTCTTGGGCCTCATCGCCACAGGCATGTTTCAGTTCTGGCCTCACTCCATTGAGTCCTCTAGCGATGGGGGTGTGGAGAAACGCAGCATCCGGGAAGTGCCAGTGGTCAGGCTGCCAGCTGACAGTCCCATCCCAGAGCGCGGGGATCTCAGCTGTAGAATGCACACGTGTTTCGATGTCTACCGCTGCGGCTTCAACCCAAAGAACAAAATCAAGGTGTACATCTACCCCCTTAAAAAGTACGTAGATGATGCTGGTGTTCCGGTGAGCAGCGCCATCTCCCGGGAGTACAACGAACTGCTGACGGCCATCTCAGACAGTGACTACTACACCCGACGACATCAGCCGGGCCTGTCTGTTCGTCCCCTCCATTGATGTGCTGAACCAGAGCCCCCTTCGAATCAAAGAGACGGCGCAGGCCCTGGCGCAGCTTTCCAGGTACCTGATACCTAGTGACCAGAGCCCAGGGCATGATCTGAAGGGAATGGGGGTGGCAGAAATGTGTCTCCTGTTGAGCTGACCTCCAGATGTTTGTCTATCTCACATGTATGTCTTTTTTTTTTTTTTTTTTTTTTTTGTATAAAATTGCTAGGTGTGTATAGTTATAAACATTTTTTTTTTTTTTTGGTGACCAGGAATGGCATTTTGTGATCAGAATCTATAGACGATTCATTTCTCATAATGCATTGTGAATATCTTTCCAAATAATTGCACAGTGTGTGTTTGTGCATGCATGCACATACACAAGGGCACACACACACCTATGCAAAGCCCAGAGGTTGGTGTTGGGTGTCTTTATCACTCTCTACCTTAATTATTAATTGATTAGTTTTTGAGACAGGTCTCTCACTGAGTCTGGAGCCTGCCCATTTGGCTGGATGGCTGGTCAGTGAGCCCTGGGATCCTCCTCCTTTCTCTGCTCCCCAACAGTAGAGTCACAGGCACACGCCACTGTACCTGGCTTTGCATGGGTGCTGAGACTTGAACTCGGGTCCTCAGGCTTGTCCAGCGAACACTTTACCGACTGAGTCATCTCCCTAGACTGTCACTGTTTTTTATGTAATTCTGAATGTCGTGTAGCACTCCATTGTATGGATATTCTGTAATATATTAATCAGTCTTCCATAGTTTATTTACTTTTGTTTCTTTTAAATTTTAACTTAATTAGATGTGTATGGATGTTCGGCCTTCATGTATGTTTGTATACTACATGTGTGCCTGGTGTCCTCACAGGCCAGAAGAGAGCATTGGCTCCCCTGAAACTGGAGTTACAGATGGTTGTGAGCCACCATGTGGGTGCTGGAGTTAGAACCTGGGTCCTCTGGAAGAGCAGCCAGTGCTCCTAACCATTGAGCCATCTCTCCAGCCCTGCTTTTGTTTCTTGAGCATTTAGGTAGGTTTCAGGGTTGTTTTGTTTGTTTTATGATCAGAAATGGTTATGTAGCAGACAAGCTGGAAGTATACATCTTTCTAATTTTTCATTTGTCCCTTTGGGGCTTACCTTGCATCTGAGAGGCCTTTCTGTTGTGGCTTCTTATTCTTGTGCCCAGCAGGTGGCGCTGTTACAGGCTGGGCTCGTTTGTACTGGTGATGTAGTGTTACTTACTCATTGCTTCATGGTTATGGATTTTCTCAGTTGTTTACTTTCCCAATAGGTGGGATCGAGGAACAAATCACCTGCTCTTCAATATGTTGCCTGGAAGTCCCCCAGATTACAACACTGCCCTGGATGTCCCCAGAGACAGGTGAGCATTTGGGAGGCTGTCCCTCAGTGGATTTCTGAGAATTGGGTAAGTTAAATAGGAATCATTTGTTCCCACAAAATTAGATTCCTAGACAAGGTTTGGAGGTACACTTATGCCTTTAATCCCAATACTCAGGAGGCAGAGGCAGGTAGATCTCTGAGATTGAGGGCAGCCTGGTCTACAGAGTGAGTTCCAGGACAGTTAGGACTACATAGAGAAGCCCTGTCTTGAAAAAAATAAAATAAAATACGTTAGGTTCCTGAACCTGTTGGGATATATTTTATGATTGGAATTTTTTTTTTCCTGGTATGTAAATTCTTTTTGAGGTTAGAGATCTCCTTTTACAGAATTTAGTATATAACAGATTCAAAAACCAAACTTCTTGACCTCCCAAATAGTAAACAACTAAATGTGCAAAAGAACCACCATTAGACAGGACATCAAAAGCTATACATTTCCTAGGAAACAATATGTGCACAGAGTTTTCAAAGCTGTGAAAATGCAATAAAGAGCACAACACATTTTGGTCACTTTATTAAATAGTTTAAGTTTCAACTATTAAACAGCACTTTGAATGGTGAAAACACAGATAGTATATTGTCATACTTGAATGCTGTCTTAGGCATTTCCCTTCTTAAGACGGAAATGCTGAACCTGTGTAACCCTGGGGAAGCCGTGGGAGCTGGGGTCCCAGGGCAACTCTGAGAACTATCTTGTTTTCCTAGTCTGGGCTGGTGTTAGCTTCAGGTGTAGCAGCAAAGTTTCCAAGCCAGTTAGGTTCAGGGTTAATGGTGCCCTTGCTTTCTGAATGTGGGCTCGTTTGCCAAAAGTGGTGCTGCAGCTTCTGAGGAGAAAGGGCTGGATGCAGCGGTGATTACTTAAAGTCCACACCCACCCAAGAGCTCTGGGTTCATGATGAACGACACACACATGTGACCTTTCTATTTAATCTGCTTGACTAGCTCAAGGCTGGGCACTTCCAAACCTCCCCGCAGCTAGCACACGCTCCCCTCTGATATTTCAGAGTTAACATTTCTAAATCTATATTTTATCTTTGCTGCCCTGCTTCCTTCTGGGAAGCCCTCCCGTGGGCTGCTTTCCCCTTGCACCTACATGTTGGCCATCTCACCCTCCTGCTCCTTCACAGCGTGGTCTGTCCTTGGCCCTCTGATGGCTGGCTCCCTTCTCCCTCTCCAGCATTTCTTGCCTGAGAATCCTAAAAGTCCTGCCTCTGTCTCCCTGGTCAGCCATTGGCCATCGACAACTTTCTTTCGCAGTCAGAGCCAACTGGGGCAGGCTTCCTTTAGCCTATGTGCAGGGCACTGCAAACAGGTTTTTGGGTAGCATAATTAGCCGCTAGAGGCGGCTGTGTAAAGGTACTGAAGCCTGTCATGAGGCAGCCAGTATGCCAGCTCCTTCCCTCCTCCCGTTTTCCTCAGGGAAACCTTTCACCCTCACTCTCCCCTCCCTGGTTTTGTTCTTCCTGGTAAAGCAGAAGGTGGGGAGAGCTGTCCACCAGTTATGCCCTTGACTCCAACTCACTCATTGCAATTCCTGCCCCCTCATGCTTCTGCTTACTCATTTTAGTTGCTAACTCCTGGAAAGTTCCAGAATGAGGTGCTGGGCATGTTACTTCTTTTAGTGTTCGGCTGACAGCGTTGAGGAAAGCAGAAAGTTTGGCTCCAGCTCAGGACAATGTTCAGGTTACAGGAGTGTTACACGTATGTGAGCAGAGTCATTTTTCCCCATAGTCATAGATGATACTGAACTTGAATCAGTGTTACTAACGGAGGTCACATCCCGAGACCAGCTGTGTTCAGCCTGTCAGAGGCTGATGCGATCATCTGTGGAAATGTAGTGTCATGTATCTGCCCAATGGCTGCTCTGAACCTTCTGTGTTTCTAGTAGCTATCTTAAGTCAGTTTTGAGTTTCTGTCTGGCAATAGGATGATTACTAAAAGATATATGATAATGCAGAGATTCCCTATGTGTGACAGAGGGCAGTGTGGCTGTCACACAGGGATGCAGAGCCCTGTGTGTGACAGAGGGCAGTGTGGCTGTCACACAGGGATGCAGAGCCCTGTGTGTGACAGAGGGCAGTGTGGCCACACACATCTGCAGCAGCACTTATCCCAGGCTATCTCTGACTGGCCTGCTGACTGAGCTGCTTTTATAGACACCTAGACAAAAGCAGAGATTTATAAGGAATATGGGCAAAGGAAGGATCATCAAATTCCCAGGTTGTAGACCTGCGAAAACTAACATTATGTAAACATTCAGGGCATGAGCACTCCCACTAGCTTTAAAATGGAACAGGTTATGTGTATGTGGATCCAGGACCCTAGTGGGACCAAATAGTTGCCAATGTTCTTCTTTGGAAGGGAGATGCTTCTGAGAACAGAGAAGGTCAGGAAGGAGCTGGGGTGCAGGGTCTACCCCTCCTGTTGGGGTGTGCTTTCATAAGGCTCGGTTCTATCTGTTCTGTTTGAAATATTTCACTTAAAAAATGTATAATCTCACAGTGTAGACCCAGCTGGCCAGGAACTCACTATGTGAACCAGGTCGACATTGAATTCACAGAGATCCATGGCCTACCTGTCTCCTGAGTGCGGGATGGTAGATGTGTGTCAGCGTGCCTGACGGGACACTTCACTTTTGCCAGCATCTTGTTGTATACCCTGCACATGAGACCTTTTTTTTTTTTTTTTA